>PVKU01000837.1:0-16363 GCA_004027475.1 Anoura caudifer
GAGGGGAGGAGAAGATTTTTCCCTGGTCAAATGAACCAGAAGCACATGATATCCTATAGTAACTCTTTGCACATTCACACTCCAACCTATAAGGCATCTCTGCCTTGGTGTCAGAGTGCCCCTTAAAGGTGAAGTAATACAGCACAGCAGCCCATGCCATGATTTACAGAAAGTTTAATGCTCCCTCCAAGTCTTTGGTGACTTCACAGACGTCTTATATTTTCATGGTTATTCTTGGTTCAGAGGTGTGTGTTCTACCGAGTTGGTTCTGCTTTCTGAGCATGATGTTCTTGTTCTACAAAGTATTAAACAAGGTCCTTTAACATTTCCATGAGCTTATTATCATTCGAGTGAGATATCATAAATTGTGTGTACAAATGGCTACAATTATCTCCCTCCCTTTACCTTTGCCCCTTTGCCATGTGATTTGGCAGCTCCTCCCATTGAAAGTGGAGACAATTTCCCCATCCCTTGAGTCTTTGCTACACTGTGACTAGCTTCGGCCAACAGAAAGTAGGGAAATGATAGTGTGCCAGTTCAAGTTTAGGCTTTACAAGATGCTGGGTGCTTCTGGTCTTGCTTGGAGCCTTGCCAATACCATGGGAATGAAGCAGCCTGGCCCAGTCTGATGGAGGGTGAATGGCCACATGCAGCAGAGATGGGCCATCCCATTGAAGTACACCAGACCAGCCAGCACCCAGCTAACCTAGCAGCTGGTTGATAGATAAGTGAATTGATAAACCTAACTGATCACAAGGCCTGTATGTGGCACAGACTGTACTCAGCTCTTAGGGGAGTTGAATTTTACAGTTCACATGAACTCAAACAACTTAGAAGGAAGTATTGGATATCACTTGTTCTGGAAGTATTGCATATTCTTGCTCTGCTGCTTGTTCATCACCCCACCTCCACCAGCTGCTCATTCTCAGGAGGCAATTCCCCAACCTTCCTTTTCCAACCATGCATCTGTGAACGCAGAGTGATGCAGCCCTCTCCAACCCTTGCCACCAAATTCCAATCAGGATTCCCTCTGCATATCTAAAGAGTCATTTCTGTCCTTCATTTACTTCCGTTCTTCTTGTCTGAGTCTCACCCTTCCTCCATCACTACCAGCTCCTTCAAGAGGAAGAAAGAACCATGTACCATGTATTTCATCACTGATGGGATTATGACACTTACGGCACAGTGAGAAGCTATATACTTCAGCACTGCTGTGGGTTACGTTTCTGTTACGCATGTTCCCGTTTGAAGTCTCTGCGAAGTCCTGGAAGGAAGATGTGTGTTTCACTTTGGCCTAACACTTTGTAATCATTTGATCAAGAAATAAACTATTTTCAATGTGTGTGTGTGTGTGTGTGTGTGTGTGTGTGTGTGTGTGTGTGAAAGAGACAGAGAGAGAGAGGGAGAGAGAGAGAAGGGTGGGGAGAGGGAGAAGACACCTTTGATTATCCTGCTAAGCTACCCCTTGTTAGAACACATTTTGGAAAATGCTACCCCTTGTGACCTGATCCTCCCTCCTCCCAGCACCAACAGTGCTTTGATGAAGCTGCTTCTTCCTCCAAGAGGTCATGTTCATCTTTATCACCTTTCAATCACTCACGTGTGTGAAGCCCACTCTTCAAGACTCATCATAACCCCACCACCTCCCTTGTGATGTTCCTGCATGCTTTTAACTCACACTGGCCCCTTCTTTCTCTGATCTCTCGTAGCTCTTGTTTCCCTAGCTCTACTCATTTAAACCCTTCCCCACAGGGTAACGCATCCCTCTTGCCAGGCACTATAGCTTATTTCCGCCATTAAAACTAACAACTAGATTATAAGCTTATTCAGGACAGGGCCACCGTGTCATATTTTTGTGTGTGTATCCCCAGTTCTGGACACAGAACTGCAGGTCCTACCAATCTATTTACTGAATTGAGCTAGTAATAAAATAATAAGAATAGCTACTTTAATGAGCACCATCTATATGCCTAGCTTTAGGTAAGCATAGTATGTATATTTTCATGTTTTATTTCAAAACAGCCTTATGAAATATTATTGTCCTTATTTTACAAAGGAGACAATTAAAATTCAGAGAAAGAAACTAATTTTTTATGGAATGGCCAAGTTGCAAACTCTGGCTCCACAGCCAGTGCACTTCAACCCGCTTCTGCACGGCTCCCAGCTGCATCTGCACTCTGCTAACCACACTGGAAGGCGTCACGCGCAGACACAGCCATCTGCACTTACTTTCATAGACTCGATCGATGTGCGCGCTGTGGATTGCATTATCGAAAGCTCAGGCTTGAGGTTTTGTTTACTTTCCTCCCCCAGTCATCGAAATTGCGATGTTCTGTCACAACAGACTAGCACAGAAGCGAGGTCCCTGTGAGAGAACAAGAGAAGCAAAAATTACCCAGAAGAATTAATCATTAAAATCACTAAAAGAAGCATTAGGACTTTGTGATGAGCCATATCGAGGAGATTCAGAGCCCATGAGCCCAGCAAACGGAGCTATATTTGCTTTAATTATATGAGGGATGGTTATGGTTTGCACATTTATTGCATTATATTTGAGATAATGTACATCATTTAAGTAAGGAAAGTTTTTAGGAATGATATTCGTTTCAGTCTAAATTTAATTTTTGAAAAATAAACAACACACAGTACATCTAAACCACAGTTCAAGTAAAAGTCTAAGCTTTGTACCTAACAATATATCTTCTCTGGAAGCTTAAAAATTCAACCTCCTCTCCTCCACACCCGACCCTCCCCCGCCAAAAAAAAAAACCCAAAACTGATCTTGATTCAACTGTGGCTCTGACACTCAGCTCTCTAATTTGGTCTTTGCTGACAGCTGACTTCAATTTTTGCCTGTTTATGGAAGTAAATTAAAAGAACACACTGTCTGTGATCCGGTGGCTCTTTGTGGTGGAGTCCTATTCAGTTCCTAAATCAACTCCCAGAGAGTTGTCCAGAGAGCTAACCCTTATGTAAACACATTTGTACAGCAGAGGCTCAGAGTGACCAGTAGGAAGTGTACCACTTTCCCAGGGACTTCAAGGGTCAACGTCTTCATTGTTTCCGTTTCCAGATAATGACTTTGGAACAATTCACCTCAGGTTTGGAAGCTCCTGATGACTGGCGTCTGGGCGGTGGCCTCTCTTTATGCACATGTGAGCGTCTCAGTCATTTGCTGATTGCAAGAGCGTCCCTCTGGCGTTGGTACTCAACCAGACGTGGGGCACAGACACCTGAAGAGAAGCCTCCAATAGCTTTAACTCATATATCTTCCCTCATATTCAAGAATGCTTTGGTACAAGATAGCAGTGAGTCTCATGAAGTGAGACTTGCTTTTCAGTATAAATGAACTGACAGCATTTATTATGCTATTTTCAGGTTTTCTAAGCAAGTGCGGAGAAAACCCAGAATATGTTTTTACTGACAGTGGAAAGGCACTTATTAGAGCTATATGACATTATGTGTTCTTCAAATCTCCAAATCTAGGAAGCACCAGGTCATAGTGATTGCTTCTTTGCCTTGAAACATTATCTTCTTGGAAATATTTGAAATCATCACTGAGGTATTTCCCCATGAGTGGCGTGTTGCCTCACAGGGTGTGAGCTCTGTACCTCTCACTAATGAGACAGCGTGTTGCTATGTAGTCTGATGTTAGAAGGATAGCATGATATTGAGTTGGATAAAGGGCAACAATTATAATTTTTGATTTCTATGAAGAACACCTTTGGGGATTCTTCATAGGTAATCCCAATCCAAGTACGTAGTATAATACAGTGTTTAAGCATTGTGGTATTTTTTCCCCAGAAGGGGTTGCATTTCAGCAGAAGTGGATAATTTTCCTTTACACTTGGAAGATTTTCGATATTCCACTTAGTTAACTGTAGACAAATATACGCCCATATTGCAATATATTATCACTTTTTATCCTCTTTAGAAAAGCAACTATGGGTAGATTAGCTTACTAGAAGGTTAATGTGCTACTTCTGAAAACCAGTTCATGCAATTGTGTTCAAGGTGTATCATATCTTTTTCTGGGGGCTAATTCCCAGAAAAATTACTTAAACACTTCACATTTCACAAAATCACTTAAACATGGATCAAGAATGACTTGTCTGTGATGGTAAATAAGGACCATGTTGTTTCTGCTCAGCAAGTCTTCCTACTTCAGTTGGAAAGGCTGAAGGTGACCTCAGAGTTTCTTGCTTGAGTCCCTTGGTGGATGGCAGTGTCATCAACTGAAATAAGGGACATTTGGAGGAACAGCCTTCAAGGGATTGAGAGCTCACAGGAAGAAGAGCCAATTCCACCTGGAGGCGCGCGTGAGGTGTTCAAGTTGAAACACTGTTAGCAAAGACAATCGTTTTAATAAAAGACCAGTCTCCTACCTAATAAAACTAGTTTAGTGACATCATCTCACTTTAATTCCTGATTCATATTGCAGCCCGAGATTATTTGTTTCCAGGTAAATGGTTATTTTAAACATGGGTATCATAAAGAAAGACATGTTTATATTCTCAAATGTGCTAAGTACCCCCACATCAAACTGGCATGATGTTCTATCTCCTGGGTACTTAGAGAGAATTTTATTTTTTGTTTATTTTCTAACTGAAATTCATCTTATAAGTCTGAGCAGCAGACACTGTACATTGTTTTAATCTATGGAGAAACATGCATAGCAGAACTTGTTGAGAAAAAGAAATTTTTAATTTTTCCTTCTCCCAGGATTGTCCTAGGGACTGGAATTACTTAAAAAGGCAAGCTCTGAGTCCGCTCAGTGCTGCCCCTCCGATCAGCTCATTTGATCCTTGGGCATCATGGACTGTATCCCCAAACCAGGGCAACACTGGTGACAGGTAGAGAAAAAACTGGTGTCACATCTCAGTAATTTCATCTCTCAGGGTAAAACCTTAATTGGTTTGGCATAAATCTGGTATAAGATTCAATAAAACAGTATAGGACCCTGAAACATACAACCAGAATCCCTGCATTCAGGGTTTAATCTTCCTAGAAGTGAGGCAAACCTCACGGAAAATTCGTAGCAGAGGACTGTCCAGTGAACACTCACATAAACCCCCACTGCTGCCACGGTTGCCAGGATAGTCTCACTCTGTTTCGGATCTGGCATAATTCAAGGATCCCTTGGTTTTTAGAAAAGCACATTTATAAATATTCCTCATAAACCGCAAGTTGGGCATGGTTCCTTGCAGAAGGGTGACCTTTTCCAGGTCCCTGTGCTTTATTCTGATTGGAGGAAACCTGTGAGAAGAGGAGGAGATAGGAGGAACTCCACTTTCTAGAAGCACCAGAGATCACACACTAACAAATCTCTCAGGTCCTTTTGGCCAAGTGAAGAGATTTAGATCCCAATCAAGTTTCTTCCTTATTGTAGAGCTTGACTAGAAGGGACCGCTTTTGAAGGTGTTTCTTTACCTTCTGGTGTTTTTTGTTTGTTGTTTATTTATTTATTTTTTGTTTTTTTGAGATCTCCTGGTGGAGAAATACAGATGTCCCCAAAATTAGGGGAACTGTGAATGGGAGAAAAGTTAGGAGGAGGTGAGCTGGGGGTGGGGGGAGGGCTGGACGTTACCCTACTTCATTATCTTCTCTGGTGTTTGGAATAAACTTATCAATCATATCTCACAAGGGGTTCAGGTCCAACACTCCAAAACGCATCTGGTTATCATTCCCAAGGGAAATTAGCCCCTGCTGTGTCATTATCCTGTCAAGAAATCAAAGGCCTCTTCCTGCCTCAGAGACTGTGGTTTGCCTGTGCTTACCCGCCTCTCCGTGACCCTCACCTGCGAGTGTACATGCAGGAGCCTGCATGTTCAGCTAGCACCACGTAGCTCTTTTCTAGAGGCTGGCTTGCTATATCTCCTTCTTTTTTGTATCAGGGCAGCCCCCCCTACATACAATTTGAATTAACATTGGAATTTAATAACAATTTATAACATTGTTTATAGGGGAGAATATGTTCCCATTTCCAAGAAATCACCTTGAAATAGTATTTCTACCACCCAACTTATCTGCAAATTGGCAGCTTGTACCTATTTTGCCTAACTTTCTGTATCTTCTTTACCAACAGTATAATACACCTAGGAAACAAGTAGTGTAGGTATTAAATAAGATGACATGAATCAACACAGAAATTCTTTCCACTGAGTCTTAAGGTTGGAATTTATTATTAAGTCATGTAGGTAAATTATTTCATATAGTATTTGATCAACTTGTAGCCCAGGGACTCATAGAGTGATCACCTATGTATTGTTCAACAGGAGTACTCTCAGAATGCTGGAGGCATGGTGTAAAATGGGACAGTGTGGAGCACACCGAGACACTACCCTACTCATAAGGACTTGCCCAAACTGCTGTGTTAGTGACAGAGGTGATATCTATCATAAGCCTGGGAAGCCTGAAGCTTTGCTCTTGTATCTCACTGAATGAACAGAAATTTGGTTCAGGCAATTCGGAGAGGTTTATCATCAAAAGGTTCCTCTCTCATTCTATAGTAACACAAGATAAAACATATTTTCCCTGTTAATTTAACTTTATTCCAAAGTTAATTTCCAAAACATCCTTGTTCATGTTTTGCTAATAGTAAATCTCATATTGATGACTATAACATTTATTAAATTTTATTTAATTAAAATATAGACAATACATTTCTTGCCATATTTTGAATGGTTATGACAATCAAGCAGAGCTGAACGGTTTTGTAAAATGTATACTTATACAAAAAGTGAGTGTCAGTAACCTTTTGCAGAATATAAAATGAAAGTCAGTAAAATCAAAGGAAAACTATCATAGAGAAACATCTAGCAAGTCCTAGCCATAGAGCTTTCAAAACATAATCATTTTAGGAGAAAATATGCTACAAAGTGGTGAAACGAAAAAAAATGTGGTGAACCAAAAGTATTTTGGAGAATAACATTATTGATAGATTCTAACATAACTACAGACAACACTCTAAGCAGTCACATGACTGCCATCACATAGATCCTAAGCTATCACATAATTGTGATAGGTCGCCTTCAAAGTGAATGACCTGGAGGTGACCTTGGGGGTGGAAACAAGAAGAATAAGAATACCATCTTGGGATTCCATGTATTAGATCCAACCACTGGCTCTTAGTGATTGTAGCTCAGCATTGCTTTTCATTCTTTTCAACTACCTGGCAGGTGGTGTTCAACCGAAAATAAGTATTCTCACTTCCATATTGAAAAAGACAATGTCTTACGTTAGAGCTCACTACAAGGAACAAATCCAACTCTCTGCAACGTGAAGTGCAAACTTGGCCAAGTAAGTGAATTATAAAAGAAATCGTTGGATTTAGTGCACATCAACATCCAAAAACAAAGCTAGTCTTTTGGAGATCAAAGCACCCTACAGATCCCTAGGAACACAGTTAAATTCTCTTTCCACCATAACCAAGCTGCTGGATAGAAGAAAAGCCCCTCACATTTTCCCCAACACTGTTTAAATAACAACTTTTTAAAAAAAGATCTCGGTACTTCTAGAGGAAAAAAATAGAGGAGTGCTCCGCCAAGTGAAAAAACCAAAGCTTGATATAAGTATATGATACGGAAATATTCCTAAGAATTATCTGGGGAGTGTGCCATTTGCCGGACCCCTTCCCCAGAGAGTCTAATTCTGTAGGGCTGGAATGGAGGCGAAGCAGCAGCGTTGCTGAGAAGTGCCGCTGGCCTGCCCTTCGCGAGGGGATGCTGGCGAAGAGGGGTCGCAGGCAACAGTTTGGTCAGAAGCAGGGAAACGCTGCGCTGGAAAATGTATCTGTATGTTCCCAACAATATCTGCCAACAGGTTTTCTCAGTCTTTATGTTACAACAGATTCTTTGTATAGTTCATAAATTCAGGGTAAAAATTCTTTTAATAGTTGATTTAATTAAATATTATCACGGGAAAGGTAAGTGTGATGATGACTAGTTTTTCACTGCATTAAAAAGTGTGTGTGTGTGTGTGTGTGTGTGTGTGTGTGTTATGTTGGGGGACTGGGTAATCTAGATGCAGTAATTACTCTGCTTTATCCCTTAAAAAATCAAATTTCTGATAAAATTGGTTTGTATACAAAAAGTAGTTATTTGGATAAACTACTCTTGCATGTGCTTCAAAATATGTTTTCTCTTTAAAAACATACAAGTTTCATTTGGTTTCTCTTTTACCTATATAAACATCTCCTCAAATGAGGATAACATTTAAAAAGATCATGAAAAGGAATGGAGTATAATCTCAAGTAACTGACTTTTAAGAAAGAAATCAAAATTGGAATAGATAAGCCAAAAAAATTAATGCAAGTCTTGAGGGAAAGTTTTAGGAGCTAGGATTGTTTAGTCTAGAAAAGAGATGGTCAGGGAATATTTTTAATAATGGCCATGCCTAAAACATTAGGTGATACTGGGAAGAGAGCAGACATTTCTTCGTCTTAACCGGACACAGATACCCTGCTTCTTGGAGATTTTACAATTATTGTTTATAACTTTTCAATAGGTGCATCTTTTCTCTCATCTCCCTTCTCCCTCTCCATTTCTTCCTTCTTTCCCTTCCTTCCTTGTGCAAATTTAGCATCTGTTATATTCCAGGCACAAAGAAAATTTAAGTTAGGTACATTTGGTTAGGGAAGATTTCACGGAGAATGTTGCTTGGCTGTTGCAACATTTTATGAGAGATCTGTGTAGAAAACGATATATGGTATGGATTGCAGAAGAGGTTTTTCAAAAAGAGCACTTACTTGGGGAAATTTCAGTTATTTTCCAAAAGAGAGTCTAGTATCATGGTTCAATTTCAGGGTGTTGAGTATTATAGAAATTATGAAGTCCAGAGAGGCTAGCCGAAAACTTTTTTCCTGTTGCTGGTTTCACTGATATCACTTGGAAAAGATTATTAAGTCTACTTGGCAGACTTTCCCCCAAATTGCTACTCTGTTCTTTCACTGAATGATCAAAGAAAGATACTGTTGACCAAATGGAGTGCCAGATCAGGTGTCAGGAATATCTGGTTCTATTTTTTAGCAGTTATTGATAAGGAACTTTGAATAAGCTGTTTAACTGGTCTGAATTCATCTTTTTCCCTCTCTGTCAGCCTTCCTGTAACACTTCTCTGAACTGTTTTTCAAGAAACGTCCCTTTCACTTCTTGGGCCCATTTTGCTTCAGGCTAGGACCTGGAAATCTAGCATCTGACTAGGTGCCCCGCTGAGAAATGAGTTCATTAGGCCCCAAAAAGAGTCACAAAGGGTGACCACAGCTGGGCTCAATGCAAGCGAGTAGGCAAGGATGAAGTAGTATAGGATGCTGAAAGGAGGCAAAGAAAATGAAGGAGATCATTACTGGGAGGACCCAGGCAAACCGGTCGCTGGCCCGGAGAAACATGGTTAGCAGGGAGTCCCAGGGAAGGAGGCTGGCAGAGACAGGAAGAGAGGTTAGTATGGAAGAGGAGCTCTGGAACAAGCCTTGCTATGAGCCGGGTCTTAGCTTTAGGACTTCCAGACAAGAATTTAAATGACTCGGTAAATGTTTTTAATTAAATGTAATGTGCACATGTTCAGAATGGCTATGTCATATCTTTTTATGAATATAAAAAGATACAATTATAGTACAATTATAGTTTTTCACTAACTCAAGATTTCTCGACTTCCACTCCTAGTCAAACTTTCAATTTCCGCACCCTCCATTCCATGTCATTTTCTGCCATCTAGTGGCTGATCTTGGTATAAGCAAAACCTACTCAAACCCAAACTGATTTTCTCTGTGTGTTTTCTGTATGTTTTACTGAAAACTGGAGGCATTCAGCTTTGCAAAAAACGATGGAGTTTCTACTCGTTTTCCTTACATCCTGTTTTGCTCCAAAGAAGATAATGGTGGGTATGGTTTGGGGTTCAAATTTCAGGTCATGAAAGGGAACAAGTTTGAGAACATAAAATCAAACAAGATTATAAATTTTCACTCACTATTTTTCTTAGCCATTAAAAAACACTTTTTGGGGGTATTTCTATTCCACTCAAATTTTATATAAATTGAAACTTAATAGGTTTCCCCGATCGAGTAATTCTGGCTGGTTCATTTTATTATTGTATGCTAAAGCCAATCTAACTCTCATTTAATTACGTCAAACGGCTTAGATCATTTTCCCCATGATTTGTCCAGCTTTTATTTCCTCTCGTGTCCCTTGTTTGTAAATGAGATATCACTTGACATCTTTTCATTATTAAAAATAATTTACGGTTCAACTTTTTGCTGCAGGCAAGACGTAACACTAACTATTATTAAATTAGCTTATAATTCAAACAAAATATTCTGGAAACTTGAATTCTTTGTTCTCTCCAGCATCCGGTCCCCTTAGGACTGCTTCATGCAGTGTTTGCACTGCAGGGAATGTGTGAGGGACAGGCCACATGAAACGCTCAGCCCGTGCCCACGGCCAGGCAAATGAAAGCCCTGTGATGAACAGCTTACGTGAGTGAGGGGCTAGGAAGAACACAGCATACTTCCAAACCACATTTGGAGACAGTGTTGAATGCACAGGAATTTAGTTTAGTTTAGTGGTTAGGAGCATGCTCTGGAGGGAATCAACAGACACACATTCCAGTTCTGATACTTACTAGCAGTGGTGCCTTAACTTATTTAACCTTCCTAAGCTTCAGTTCCTTTATCTGTCAAATAAGGAAATTGCAAGGATTATAAATAAAGTATTTTACATATAGCTTAGTCTTGGCATGGTGTTGGACACAGAGTAAGTCCATAATAAATACAAGTTAAGTTAATAATGACTGGCAGACAATCTGTGTTTTGTCAGAAATTTCTAATTCTGCCTACATAACCTTTTATAATATAAATTCTTGGTTTACTATCCTACAACTGCATGGCCTTCTTTGGGGCAGCCTGAGGAATGATTTGCATACAATGGTCAAAGATATTTTACTTCAAACAAGAGAGAAAGAGTGTCCACAAGGTCCAGAGTCACGGTCCTCATTCACCCCAGCGCCCCAGGCCCTCTGTGCCGAGGGGGAAGGCTTCAGAGAGCATGCGGAAGGAAGGAAATCTATAATTAAATCGTTGAAATGTATTTTCAGTACTTTTGAAACTTCAAGCTGGAATAAAGGACCTCCCTCTGCAGACTGTGTAGGGGACAAGGGAGGAGAGGAGTTTGGGACCAAATGAGCCATGGGAAGGCAAATGAGAGCTCTTGTTCTACCACATCCCAGGTACCTTAATTTGGGGCAAATCATTGAACATTCTGGACTCTGCATCTTTGACATCTATAAGGAACAATACAAGCAGGAATGCTCACCGGACCACACTGTCCTGTGACTCTGGAAACCCCATGACAGCAGGTACCAACCTGTCTTCCCTCTCACTGCATTTTTTTGGGCACAGCACAATGCTCAACATCACATAGGTGTTTGTGATATTTGGGGAAGAGGGAGCCAATGCACCTATTGCATTTACCTGTCCTGAAACCCAGACCTCTATCTATTATTGGCTCAAGGAGATTTCCAATTGAACATGTGGAAGGAGGCACAAAACCAGTGGGGAAACCAATTTCTTAATTTCTACCCCTAGAGCCTCGTTCTATGAATGATGCTACCATCCACCTCATTGTTCATGTCAGAAACTGCATTTTCATCCTTGTTTCTTCTCTTTTTCTGCTTCTAGGAATTCTGTCCTTTCTAACTCCTAACCATCTTTGGAATGTGTGTAACTTTCTCCACCTCCTCTACCACACATATTTTAGGACCCTGGAGCGGCCTGAATCATTGCAACAATGTTTAAGATTGCTTTCCCCACATCCACTCTTACTCTCCTGCCATTCATTCATGATGAGTGATAGACCTCCGGGAAATGAAAATACTCAAGGACACTGTCCAAGCTGAAGAAAGGAGGCATGTGTTAGGATGAGCAGAGCCCTGAGACGGAAGAGGAGATCTAAGTTCTGGTTCTGGATCTCTTACTGCCTGGATTTGCCTCTCTAGATTTTGGCTTATTCACCTGTGAAATAAAGAACTTGGATCAGATGACTTCTAAAGATACTTCAAACTTTAAAATTCAATGATGTTGTTAAAGATATTTCTAATGATGGACCAAATGCCTTTTTTAAATTAAATCTGTTGGGGGTGATGCTTTAAAATTTATTTTTAATAATAGAATTGGATCAGATATCATGATTTTTTAAATCTGCACACTTGGAACAATGGCCCAATTAAAAATGACTAAGGGGGTCAACATGGTGGCATGGGAGAATGTGGTACTTGGAACCACTGACAATCACATTAAAATCACAACTAAAGTACATAACAACCATCATTCAGAACTGCCTGAAATCTAGCTGAACAGAAGTCCTGTAACATTAAGGATATAAAGGAGCCACATCAAGACTGGTAGGAGGGGCAGAGATATGGAACAAGCCGGTCCCACAACCACATGTGGCAGTAAAAATTGGGAGGAATATGTCAGCTGCAGGGGACCCTCTGAGGGGTTAGGGGTCCTAGCCTACACCAGGCCCCTGGCCCGGGGTTCCAGTGCCAAGAAGAGACGTTCTCATAACTCCTGACTGTGAAAACCAGCAAGGATTGTGGCTGAGGGAGATGGAGGGCTTCTGGAGTCAGAGGCATCCCTCATAAAGGGCCTGTGCATGGACTTACTCGGACTCACTCCCTCTGAGTTCCAGTGCTGGGGCAGCGACTCGAAAGGCACCAGGAACGTACAGGGAGGAACTGAGTTGTCTGGCATCAAGACAAGAGCTAGGGGGCACATTCTTCCCGAAAGAAGTGCTGGCAGAGGTCATTTTCCTTTGCTGAGCACTGCCCCCAGAGAGCCAGCAGGCGGGAGCCATATCTGATTCTCCATCAGCCTGGCTCACACTGCTCTGCCCCACCTTGGCGATTCCATGAGACCCCACCCCACCCAACCAGTGGGCCCACCCAAGCCATTTCCAGTGGCTGTTCCATACGAATAGCCTGTCTTGTTCCACACTTCAGACTTTCCTAAAAATCTCTTAAACAAGCAGCATCTGGCCTTGGCATGCCCCATACCTCTTGCTTAGTGGCCCTAGGCATGGCACTAGTGACAAGCAGCCTCTGTTCACAGCACGGCCTCTCCTGGGCACCTCCACGCCCAGCACAAGTATCAGCCAAGTGCTTATCACTTCGTAGCTCATGCTCAGCGACCTCCGGGGAGGTACCAGAGCCAGCACACCCAGGGGACAGCTTCAGACCACACTGAATTACAACCCAACCACCTCCAAGAGTGACCCAGTCAAAGGGCACTCGGTGGGCACCAAAGCCCCACTGAAATGAGTCCTGATCTGTGGAGTCGGCCCCTGCAGAGCAGCTCCTCTGCTGTAATCACATCCAGTCCTTGCCAGCAGTCAGCCTGAGAGTCAGTTTCTCCCAGTGAGGTGCCAACAGCAATCAAGGCTCAACTACAACAGGAGGGTACACACGGCCCACACAGGTGTACCTGGAGCACCCAGCACAGGTAACTGGTGAGGCTGCGCACTGGGCCCTACACACCCCTCTATGAAGACTGGGAGACATAGCAGCTTTATTTAATACACACAGACAAACACAGAGAAACAGCCAAAATGAGAAGACAAAGAAACAGACCCCAAATGAAAGAAGTGAAGAAATCTCCAAAAGAAGAACCAAATGAAATGGAGGCAGGCAAACTACTGCATGCAGAGTTTGAAACAATGATTATAAGGTTGCTCAAGGAATTTAGTGAGAATTTCAAGAGTATTAAAAAGAACATGGAAACCATAAAAAAGAACCAGTCAGAAATGAAGAATGTAATATCAGAAATACCTAGAATACACTAGAAGAAATAAACAGTAGGTTAGATAAAGCAGAGAATTTTATCAGTGATTTGGAAGATAAGGAAGCAGAAAACACCCAATCAGAACAGCAAAAAGAGACAAAAAATCCCCCCAAAATGAGGATAGTGTAATGAGCCTCTGAGACACCTTCAAATGTGCCAACATTTGCACCATGGGATGCTGTAAGGAGAGAGAGTGAGGGATTGAAAAGTCTATGAAGATATAATGAGGGAAAACTTCCCTGACCTGCTGAAGGAAAGACGTACAAGTCCAAGAAGCACAAAGAGTCCCAAACAAGATGAACCCAAAGAGGTCTGCACCAAGACACATCAGAATTAAAATGCAAAAAGTTAAAGGCAAAGAGAGAACCTTAAAAGCAGCAAGAAAAAAGCAGTTACCTACAAGAGAACTCCCATAGACCGTCAGCTGATTTCTCAATAGAAACTTTGCAGGCCAAAAAGGGCTGGCAAGAAATATTCAAAGTAATGAAAGCCAGTATTTATAACCAAGATTACTCTACCCAGCAAAGCTATGATTTAGAATTAAAGGACAGATAAAGTGCTTTCTGGACAAGAAAAAGCTAAAGGAGTCAATCACTGCCAAACAGTATTATATGAAATGATAAAGCGTCCTTTTTAAGAAGAAGAAAAAAAGATAAAAAATATAAATAATAGAATAGCAATAAATACATATCTATCAACAATTACTTTAAATGCAAATGTATTAAATGCTCCCATCGGAAGACATATGTTGCTGAATGGATAGCAACAGCAAAGAAAAGAAAAGACTATTACATACGCTGTTTATAAAAGACTCACTTCAGATCAAAAGACATACACAGACTGGAGGTGAAGGGATGGAAAAAAGATATTCCATGAAAATGAAAATGAAAAAAAAAGCTGGGGTAGCAATGCTAATACTAGCCAAAACAGACTTTAAGACTAAGACTATAGCGAGAGACAAAGAAGGACCCAACAACTTCACCTCTGGGAATTTATCCATAGGAACGCCAAACACTAAATCAGGAAGATATTTCCCTCCGTGTTTATGGCAGCATTATTTACAGTAGCCACAACATGGAAACAGCATAGGTGTCCATCAGTGGATGAATGGATAAGGAAGTTGTAGTATATGTGTACATGGAATATTATTCACCATAAAAGTGACGAAATTATATCATTTGTGACAACAGGGACAGACCTTGAAGGCACTGTGCTAAGTGAAATAAGTCAGAGAGAGAAAGACACATTCTGCGTGATCACACTTCTTTGTGGATTCTTTTGTAAAAACCCATAAAACTCAGAAATAGAGATCAAATTTGAGGTTATCAAAAGCAAGGGGATAGAGGAAGGAAAAGTGGAGGTCAAAAGGTTGTCAAAGGGTACAAATTTCAGTTTTAAGATAAATAAATACTAGGGATGTAACGTACAACAGGATGACTGTAATTAACACTGTCAGTGATATATGGGAAGACTGTTAGAAGAGTAAGTCCTTAAATCATACGAATTCTCATCACAAGGGGAAAATTTTTTTCTTTTCATTGTATCTATATGAGATGATGGATGTTGACTAAACCTACTGTGGTAATCAATTTACAGTACATGTAAATCAACTGATCCTTCTGTACATGTTAAACTTACACAGTGATATATGCCAGTTATTTCTTAATAAAATGGAAGAAAAATTTAAAAATAAAAAATTAATTAATCCGGCCAGAAAAAAAAAAGGAGTGGTCCCAAGTCTCTTCCTCACATCCACATCCCTAGCAGTGACTTGGAAGCTTCTCCCATCAAAAGTTGGAGTCTAGCCCTGCCTGGTGTGACTCAGTGGATTGAGTACCAGCCTGCGAATCAAAGGGTGGCTGGTTCAATTCCCAGTCAGGGTACGTGCCTGGGTTGTGGGTCAAGTCCCCAGCAGAGGGCACGTGAGAGGAGACCACACATTCATGTTTCTCTCTCTCTCTCTTTCTCCCTCCCTTCCCCTCTCTCTAAAAATAAATAAATACAATCTTAAAAAAAAGAAAAGTTGGAGTCTATCCCCTGCTCCAAGTGTAGGCTCACTTTGTAAATTTCTTTGGCCAATAGAATGTGGCTGAAGTGATGGTGTGTTGGGAACCACCCTGCCTGGTTTCAGAAGCTGTAACCTCCCCACCATGGCTAAGGCTGAGTGAGCGAACTTTGGACCATAAGACACTAAGGAGACAAGGCTTATCTCCCTGGCAGGGGCACCGCTTCTGCTCCTTTTACTTCATCCATAACTGGCCCCCAATGCTTGATCAGTTAGCCAATGACAGGTAAGGTTCCCCAAGGGGGGAACGACCTAAGCCAGTCACAATCACATGGAGGGCCCAAGGAAGGACTGTAACAGGGTGCAGCCAAGAGGGGGGCCCCAAAAGGGAGTTGGAATGGGGCGCAGAACTCACGGTGTCCAGGAAATATTAGGGGGACATATAAGATGTCCTCACCCCCTCCCCCACAGGTATGAGTTGGGGGAAGGGACAAATGGAGCAGGACCATTGAGTTGTTTTGCATAGCAAC
>PVKU01000837.1:16463-386918 GCA_004027475.1 Anoura caudifer
AAAGGACTTCCCCAAGGACGTGACTGGGGGAGGAACCCTAAGTTAAAGCACCTGTGTGGGAGCTTGGAGAAGATTGGCTCCAGAAAATGGGACACACCTGCCCAGACTCATGATAGCATCCCAATAACCTTGGAAACATACAGGAATGCTGGCAGGTGTAACCGATTGTAGGAGGAGTCGGAAATGGGGCTGCAGAGGAAGATTGGCGTGGGGATTTAAACCCAGGTGTGGCAGCCATTGGGGAAAGATCCATGCAGTTTCACCAGAGAGCAGGACCCGCAGCTCCATGAGGGGAGATCCATGCGGTTTCACCAGAGAGCAGGACCCGCAGCTCCATGAGGGAAAATCACCATGTGGCTTTAGCAGAGAATTGCCACTAGGCTTTGCCCGAGTGGAGACCCTCTCTCAGCTTTGCCAGAGGGAGAGATTCCACGTGGTTTCACCAGAGTGCAGACCCCTGCAGCTTTGGTGAAGAGGGAGAGCCACGAGGCTTTGCCACAGTGGGGACCCCTTCCCCACAGCTTTGGTAGAGGAGGGACCACTCGGCTTTGGGGTGCTCCTTTTGGCTGTGTGGCCTGGGAGCAAGAGAGACTGCCTGAAAGAAGGGTGAGAGAACTCTTGCCAGTAGGCCATGAGAAGGTGCCACATGGCTTCAGATTAACCAGAGATCCTGCCTGGAAGACAATACAGCTGACGGTGTCAAGAGCCTGGATCCCGGACGTGTGCTTCTCTTCCTTCCAATTACGGTACCCTGAATTAGGGCAGAGGGAGATAGGAAGCACTGTGGGTGTCTGTGGGTATCCTAAAGGACTTTGATATTTCAATGAAGTTAAGTCACTACTTTAACTCTGTATAGTATTAAATAAACATTTCCTTTCCTTTTCACAAATCTCTGGCTTTGAGAGGCATCTTTCCATAAGGCGGCAGACAATAACGGACCTTTTCTGTTGCTCGGTAACAGTTTTTGGGGGCTCGTCCGGGATCTTAATTGCCCGTGGAAGACTGACCCCTCAGGTTCAAGAAAGTGAGACTTTGGAAGTGTTTTGCCAGTCTCGAGAACCTTCTGTTTGCTCTGTAACAGGACATGGGGGGCTATAGCAAAAGGGGGTGATGGATCCTCAACTATGACATATCCTGAGTCCTCATTCTGTCTGCCAGAAGTCTCCTAATCTCTCAACTGCCTTACTACCCCTGCCTAGTTTAAGCCTTCCACAATGCCTTAAACCTGAAACAATGCAGGTGGTGGATGTAGCCCTGTGCTGGAAAGGGCGGATTCCCTAGGGCAATCAGGCCTAAGAAAGAATATGTAAAATCCTGCGAAACCTGATTTGTTTAGAATGCTCTCAATTAAATAAGGGTCCAAGCAAGAAGTGCGTTTGTTCCTCAAAGTTTTATTGCTCTTTAGCTATCTGACCCTGACTCAAAATAGGCCCTCAGAGTTCTTTGTTTGATCCTTACTGCTTGACAATGATTAATGAGCCTGCATTCCTATGCAAAACAGACCCAATAAAAGCCCATTGAGAAAAAGGCTCTTGGCCCTTCTCCTTTGAGAGATGGGCCACCTCTCCTCCCCAAGCAGATCATGTCTTGCCAGACTTATTCTCATCTGTGGCAGCTTGGGGGGGCCCTGCAGGAGGAGCACCCCCACAATGGTATGCCATTTTTGAGCATGTATCTCAAGAGGACTTAAAACTCTTCCCTCCCTATTGAACACCTGCCTCTTTCATAAGAACAAGCCTGGACTGGTCTACTGGAGGATGCTAGACCATATGGAGCAGACATAAGCTGATCCAGCCAAGGTTATTCTGGACTATCCAGCCCTCAGTCAGTCTGGAGCTGACTGCAGATGAATGGCAAGTCCAGTGGAGATGAAGCAGCACTGGTCAATAACAGTAGAACTCGAGGGAACTCACAGATTCCTAAGAAATAATAAATGGCTATTACCTTAAGCCACTAAGTTTTGGAGTGGTTTGTTACACAGTATTATTGTGGCAACAGATAACTAACAAAGGGTGAAAAGGGGTTGAAGTCTGGCCCATGGTCCTCTTGTTAAACCAGGAAGGCTACGGTGGATTTGTGTCTATTAGAAGGAATGCAACTTTTTTCCGAGTTGCATTTGTGCTAGCAATAGTCTTGACCATGGCAGATGGAATAGGGAACACAAAAGGAAAGCTCTCAGAAGAGTTCACCTTACCTTACCACCAGCACCTGCCTGTTAATACGTTCCTTTCTTAAGCACCTACTTAATTTTTTTAGACCATGACTACCTTTTTTCAAGCCATCCTCTGCAATATTGACTTTTTTCTGCTTCTGACAAAAGTTTTAGAAGCAAGGACTTTGGATCCAGACAGAGCTGGGTCCAGATGCCTCCTTTACCCTGGTCACCCAGGGTGTTACTCAACACTTCCAAGTCTTAATTTATTCATTTGATAAATGAAATAAATGGAATAACACTAATGTTAACTTTTTTAACTGAAGTGTCTGTGTGAGTACATGAAATAAAGACAAAGAGAGATATGGATATGGAGGGAGGGAGAGAGAGAGAGAGAGAGAGAGAGAGAGAGAGATCTTTCCTTTTCTTTTTGGGGAAAGCTAATAAGGGCCACTGTGTTTCCTATCCTTAGGAAGCCTACACCAGGAACTTCTGAAAGACAACCTCTCTTACAGTCTTTCCTGGAAGCCTCTGCTTGTCTAGCGTTTACTCTGTCTCTGAAGAGGGGTGGGAAGCAGAGGACAGGGGATGCGTCAACAGGGAAAGGTGGTACACACCCGGGCGATGCCTGAGAGGCTTGTCCACCCAGGTGCATGCCACTCTCTGCAGAGCACTATGTGCCCAGGGTGGCCTGGAGAGGAAGAATTTCAGGATATTGTTGGGCATCTCAGACGTAACCAGTGTGGCCCCTCTCCCTGCAAGAGAAACTAGGGACTTTGCATCGCTCGAGGCAGGTAAAACCAGTGAGAGAGTAAATAAAGATGGAGTTTTAATTCCCTGCCATGCAGGCTGCATGGAATCTTAAAGCTGGATGTCTGAGTAGGATTTAAAGGTAGTAAGGTAACGAGATGTTCCTTGTACTCCCGAGTGGTGGTTAAAAATTCACACTCACATGCCATAGGGAAGCAGAGAATGTTCTCTCTGTTGGCGCCGAGGGCCTTGGAAGCACCTTCAGAGAGGCCTGCATTGATGGAGCATCGCTATTGCTGAGGACGTGTGTTTTCACGGATGAACTACGCTTATCCACCGTGCGAAAGCCTGATTACTTTCTCCCTGGAGCCTGAGCATTTTCCAGGCTTTATTTATCCCTGGCCTGAGAGTTGAGCAAGATATCTTGTGCAGATAAGACAAACGAGATCTTGTTCCAGAACTCCATTATAGAACTTGTGATTTTCATCACCCTTTGGGTTACCATCTTCCAGAGCAAAGATTTTCCAAAGGGCTAAGTTCTAATTTTTGGCTAATGATGACTCCCCAGAGAGGGACCACTGATTCCAAATGCAGACATTTATTCTGCTTTGGGAACTGTTTGCAAAGCTGCTTTAATTAGGTGCTGAGCTCTTTATCAGCCATCACCAGCCAAATTTAGATGTTACATCCCCCTGAGAGCTCTCAGTACTGAGTTCTCAGCCTCTTCCCTCCTCCCCTCCCCCAGAGTCAGTAGGCAATTGTACTGTCCCAGGATCAATAGGGCTGCTATCAAACTTACGTTTTTAGTTCTCAGTGGCTCTAAGTCATGTTGCCATCTGCAAGCTGAACTACAATTAAAGAACTGATTTGTATACTATTTAACAGGCTTTAAGGGAGTTCAGCTATTTGGAGTTGAATCTGGAAGCACTTCAATTCAGCTATTTTTCAGAAATGTTTATTTTCTGTATTTCTGGCAGTGTTTTGCTAAGAAATGCTGCTGACATGCTCTCTCAGTAGTGGCATTCCGGGCCCCTGCAGGACCCCTTAGATGAGAAAAATAAAGGCTGCATCAGAGAGAGGTCAGACTTAAACAGAACGCTGGGAATTTAAATCAATATAAGCACATCAGAGTATAACAAAATGACTCTCCCATCTTTGCGGTGCCAGAAAATACTTTGTACTTCTAAGAATAAATTACTGATGTTTCTTTATGAAAAATAGCCGTGACTTTCTTAAAGGGAAGACACAAGGAGTTCTTATAATAACACTTGTTGAAGCTGGGCTTTGAAAAAGTTTTGTCTAAGAAAAGCTTTGAGGGCTGATACTTAAAAAATTATCAGAAGGAAATGAATGATTTTAGGATGATGATTGTTCACCCTGAAGTGCAAATTTTAAAAAATGCAGGTGTTAAAGTTAGCTTTCAATATTATGCACCAAATGCTTCCTGGCTTGGAAATTGTTTTCTTAGTTTCTGCCTATTCCTCTGCAAGGAGATGGGTGAGCGTTTTCTTTGCACGTATCTGCATGAATACTGTCTATGTTGAGTGAAGGCTTTTCGGTTTTTGTCTTAGTAAGCTAAAATAGCCGTGTTTCCATTCAAAATTTTCAGCACTCATCTTGTTTCCTCCTAACTGTTTGCACTTAACAGGTAACTAGAATAAATCCATATACTCTCTTTGATGAGCTAGGTCAAAGATTTCTACTCATTGTGTTTGGAACAGTTTTCTCTCCAAATGTTCACCTTCAGGTTTGTTACTATGATCTCCATCTGTCCGAGAAGAGAGGGTTCGGTGCCCAAGACTGTTAAATAGTCTTCCTTTCTTCATTGGTTGTTTACTTGGGTCATAGAACATACCATACATTTTTGGAAAACAACTATTGCATATAATAATGCTTGATAGTTTAAAGTATTTCATATTATTTTATATGATTCTCACAATTTTACATGCACAAAACCTAAACAGAATTAGCTGACTCTCCTAATGCCCCTCAAAAGTGTCATAGCCAAATACCTTGCCTCTCAGTCTTCATTGTACTTAATGGGCCCCATACTGGTAAATGGCCTGCGTTCTCCCTGTAACCCAAGCAGGAGCCTAGCAGGAACCTTGAGGCTGCCTCCCCCATGACCCTCCCTGGGCAAGATGTGCTGTCTTTGCTTGGACTCTTCCCTCCAGCTCTGTCACCTCCTGACTCAAATTCTCCACATCAAGGCACTAGTCTCCTCTACTTCTTCTGCCTGGAGGCACTCTCCCCTCTGGCCACAGCCAGAGTAACTTCCGAATTACAGATCTGATCAAGTTCCTTTTCAGGTTGATTTCCTTTCACAATGACCCGTTACCTAAATCCGGAACATCATTGCATAACGGACTGTTAAAGGGAAAACCAAACAGGCCCAGCATGGCACCAGTTGTGCTAAAGCCTGAGATACCAAACCAAAACCTAATACCTGATTTAATTGCCATTTCAACTGCCCTTAGAAATATAATCTTAATCAACCAGTTTGGAATTTTGTGCTCCACATCAGCGAGATGATAATCTGTCATATGGGGCTTCTCCATCCCTTCCCCCTTCCCCAGGGAGAAGAGACCATCTGTGTGGTAAAACCCTTGCTGGTCCCTTCCCCTCTGAATAGATGATGTCCTGGTTTAAAAACAATCCTCTCTTTTCTTTTGCTAATAGCTCCCTTGCTCCATCCTTCTTCCTATAGAAACCGTTCATTTTGTACCACCCCTCAGAGGGTCCTTCCAGTTGCTGGAAGGGATGCCATCTAATTCATGAATCACTTAACAAAGCTAATTATAGTCTCAAATGGTTGTTTTTTTTTTTTAACAGAAGGAATATTTGGATATTAACTGATCTTTTTTTTCATTTTCTTTTCTTTTATACTATTTTTCACATTCAAATAAAAATGTATTGACCTTCTGAGTAAGAATCCTTATATATTTAGTACTGCTTCTAATTCATGATAGGAGTTACTTCCCAAACATTTTAATCCCAGCTGGACTGAACAAGATTTTGGGAAATACGGCGATGTTGTTTATGTTAAGTATGCCACATTATAAGGCTGCTGGAGATCCGAAGGGATTTGCCTTTGTGGAATTTGAAAGAAAAGAACACGCAGCAAACTCTATTGAGGCAGGCCTAGAACCTTTTGGAAGAAAGTTTTTCTGAGCCTTACTAGATTATAGTTTCCAAAGGGCCCTATTCTCCTCTTGAAGGTTTCTTTTATTTAACATCAGAAATACTTTACAACATGAAAGTATTCCAAAGATCAAAACACAAGAGGAAATAGTAGTAGTGGGAGGGAGAGTATGATGAACCCTCCTAGGCTCCGGCAATTACCCACGAATGGCGACCCTGGTTTCATCCAGGCTTCCTGCTGCTCCCATCCCAGTTCCCTGGAAGGGTTTAGAGCAAACCTCAGACAACCAATTGTGTTTTCCTTTATCAGCAATTTCCTTCTCTTCCTTGATCTCAGATGTAAATTGGGGTAGCCTCACTCACTGCCCGAGGGGACAAAGCATTGGGAGACCTAGAGAGATTATTAAATTTCAAACTTCAAGGTGGTTTTAGAAACTCTCGGCAGAAACAAGGTATTTTACTTTCAAATGACACAGTTTATGCAAAGAGATAGATCTGGGAAGAACAGATTTCAATGTAAGGGTCAGTTTTCCCACCCCAGGTTTCCAAGCGAAGAGGCAGTGCGAGAGGAGTCAGGTGAATGTGGATGCCCATGAAATCCCCGGAATGGTGGCTGCACCCCGCCAGAGTGAGCCCTGGGGTGGAGAAATGTTAGAAAACTCCACATCTGGGGGGCTGCGGCTAAAGGCGACCTGTGACATTATGCCCACCTAAACCCCTGGAGGCACTCTGCGACACCAAGGGTGTAAATAGCAGAGTGAGAAAGGTCGTTGGTCGTCGGGTCAGATAGGTATACCTTTTATGGAAGACGCAGGGGTTGTTGAGAGAGCTGCACAATCTGGGGGGGCCACATGGTAGAGAGAAGGAGGACAGAGAAGGAGCTGAGTAGACAGAGAGCAGGGACCCAGTGGAATTGTGGGCTTTTCTGATGCTGCCAGCCACAGGGAGATTCGGCATCTGCTGCACCCTCATGCTTGATGCTGTGGCGCTTTGGGTCAACCCCCAGGGGACAGGCCCTGAGTTAACTGATACACTGTGTTGTCACATATTCACTGTTTTGCCACAGGGTGAAAGGAGAGATTAAGACAGAAGTTGCATTTACTTATGGGAAGTAGGTTATGCTCTGGCACCCCTGAGTTGGAACACAGACTTCCTCTCACCCTCTCTTTTGCTTTACAGTCCCGCTCCACCTCTGGCCCTCTTTTCCTCTTGGTTGGGTTTGTTGTCAGGCCGGCTCTGCGCAGGCCCAGTGGGAAGCCTCAGACATACATGCTGCAGATCGACAACTCAAGGGCAAAGAAAGCTCCAGAGCATAGGCCTCGCATGTGTTGTGTCATGTCTCTGAACCCATGGTTGTGGCTGTTGAGATGGGAGATGCTGATTTGGCTGGCCTGCCTTACACGGCCACATTGAAGCTGGGGTGGGGCCAGCTGATCTCCATTTCCTAAGGGAAAGTGAGGGTGCTGTTCCCAGAGAGGCCGAAATATACCGAACAGGTTGAAGTAGCACAGAGGTCCACCATGTAAGTATTTAATGAATATGTGCTTAAATGAGCCAAAGAAATAAGGACTTCAAAATCCAAGAGCAGGACTCTCACCAACTACATTACACTGCCTCTGTCTCAATTCCATAGTTTACACACTAGTATTCTCTACTGAACAAGAAGTTGGAACTTGGCCACCCTAAAATGGCATTAGCTCTGTAGGATGGTGAGTAATCTGTGTGATTATGACATATTCTGTGCAAGATTTATGAATTTTTAATGGTAGTTCTAATGTGCCTAACTTTCCAGATTTAAAATGTTCTAAAAACTTAATAGTGAGCTCATTAGGAGAAAGAAAGTAGGAGAAGTGAGGACTGAGACTGCATTTCAAAGCAAGCAATCTGACCAGTCCTAAGGGATGTGTGAATTTGAGGGGAAGTCGTACATCCTGAAATTTTATTTACTTGCAAAGTTTCTGAGTTCCCCTGAGATTTACCCCTTCTAGTCCAGCACCCACTGGATCTGAGAGGCAGTGAGTCACCCCTGGTTACTCCCCAAGATAGGCTATAAGCTCCATGAATGCAGGGCCCGTTCTCACCCTGTACCCCTATCTAGCCAGTTGCATGGTAGAACCTCAATAAATATTGAATTAATCAATTAAAGTAAAGCAGTGGTTTAGATAAAGAAAATAGCACTGACACATTCAATTTTGATTATAGAATGTCACATGGAATGTTATTTTTTAAGTTGTATATTTTTTATACTTTATGTGGGTTGATATTCAAATTATATCATATCTTATATTTCTCTTCTAATGGCAGTTATTATACATATTAATAATAATAGCCAACATATATTGAATCTGACCATGTAGCAGGCACTCTTGTAAATACAGTTCACTTAATCCCAGTAACAGCTCTCGGGACACTTAATACTCACTCTTTCACTACAAAGCTCGCTGCTTGTAGAGGGCCAGGGTTTGATCCTGGGAGTGAAATTCCTAAGTGTGTTTTCTAGGTGCTCAACTTATGGGGCCTTTTGTAAACACATGTGTGATGTCTGTGTCTCTCTCAGAATGTAAACTCTATGAAACTACCTTTTCCACCACAACTACTGCAGGGCCTTGCTCACGTTAATGAGTGTC
Organism: Anoura caudifer; assembly: GCA_004027475.1. Taxonomy (NCBI): domain Eukaryota; kingdom Metazoa; phylum Chordata; class Mammalia; order Chiroptera; family Phyllostomidae; genus Anoura; species Anoura caudifer. Next base: position 25,134 of record PVKU01000837.1, read on the forward strand.
AAGTGAAAGAGGGAGTTAATTAGCTAATATCCTTAGCACACATTGATTACTAGAAAAAAAGTAATTAAAAAGCATGTTAGGTGTCCGGAAATTTACAGATTTGTTACAGGATTCAGAGAGCATCTAATAAATTAAAAGAAATTAGAACAGCTAAATTTGTAATGGAGGTAGGTAGGTGGATGGATGGATGGATGGATGGATAGATGAATGATTAGATGGATAGATACGTAAATAGATAGATGGATATCTAGTATTTATAGTCTTCCTTTAGTTAGAGTCACTTCTTCTCAGACCTAGATTTGAAAAGTAAAATCATCATATTTTAAATCTAGGTTGGTATACATGTCTCAATTAATCAAAATTTTGATATTTTCCTACAAAAGGAAACTTTTTACTTTAGTGGCTTTTCCGAGTAATTTCTTGTAAGTACCCTTATAGATGCAGTGGAGTGGAAGAAATAAATGTAGACATGAAATACTTAGGTCTATTATAATTGATATTTTATTCTGAATCATAAGCATTCTACATATTAAAAGAAGAGGTCACAAATTAGGAGGAATACTCATGTCAAACTCTTTTTAAATATTCATGTTTTTAAGGCACCAAGTACATCAGTCTTTGGCATTTCCTTAGTTATGCCAATTATAGGTGAGAAATAATCTTAGCGATGACTACATTAATCATATATTTTATAATTGCCTTACAATTTCAGTTGTTTTCTAGAGTTTTAGTTTGTCAAACAGATGTTTTCAGCTCTCATGTGTCCCTCTAGCTACACAATTGTTTTATTTAATATTTTTGTGGGTTCTAACAGTGTATTATATTTAGTGGTCCAAAACATACTCTACATTTAATTCAGATACCTCATCCAATCTGATGTCAGCTAATCATAAAATTAGGTAATTAGTCTGTGGACTAAAAAAAAAAGAATGTACAATTCCAAGGATTCTTCTCTGAGATTGAAGATGCTAGAATTAAGGTATAATTACATGATTTAATTTTCCATCAGTTGCTAGCATTTTCTCCAGCAAGGTAGCAATCTCCTTTAACTTCATCCTCATCGAATTCCATAACTTCTCAGTCCCTTTGTTCCAGGTTAGATCTGTGGGCCCTGCGCTTCAGGAGTGTGTATGCGAGTCCAGCCTGTTACCTTAGCCTCTGAGTTCTCCTTTTCTTTCTGTGGGCTCTTGCTCCCTGCCCCACCTGTCCCTGGGTACACACCTGAGGGGAATTAGAGGACAAATTATATTTCCTTAGGTGACTGCTTGAGGAAAAGTAGAGTCCCTTTTTATTTATTGGTCAAAAAATCAAATTAAGGGCTTCCCCTAAGGGTGCAGGAACACAGTGAAATATATTTTTGTGGGGTCCACATCCAGCAAAAAGTTTGATTTAAAATTTGGTGTAAAACTCATTGTCCCATACAAGGCATAGTGATTTCTCAGTGGGAATTAGAATAATGGATAGAGAGGAGGTGTTTTTGCAGAGTATAATGTGCGCCAACATTTTGTCCATATTATATATGGGATTATTATACCCATGGTATGTTATCATTATAACCACATATAATGCACATCCTTATTTTTCCTTCAAAAAATTTGGGCAAAAAAGTGTGTATTATACATGGCAAAATACAGTACATATATGTTTAAAGTCCAATCAGTGCAAGTAAAGATTCTTCATTGTGTCCACATCTCGTCTTCCTCTGTTGAGATCCGGCAGCCATCTTTGTGTTCTTTATTGTGAGATGGGCAGTTCCCAGCTAATTTCACATCTCCCACCATGAGATAAAGGTAGCAATGCTGTATTTCTCACAAGGCCATAGCTCTTGGAACTTGTTTCCCAAATGGGTCTTCTTGACCCTTTTGGGAAAGCCAAAGAGTGGAAACTGTGTGACCCTTGACACACCCTTTTCCTTAGCTCTGACATCTCTCTGTATGGCAGCATCAGGCCAGTTCAGAGCTCAGCAAATCTCAGAGACAAGATGCCACTAAGTTTCTAACTTAGTGGAAGGAAAAGATCATGGGTACTCTCATTCTTGTAGGAAAAACAGAACAGATTGGAGAGGGGAGATGGATGAGAAAGGATGATTTCATCCCCCAAAATGGTTGCTCCAAAACAGAACTTATCCACCATGCCACCCCACCCCCAGTATCCCCACAATAGACATGGGGACACAGGATACATGGCCAGATCCAGCACTTTCTGCTCCAGCAATCAGCTCCATCAAGGACTGCCTCAGCAGCAGAGAGCTGCTCCTTTCTGGAATACTCCCTTCTCAGGAAAACTTGGATCTGCTCTGGTAACTAAGGGATGCAGGGAGGAAATCTGGTCATGCCTGCCTCGAGTGAGACACTCTGGTGAGCACTGTTGTCAGATTGGTTATGGCTTTGCTTGTCCCGCATCACTGCTCAACGTCTCCCTTTGCCAAGACTGCTTCCTCCCCCATCCTTTCACAGGTGCTTTATTCTGAGAAATATTCTGAGAAATATTTATTCTGAGAAATATAGACTGGGAGACAGTGGAGTGGGGGAGGTTATAGACAGTTCCCTCTGGGGAAATGTCAGTCTCCATGTTTCTATAGGAGACAGTGCTGGGTTTCAGTTTCTCCTTCCTTCCTTCCTTCCTTCCTTCCTTCCTTCCTTCCTTCCTTCCTTCCTTCCTTCCTTCCTTCTCTTTCTTTCTCATTCTCTCTCCTACCTCCCCCTCTCCTTCCTTCTCTCTCTCTCTCCCCCTTTCTGTCCACCTCTGCCACCTCCCCAACCCTACCCCAGAGTTGTGGCTCTGGTTGCTGAGCCCTGAAGAAGAGGAAAGATGGTCCCACCACCATATATCATCTTAGTTCTACAAGCATTAGTTAGTTTGCACCCCAACCAAACTTTACACATTTTGGGGGGCAGGAACTCATTGATTTTTCTTTTGGCATCTTTCCCAGAACCTAATACCATCTGAGCACACAATTAGTGCTTACTACAGGCTTTCTCCTCTCCCTCTTTCTTAAGAAATTATCCAACTTATCTAGCCCTCCGATTGCTGTGAGGTTATATATGCCCTCTCTCCATGTTCACTAAAATTGTCCTAGAGTAGCCACCAGCCTCTTGTGGAAGGACTATTGCTCCATAGCATTAAGAGATCATCTTACTCCCTCCCTTGTGCCTCCCCAGGCTGACCCCCAGAGAACAATCTGGAGGGTCTCTCTAATGGATGAATCAAATCATATAATTCCAGTGGCTTCCCACTAAGTCTACAGTGACATTCAGACTCCTTACTTTGGTCTAGAAAGCCCCATGTGATAGAGACAACTGCTTCCCCTCCACTGTCATCTCCCTCCAGCCAAAACAGACCATCTACCAATATGTTCTTACAGTATCTAAATCAGTCACTCCTTCTTCTAGGTGCTAAAGACAGCTTAAAATCTAAGGCTCATAAAATGTAGGGGTTTAGTATCACTCCTTCTCAGCAGGACCAATGGAAGAAGGCTGGAGGGATGTGGAAGAGGCTAGAGAACATTCCTACCCTTGCTGTTGATGTATCCCTCTCCCCACCCCCTCGTTCAAGTGCTCTAGACCCACCAGCCTCCTTTGTCCCTTACATGTGCAAGCTCTGTTCCAAGCTTAGGGACTTCATCCTTGGTCTTTCTTCTTGGAAGGCTGTTCCTATTATTCAGGCCTCAATGCAGATGTCACCTCCTCAGAAAAGCTACCGCCCTGCTCATCCTGAGGCAGCCTGCTGAGTCGTCTCAGAACAGGACCCACTACACTTGTGCTTTCCTCACCACTCAAAGCGCATCCTGTGCACATTTGCTAATGAAGACAAATTTGAATGATTTTATTTCTGTTCACTTGGCAAAAAACTTGGAAAATCCGTCTTTCTATGTAGGCTCTTTGTGCTAAAATTAAGTCCTTGCTTAACTTTTGTTTTTCTAAATCTTTATTGGTCACAAAGGTAATTAGAAATCCATTTTCTGGCAGCAGATTCTAAAACAGAAGCTAAGGACAATAAGAACTTAATGAGGAAAAAACATGCTTTATACCCAAATAGCCTACTGAGGAAAGTATAAGACAGATTTGTTTTCATTTTTTCTTAAAACAACAAAGACACATTTTTGGACTGTAGGTCCTTTGTTTTAAATTTTGGGTTTCTTTAACTTGTAAAATGATTCACACAATGGGGAATTATAACTAGTGTTAAAAATGTAAAATATGAAAACCATCAACCAAAACAAAAAGAAAATCTACTGAATGGGAGAAGATATTTGCAATAAGGGGTAAATATTCAAAATATATAAGGAACTCAAAAACAAACAACCCAATAGCCTCAGCAACCTTGAGAAAGAAGAACACAGTTGAAGGCATCACAATACGTGATACCAAACTATACTGCAAGACCATATAATCAAAACAGCCCAGTACTTGCATAAGAACAGGCCTACTGATCGATGGAATGAAACAGAGGTTGGCTGTATGCTCGAAGGGTGCCTGCTGGGCTGGGATTGGGGGAAAAGGGACTGTGGTCGTAGGCAGGACCAGAAACCAGTGAATGGGTCTTCTCAGTCTGCCATGTTCTGAAGAGGAACTCGGCAAAGGCCTAAAATTTGAAATTTCTATCTGTACCTCTAAGTAGTTACAGAGAATTATTTTTTCATGGTAGGGCAAAACTATTTTATTTAGGCATTCATTAACTTGGCCTATAAAAACTGTTTACAAACATGCTAAGGGGGCTTCCATTTGCACTCACGCCCTGGCCCCACAAATGGCTGCCCTGTTCCTGTGTGTGTGCATATGTACGTGCGTGCGCACACACACACCTGCCCTCATTCAACTCGAGACAGCAGTCCCTGTGGCTGCTTCATAATCTCACTCACCAGACATTGTTGAGCAACTTCTGTGTGCCAGGCATGGTTTTAAGCACTGAAGACTGAGTAGTAGACATAAAGAATATCCCCCCATCTGTGGCGCTTATACTCTAGTGCAGTAGTCCCCAATCCTGTATGCCGAATGAGTCTCCTGAGAAGTATACCTGCCAACCAGTTATCTGGGGATGAGACCAAGACATCAGGTAAAGTTCCCCGATGAGTCGGGGAGATTAAGAACTGCTGTTCCAGTGCAATAACAACCACTTAAATGGTACTTATCCTGCATCAGGTATAGTTTTAAGAACTTTATGTGTAGTGTCTCTTTTGATTCCCACACTAACTTCTGAACTCGGTACTATTATAGCCCTACTTGACAGACAAGGAAATTGATGCACAGGGATGTTGAGTAGATTGTCCAAGGTCACAGGGCTAACAAGTGTCAGGACCACAACACGGTAGTCAGGCATGGGCCCTTGACTCAAGCCAATCGGTAATCTTCCTGGAGAGTTTGAAGTGTCAGGAGTGGTGGGGATGGGGAGCTTGGGAGCCGTCAGAAGAGATAATGCCTCCTTTTGAAGGAAGACTTTCTGCCCTAGAGATGTAGTTGTTATGAATGGATAAATGCTGCCGAAGAGCACAAGAAGCACCCCAAACTCTTATTTCAGCAATTTGTAAGGCCCAGCCAGGTCCCTGCTCTTCCTGTGATTTGGCCCTATGAACTCTGTGATGGCCAAATCACAACAGACTTGTCCATAATGACTGAACTCTGTTAACCATCAAATTCCCACGAGTCTAAGATAGTTCAAGTTGGGAGTCATTTGTGAAGAAAAGTGTTGACTAATCCACAGTCCACCAGCTATATTCTCTAAACACTGAATTTAGGTCACTCATGTAGCCACGTGAGATGAGTTGACCGTGAACTCTATCTCAGAAACCTCTGCATTGCACCCCAAGCAGCAGTGTCTTTGGTAGTAGCCAATTCCTCTCGTGGAGCTGAGATGTCTCGAGTGCCCATTGGTGCCATGTGCAGTCGGCCTTCCTTAACGCCGTCCTGTCAGTAAGTATTTCAGCCCTTGCTGAATCCAGGATCGTGAGGAATTTTGTTATAGACTAGATTTTGGCTCAAAAAATGGTCGAGAACATGGGCAACATGCCTTCTGTGCAGAATCCTCAGCTTCTGTGTTTTGATTTGAATGAAAACCTCCTAGTGTATGAACTCCAGACCACACGCTGTTATCAAGCCAATCCAGGAGCAGTAAGGCTACTGATGCAGCGTGGCATCTGCTTAGTTTTCAGACAGTAGAATCCGTCCCTTGGTGGCATTTAAGGGTGGTTTTATACTGTCTGCTCTTGCTCAGCTTTAAACAACAACAATAAAGATTACATCAGCTCTAGATGTTGCTGTTTGAGATAAATAGTAAAATGGGCAAGGAATGAGCAAGCCTTCAGTGGCATGTGTATTTAGCAGCTCAAATATATACTCTGCAATTCCTTTATTGTCTTTAACTGCCTGAACAAGCACAGGAGCCCAGAAGTACCTATTTATAAATATTGAAACACTGCGCCCACAGAATTAACAAATTCTCCCTCTGTCAGCAGCATTTCACCCCCAACCTACTGACCTCTGGTATTGTATATTATCTATTTCCTTACTTCTTTTCTCTTTCCATAGACCTCTCCCCCAGCATACTACCTTTTGACTTGTATTAAAACATTGCCAGCATCCTTCTTTAACCTTTTACAATTCCCCATAGGTGCTTATCCTCAGCCCTTACAGATCTGTACAGGCTGCAATGAATTAAAAGCCTGACAAATCTCCTTCGCTGGCCCAGTACATGAGCCTGTGCACCAGCAGGTGGCAGCAGACATAAATGAATAGGTTAAACAATGAATTACAGGATCCACAGAAATGATGCTCTTTCTCTAAATCTTCTAAGTTTCCCAAACTTATATCTTTCTCATTTTATTCCATTCTCCTTGATTTTGTAAATATGGCAGAATAATTTAATGATGAAGCAATATTAGTTTTGATGGCTGCAGAAGAGTCAGAAAGGATGAAAACAAAGTTATATATTTATTCTCTGCATTGTTTTCTCCACCCTGGCGTTTGTCTGCCTCCAGGGAGATGCTTAGATAAGCCTTCCCACAGAAATTGTTTGGGAATACTTTATCCTGGCTGTTGGAAAGCCTGAACTCATTAAGGAGATTATGGTGAGACGCAGAAAGGGTAAGAGAGAGGTGATCAGAGATGTAGAGAGTTGCGTTTCCCCAGGACTCAAGGGGAGAAGGGCTGCAGGTTCTGGGAGCAGTGGGGACCTGCACTTCCTGCCCATGATGTGCCTGGGTGGAGGCAGAACACGTGGACTTCTGTGTTGGATAGGTGCTGAGGCAGTCAGAGCGGGTGGATAACTGGAGGTGCCATTCCCACCGTTTTGTTCTATGAAAGAACAAGGGTCTTGATCTGAACTTAGAGTAGGGAAAGCCCCAGAATAATAGGGACTAAAACTGAATATCTTGATAACTCAGTGTGATGCAGGCTCAATCTCAAGATTTATTCAGATTAGGCCCTAGCTGGTGTGGCTCAGTGGGCTGGGTGCCCACCTGCAAACTGAAAGGTCTCTGGTTCAATTCCTAGTCACAGCACATGTCTGGGTTGCAGGCCAGGTCCCTGGTTGGAGCACATAAGAGTTAACCATTCAGTGTTTCTCATGCACATAGATGTCTCTTTCCCTTTCTCCCTCCATTCCCCTCTCTGGAAAAAATAAATACAATCTTTAAAAAAAGATTATTCAGATTTGGAGAAAATAAAGTTATATGACATTATTTCAGACCCTCAAGTTTACAGCACAGGTTCTATCCTTTGCACAATCTTGGATTTTTATTCTGCAGAAAGACCTTGCCCTATAATGTGTAGGACAGTACTTTGCCCTCCAACCCTCTCTTGATGGAAAATAGAGATTTTTTTATTCCTTCTTCATATGACAGGAGCTAACTTCCTTGGAGTGGCCACTGAAGGAACAGAGTCCCCTACTGGCCACCAAGTGCTGTTTGGGTATCAGTCCTGCTATATTCTTGTGACAAATGAACAGAGGAGACAAATTGGCCTAGTTTTCCTAAATTGTCCCCACCCACAATCCCAGTTCACAGGCGAGGAAACTCAGGATGCCAAGATTACAGTTTGACACTCAAGACCTTTAAAAATTAAACTCGTATTGATCATCTAAACTTAACCCCCACAACTGCCACTCAAATTTAAGAAGACATCATCTCACTGATATTACTCAGAGCCTTATAAAAGCAGTGGTATCAGTTTCCAATAAAAATTTCCATAAGCCTGTGTTTGGTTGCTATCAATAAATGTAGAAAGACTGAGGTATGAGATAATAAAATAACATGCAAAGCCCTGGTTACAAAACTGAGATGTACAGTCCTTGTGACAGGCTTTGTACTCAAATTACATCTTTTACTAAATTATAAGAGAAGTCTCTCTTGCTGAAGATGCAATACACTGAATTCCTTGTTTGTGGTCATCCCTGGATGCCATGTTTTTGTCATTATTGAAAACCCCTTAGACAAATCAATTAACACAAATGAAAAATCAAGATACGTTACCAGCAAGGATTAAAGATAAATGAAAGAAATCACTTTTGGTTGTATAGAAATATAGAAAATAAGGATCATGTGAGCCCTCTGCAAAAATCTGAAAACCCATAAAAATCTCACAGCAAATGTATTTGGTACCATTAAAATCTTAAGACCAAGTACTATGCTTTAATCAACACTCTGAAATTCAGCCAGTAGGGGGCAGTCAAAGAGTGGCTAATAGAATTTAACTCATCCAGGCTCGTCACATAAGTTCTTGAAAAATCCCCTCAAGTAAGCTGCTGTAACTCAATAAAATTCTGTGCACACATATCATTTTTGGGTCCTGGAGTCATCTTACAGTGATAACAGTTTTCTCCTTACAAAGTATCGATTACATCACATTTGCCTGAAGATATAAGCCCCATCTTCGAACCCAGCTCTCTCAGTAACAAAGGTAATATTATGGCTTTTATGGACCCTGTGCCCTGCCTTACGTTTCAGCTGATCCAAAATCTCAGCAGGGAGGGGGCTCCTCTAGGCAGGTGTTTAGTGGATCCTCCTGAAGAACCTAACGAAGCTCAGGACCTAGCAGAGGATATGGACTGACGTGGGAGCGAGTTTAAAATCGTGTAAATCTCTGTCTTAACACAACTACTATCTCTAAAGAAGCTGTCTGTGCCTTTGTAATAGAGGAAGTTGTCTTTTGGTTCCTGTCTGTAATTTTTCCGTATTTACTTTTTGTGATCTCAGAAATGGCAGATCCTTGAGCAAAAGTAGACATATTATAATGAGAAAAAGCAAGCTGTTCACACATCATCTTTTACTTTAAAAATCCATTTCCTGGGATAGGTTAAGAAAAATTAGAGGATGGAGCCATTTAACACTTATTTAAATATGTTATAAATTGATAACTCAGAGTGTTTGGGTGACTTCTTTTGGAATTTTTAATTGTAAAAAAAAAGCACAGGCTTTGTCTGTAGTTGAAAATTAAAATTTCTGCCCCACTTCCCTTGGCTAACCTCAGTCTTACCCTGTGTGAATTTCTTCTCCCTGCCCCCCTTCTTCCTCTCATTCCCATTGAATGGGTGACTCAGGCTCTCTGCTTGACACTTCACCTGCTAAAGAAATGGAGGCAGCCCCCAGGTGGTCCCACCCATCTGTCTCTTGCTTCAACAGTGATAGGAGAGAACAGACCCAGGGATGTGCCTTCTACTAGCCTCCTACCTCCTGTGTAGTTGCAACCTCTGGAATCATCTCGGCCATCCTCTGCCTCAAAATACACTGTATTTTGAGCTTAGCTCCTTATTGCTGACCAACCAGGAGCTCCCAGAGTCATCAGAATTATTCCACCAGGTCGAGGCTGCAGGCAACAGCCTGGTCAACCTGTATCTGCTGGCCTCTTACACCTACCTCTCTCGGGGCTTCTATTCCACAGCAACGAGGTGACTGTGGAGGACAACGCCCTTTTCTTGCCTAGCTGGCCAAGGAGAAGTACAGAGGGGGCACGGGGGCATCTCTTGACGATGCAAAACCAGCGTGGGAGCTGCCTCTTCCGGGAAATGCACAAGCCCTCCCAAGATGAGTGGGGTACCGCCCCTGATGCTACAGAAGCCACCAAGCTCTTGGAGAAGAACCTGAACCAGGCCCTTTGGGACCTGCATGCCCCGGTTTCTCCCCGCACAGACCCTTGTCGCTATGCCTTCCTGGAAAATCACTCTCTAGGTTAAGAACCGTGAAACTCCCCAAGTAGATGGGTGACCACCTGAGGAACCGCAGCTTCGCGGGCCATCAGGTGGGGCAGGGAGAATATCTTTTCAAAAGCCTCACCCTCAAACACGACTGACTGGGAGCCTCCAGAATCCCTGGCCTGCTTAGGGCCCCTCTGCAACCCCCTGGTATCAGTGCTTCAGTCTGAGGCTCTCCCTGCAGCCACTAGACAACTACCCTGGAGTCCTCTCCCAAGTCATGGATCAAACATAAACAGTAGAGCTTTGTGCAAGAAAAAAAAAAGTAATGGAGAAATTGCATCAAGATTACTAGCAACCACAATGGTCTACTCTGTCATTAACAATGGTTAAACATTTATTGTTTATTATCCTTGTTTTACAGGTGAGGAAACCGAGGCATGGAGACATTAAGCCCAAGGCCTCATGCTGCCTGTGAGTGAAAAAGCCATTTGTGAATAGTCTACACTAGAACCCTAGTGCTTAGCAATCACACTTAGCTGCCTCCAGGGAGTGAACCTTCGCATGAACGAGCCTGTCCCATTGCCAAGGCACATTCCCTGAGAAGGTGGGAAAATAACACAGCACTGATGTGTCTGCTAAAATGGAAAAATAAAAACCAAGAAAAGATTATGACAAAATACTGATTAGAGTAGATTCACGATCTAGCTACTTAATACAGCATTGTTCCTAACCTGTAAATCTAGAGGCATAGTGCGCACTATAGGATCTAGTGAGGATTAATAATGATAATTTGTGTGAGGTTGCGTATTACCCAGCAAATGTTTGATTTATAAATGGATGACTACACAGTGCACATTTTGCCAATCATACAGGTCTTCTTACATATAATACTTTATGGCAGAGATTCAAAGTGTTTTATAAATGTTTTGTTATTACTCATAACCCAGATGTTATGAAGTGGAGCCAAATATCTGTGAAATTTGTAAAGTTTGTGAAAATGGTATTGAGAAGAGGCAAATAAGAAGTACAAACAAATCATTCTTATTTTAGTGTTTTCATGTGGATAGATGGTATTACTAGTGTTAATATTATAATTTCCATTACTTAATTAATTCAGCAGTATTTACCATGCTCTCCTAAATGGCTGCTATTATTTAGGCACTAGAGATAGAGCCAGCATGAATGAGACAGACTAGGACCTCATTGAAGTTTACCTTTTAGGAAAAGGGGACAGAGAAAGACAATAAACAAGTAAAATAAGCAAATGAATGAGAAAGCCTGTTAGTGATGAGTGCTAATGGGTTAGCTGAAAGGATTTGGTTTGGAATGCGATTAAAACCAGCCCTCAGGGTGGTTTGTGCTTATCCTAAAAGACTACTTCGGACACTTGTAAACTTTTGATCTTGCTACGAAAATGTCAGCTATATTGGAGTGGAGAATCTTGAATTGAGTAAATTAGTTTTATTTTTTGAAGGTCTCACATGAGCTTGAAAAAGAGAAACGTAATAACAGATATAACAAGCCTCAATCTCCAGATAGTTTAAACTCACAAGAACTTCACTGTAGCAAGCAGATTCTAATTTATGTTGCGAGAGACAATTTAATATTCAGTGAAATATATTCACCATCATGTGTCACATCAATTTAACGTTAGATTTCATAGGATTTGTAATCACTGTGGTTTTTATCCAGTTTTATTGAGAAATAATTGACATACCTCACTGTATGCGTGTAAGGCAGATAGTGTGATGGTTTGATTTACATGTATTGTGGCATGATTACCACAGTGGGTTCTACCAGCATCCATCTTCTCACATAGATACAATAAAAAGAAAGAAAAAAGGAAGTTAAGTTCTCCTTGTGATTAGAACTTAACAATTTTCCTACATATCATACAGGAAACTATAGTCTCATGTTGTACCTTACATGCCCAGTCCTTATGTAACCTCATAGAAACTTCATTCTTTAATATAAACTTTTCTCCTTTCTTTCCTTTTCATTCAAACTAGACTCATCCAGCACCCTGGCTCACCTACCTCCTTCTCTTTTTTTAAGACCCCTCCCTTAAACATTAAGCCCTCAGATCAATGAGGTTCTGAGCGGCATCAAATGATCTTGGAACAAAGTCTCCGGTCTGTTGACCCCAGAGAAAGGTTTTGGTCAAACTTGAGATAACATCTAGGCCTCAGTTGTATATCATCTCTGGGCCCCCAAAAGTGGCAAAAACAGACAAAGACATGCCAAGGCTGACATCAGGAGCAGGTACGCTGATCAGCCACGTCTTCCCTACCTCTGACCTATTAGTAGAGACCACAACTCTGCTATTCTATCTCCCCTAGTCACTGTGATTAATTATTTTTCTCCCATATAACCCACCCCCTAAAAGCCATCAAGGAGCCAGGTCTTTGAGCATTAGCTCCTCTATCTCCAGGCATGGGCCACTTCCTTTTTTGTTGTTGTAGGTGAGATTGCACAGTATTTGTCTTTCTCTGTCTGGTTTATTTCACATAGTATAATGGATTCAAGGACCATCACGTTGTCACAAATGGTAGGATTTCCTCTTCCCCTCATCTTTTAATGGCTGAATAATAATACATATAACACAACTTCTTTATCCGTTCATCCGTCAAGGGACACTTAGGTTGTTTCCATGCCTTGGCTGTCGTAAATGATGTAGCTAAGAACGTGTACTCTAGAAACCATCCTAATATCTCATTTCAAGCTGACCTTTTTCATAAGGAGAAGAAAAGTGTGGGTAAGAGGTTTGGAAAAAGGTTAATCAGATAAGAGTTGCAGTCTGGCAGGGATTTTCCTAGTGTTTCTCTGTCCACTAACAAACAATTCTTCACCTGCCATTGTGTCCCAGGGTCCTTCCCTGGCTCAGATACCGTCACAGTTGCTTGCAGATACGCTGGGGCACAAAGGTTAAGTTGCTTGTCTACCTCCTGGAGTCACACAGGTTGTGTAGTCTAGTTGCTGGAAGAACAGCTTTTCACATGCATTACTCACTTAAGCCTATGAACTATAACTAAAGCCAAAATCTTTAACTCTTGAGCTCCCCTATCGCATTCATCAGTGACCATGTCAGCTGTGGGCTTGACACATACGGCCTTTATTATGTTCAGGTATGTTCCTTCGTGCCTAATTTGTAAGAGGTTTAACACAAATAGATGTTGAATTTTGTCAAGTACTTTTTCTGTATCTATTGACATGATTATATAATTCTTTTCTTTCATTCTATTAATGTGATATATCGCATTGATTGCTTTCCTTATATCGGATCAGCCTTGCAGCCCAGGGATAAATCCCATTTGATCATGCTAAATGATGCTTTCAATGTGCTGCTGAATTTGGTTTGCTAGTATTTGACTGAGAAATTTTGCATCTATATTCATCAGGGATATTGACCTGTATCTTAGGAAGAGGATACTTTCTTGAATTCATCAATGGGTTTACTTTCATGTTTGAGGAAAGTATAATTTTGTTACTTTTTATGTGTTGTATTCCATCTTTCTGTCTCTTACTATTTTTAAAAGTGCAATGTCTTTTTAAAGTCATTAAGTCAATTGTATGACTATTCAAAACCCGTTGAATTAAATGTGAAAGTCTTCAAGTTACTGATTTTATGAAACAGTATGTTCAAAATACAAGTTATGAGTTTTACAGGTTGAACTGCATGAAATTTTTATTCTTAGTTCAAAACCTATTACATACTAACAATTTTATAAAGTTCAACATTAATTAGATAATCCAAAGTAACTTTTCAATTTTATATATACAGCTACATTTGAAATTAACCAAGTAAATTATATATTAAACAATGAGATATTGCTCATTTATTACACAATTTAAATGATCAAAATGAATTGGAAAAACAATAGAACAAAAGGCAAATACTGCTTGTGAGATTATAAATTAGAGTCTTCTGGAGAAATTCTGGCAAAACATAACAAAGGACTAACAAGTACATATGCCTCTGACCTCCTACTTTTGGGAATTCATTTTAAGAAAATAATAGTCATATGTGAAAATTTATGTAAACATATACAACATGCTTTTTAATAATATAAATGTGGATAAGGGCTAAGTATACCATCTAGGAATTGGTTAAAAAAACTATGATACAATTATACAATGGAATACTATAAATATAAAATGTTAAAGCAATGTATTTATTCAAGTAGAACATTTGTAATATACATTTAAATTTTAAAATAGCAGGCTACATCATAAGTAATATGAGCCTTGGTTTACAAATAAAGTATTCAAGAAGAGATCTGTGCCTACCTGCCCCCACAAAATAAATGAACCAAATAAAGAAAAATAAATAGAAATCTCTGTAAATCATGCTTAGAATAAAAAAAATTGGGCTCCTCTCCCTCTATTTCGGTTTAGAAAAAAAGTATAGCATATTCCTAAGGAACCCCATGGATAAAATCCAGAGAATAGATGGTTAGTCACTTCACAGATTTTGATTTTCTATTTCTGATTACTTCAATTTTGTTTCTAAGGAACTAACAAGGCAGTTCGCAAACAGTGAGTGATGATTCACATAGATCAACTTGATTGATCAGAAGGAGGTGTTTTGTTTTGTTTTTTTTTAACTTTTATTACCGACTTATCTGTGTTCTCTGCGTTGAGAAAACACTACTGGACACTGAGTATAAGAGGGGTTGTGGCAACTAAGGTAAACTCAGTGTGACAGGCAACCTAAAGTTTGTTCTGGGCATACAGCCAGAGTTGTTGATGGGCTGGGAGCTGAATTTCATGGCGGTGCTTTGACGGTCTCTGAAAGAAAACTCTGCTTCCAAGAAGGAAGCCCTGGGGGTTATACCTGTCTGCCCCATCACAGGCCTTTGGATGTAACAGGTACTCAGAGCTCATTGAATTGAACTACATATTGGAGATAATTTGAAGAGAACACAAAAGACAAGGCAGCACTTAGCAAAAAGAGTCTGATTAGCATGCAATATGTGAAAAGGCTACAGTGACCACAGGGAAATAAATAAATAAATATTGTTTGAAATCTGAAACTTGTCTTCTCTAGGAAATTGGATAAAAACTACTCAACTTGAGTTTTATCAGATTATTGTATTCCTAAATGTAGATTGGCTTTTTAGGTTGTCTGAAGATTTGGGGAATAACTAATAACTGTTAAAGCCTCACCAAAGGCATCCAGCGTGCAAAGTTGTGAACAAAGTATTTAATAATTCTTTGCGTTGTCACAGTGCGCCAAACAAGCACTTCTAAGTTTGGTTACAATTACTTTTTAGTTCTGCCCATTGTTGGCACAACATATGTGAACTTAATCTTTCTTGGCAATTCTCCTTGCAGTTAAGTAGTCCTGGCTTTCACTCCTTCTCCCTTTTCTCTAACGTAGTTTTAACTATGTACTGAAATGTACTCACATGATATGTAAACCCTGTCTTTAATTAATTATGCTTACAGCTAGCATCTGGAAAGTATAATAGAACATCTGCTTTGCATAGAGCCACCTATGGATTATTAAAACCTGGTATCCTAAGTCTTTTTATATTGTAAGTATCATGTGTTAGCCACACTCAAATACAAATGATTTGAAAAGAAATTAAGCAAAAATGGCTGTAGTTCAGTACTTTAAAGGAAACAATCAGGACATATGATTAAGTTTTATTTTTTTATTTTTTTCCCACTAAGAAAATCTATTCTTGGTTTGCCTTGGATGGAGTGGGAAGCAAATGAGAGTTGGGGATTTGGAGAGTATTAAATGGATATGGATAATATGCAGAGCAAATACTATATAAGGTACATTTTTATAGGCACAAAAGGAAGATGAAAGAATTGTTTTCACCTGGTTGATAACAATTCCTGACCCTTGAACGACGGCTGAGCTCTCCTTTGGCCCCCGCGGTGATTTAAGAGCACGCAATCATCAGACGTGCTGTGTGACCGCGTCTGCTTCACAAACGTGTCTTTCTGCCTTACATCATCTTCTCATTTCTATTTGGCACATACCTTTAAAATATGCCGTTCCAGTAAATTGTATCATTCTGTAATTTCCAAATGTTATTTTGAGCTCATAGCTGTTGGTGATAAAAAGGATGAATATTCTTGTTTCTCTCAAGTCATAGTATTTATTAGAAACCTTTATTTTACTACATGGTATACATACACACTCACACCTTATATAAATGTACATACATATATGTAAACATTTACCCTATCTTTATTATGCAAAATGAGAAGGAATCGAAATATTCCCTGTATCATCTTTTAGAATCATGCAAAGTTAATAAAGTAATAATTATATCTTATCAATATAAAAGACCCACATGGATTTGGTGTGAATTTCAAGGAGGTAAAATTAAAGAGTTGATTAAGAAGTGCACTTTGCACCATTAGGCAATTTTATTTTATGGATGCAAGTTCATTCTCAACTCATTTGAATTACTTTACAAAGTAAAGATTGATCAGCATAAACTCATTTGAACTAAATAACTCGAGCAGATGGTGTACAGATATCAGTCAAGGAGTACCATCGTCCTATAAGAAAGAGGCCCATTTTTAGAGCATGGAAACTGTAAGTATCTGTGGCAAATAATTGTCATAATAGTAATTTGAATAACAGCTGATACTTTTTTTACTTAGCTCCTATAATGTGCCAGGGATTCTGCTAAGTGCTTTTTCAGTGTTTTATGTCAGAGTCCTGAGTACAATTACTGCCCCCACATTTATTGGTGGAAAAACCAAGGTTAAGCAAGGTTAAGTGAATTACTTAAGGTCACACAGCCTGTAGGTTGCAAGGTGTAGACTGTTCCAATACTGTAATAAGGAGACATGACTGGGAGTTATTTTATTAAATTTTTCAAAATTCATACCTTTTAAAATAGCAGGAAAAATGCTAAAAAAAATTAGAAATGTCAGCGTGCAATTGAGTTTTATTTCTACCAAAAAGTTTAATATATACAGGGCCTAGAGCAGAATCTGAAGTAGAATTCAAAGAATATGTAAAGGCAATCCTACATGATGTGGGACATTGGATGTGAATTCTAACCCCTAGGCATTTGCAAAGTGTCTTGTTTAACACTTTTTTCCTGGCTTGAAATTTGTTCTGACATTAGCCAACTTAGTTCACAAAGTCATGAATCTTCTATAGATTTAAAATAAGAAAGAGTAGAAGAAAGAAAAAAAAGGAAGGAAGGAATGAGGGAAGGAAGGAAGGGAAGGAGGGTGGAAGGGAGTGAGGGAAACATGGCTATGCCTTTTGATCTCATTATTTTCTAAGTAAGAAGAGCCAGGTGAGATGTATATTTTGTTTTTGTCACACTGAGAAGAAAAAAAATCCATTTGGCTAAAGTTACATTACAGTGTTCTAAGATAAATGTCTCAGTTAACATAGAATTACTTCCAACAGTCATCTTGCCCAGTTGAAGATGTAAACTGATTTCTCATTTGCAATGACTACTTCCCTGGTTTCCATCTTATTAGGAGGAAGGGAATCCTGAGACCAGAAAAGAGAATGCACTAGTCCACAAGAACACTGCCATGATGGGCTCCATCTGAGTTAATGAGCATTTGTGCTCAGTGGACATGCAGCAGAGACCCCATACAACAGTGGCTTATGCAAGATAGAAGCTATTGTTTCTCTCACCTGACAGTGTGAGAAGGTAAGTAGTATGGGACTGGCATGGCTGCTCAGCTCCAGAACTGGGCCCAGGCTCCTGCTGTCTAGTTGTTCTATTATCCATAGCACAGATGACATTGACCTCATCCTCATGGTCCCGGATGGAGCCCCAGGAGGGGCATTCCAGGAGGTTGGATGGAGAAAGCAGGAGAAGGGTCATACTCCTTCCATTTAAGGATAGCTTAGAAGTTGCACACATCACTTTCTCCTGACCTGAACTTAATCATGTGGCTACAATTAAATAAAAGGAAAACAAGGAAATGCTTGCTATATCAGGGAGACATGGCCAGCTAAAAACAGAGAGTTCTATCGTGTAGAAAATGAGAAAACAATATTGGGGAACAACTGACTTGATGTCATATCTTTGTAAGAAATTATTTCTCCTATTTTATTTTTTGATAACTTGGGGAGTATAAAGTCAGATGTCATTGTTCATTTGACTTCATTCTTTTTCTGGATCAGCTTAATCAACAGTAGTTCCTCCTTAAAGCTATTTCAGACACATCTAAAAATGAATTCCTGCCTTGATTGGTGTGTCTCAGTTAGATGGGCATCATCCTGCAAACCAAAATGTTGCCAGTTCAATTCCCAGTCAGGCACATGCCTGGGTTGTGGGCCAGGTCCCCAGCTGGGGACATACAAAAGGCAACCTATCAATGTTTCTCTCACACATCGAGGTTTCTTTCCCTCTCTTGCTCCCTCCCTGCCCCTCTCTCTAAGAGTAAATAAATAAAATCTTTAAAAAATGAATTCCTAGTTATTTCTGGAATTATAAATGAGAGTACACTGAACTCTTCTCTAAAAATGAGCTCGGGGTTATTACACTCTGAAATTTTCTCCTCTCTCTTTCTTCAATATTGATTAACCTTCTCTCCCAAATAGTTTGATCTGCTAAAAATGATGGCTAAGATAAGGTCTTCTTCCTGGAAACATGGTACAGATAGAGGAAACGATGTGGCTGAAACCCAGAAGTGTCAGATCCCAAAGCCTAAGCTCTTTCACTTCACCTGCGTCCAGAGGAAAGCGCAGCACGCAATCTCTTAGCGCGTTACCAGTTTCCCCGAGGACGTACACGGGGCAGCTTATACAGAGGTTGCTGGAGTGAAGTGAGGGGCGTTAATAACTCCGAGAATGCTCAACACACAACATGTGTTTTCTTTATCTCCCACTCCAGCTTCTTTTACTTCAATCTCGAGGTTAATTTTTTAACCATAGGAGTTCAGTTCAGAGAAGAGAATGACACTATTGGAATGTTTTCCCAAAACAATATTAAGTAGTTACTCAGAGGTCTAGAACAGACTCTCGATGAATTGGTAATAAGAATAAAGAGAAGAAATGGTTAAGAGACGGCTTTAAATGGTGACTCCTGCCTTATTATCACTAACCACATGAATAATCAGTGCCATAAATACTGGTAAATTTCAAATTACAAATTAAAAATAACATATTTTAGCCTTGAACTTATTGCTTTGACCTCTTGGAATTATGGGTGTCTCCAGAGTGTGTAAATAATACTACAGTTGGGGACATGATTGGTAATAGAATTTACCAAGTGAGGTGATATATCATTTATTGAGCATCTATTATATTCCAGGCATGTGCTGGATGCTTTACATGTGTTAGCTCATCAAATTCTTTGATGCCCCAATATAGAGTCATGTTGATTACCTTTCAAAAATTATAATACATAAAATATACTTGATACTAAGGCAATAATCATTTATTTTTCTCTCATCATACTTCATTTTGCTATTAATAACATTATGAGTTTACTAATTTATCAATTAACAGAATATTTTAAATGCTAGCATGTTGGACTGCCTGGTTTTATTTTTTCTGATTTTCATGTTTCTCTCAGCTTCTAGTACTCTTAAACGAGCTTTCTAAAATGCAAATCTCCACCTGAAACTTTTTGATAGTTTTCCATTACCTAAAGGATAAACTGTTAGTATGACTTATAATTTCCTCTGCAGTCGTTTCCTGCTGCACTGTCTTATCTTTCTTCCTGAGGATTCTCCTCCTCACACCTCCCCAGACATCTCCACATTCTTTGTAGTTCTGAGAACAAGGCACACTGCCTTACTCCTTTATTTTTTATCTGTACAGCTCCCTCCGCCTGCCAGCTTTTCCTGACTGCCAAGGCAGAATTGAACACATTCAATTTGGTGGGATAAAATTTGATTCAAGGTGACTTTTTTGGTGGGAATTAATTTGAAAATAATATTTTTTGATACTAGTTTTTCAAGTATTAGAAATCTTAGTACTGTGCAAAGCAATTTTGCAACCTACCATGTTTTTAAGCATTTTTGGTTCTTTTAAATATTTTCATCTTTTTTCTCTGCTTAAAAATTTGACATCTTTTCTTGAATAAAATATAAAATACAAAAATATATCTTGCCTGTGTAAAATGAAGATTGGGGAAAAGTGCTCAGGAAAGCAAATCTTTATATTTTTGTAATACTAGGACTTCAGACATGTTATTTATTCTCTTGAAACACTATGCCAGTCCCCTCCCCCTCACTATCTTTCTCCCATTCTTCAGTTGTCTTTCCAATCTCAGCTTCAAAATCAATGCTTTTGAGAGGCTTCCATTGACAGCCTCAAGTTAAATGTGGCTTTGTGTATGCAATTGTTTGTACATGGTATTTTTCTTTACATCATTCATCACAATTTACAAAGTTATATTTGAAAATGTGGCCCTGGCTGGTGTGGCTCAGTACGTTGAGTGATGGCCTGTGAAGCAAGAGGTTGCCATTTAGATTCTCAGTCAGGGCGCATGCCTGGGTTGTGGGCCAGGTCCCCAACAGGGGGTGTGCAAGAGGCAACCGCACCTTGATGTTTCTCTCCCTCTCTTTTTCTCTCCCTTCCCCTCTAAAAATAAATAAATAAAATCTTCAAAAAAAAAAAAAGAAAAGAAAAGAAAGCATGTGCAGTGTAATGGTAGCAAACAAGCCCTAGAGCCAGAGTGCAAGGGTTCAAAATCTAAGGTCTGTCATTTGCGGACTATGTGACCTTGGGATATTATTTTGCTTCTTTGTGCCTCAGATTTTTTTACGAGCAAAATGGAGCTGAAAGTAGTAATGACCTCATGGGTATTCTGAGAATTCTTTTATTTTTTATGTTTTTAAATTTTATTTTAATTGTTGTTCTTGTACAGTTTTCTGTCTTTTACTCCCATCCCAGCCCACCACCCCAGCCCTCGGGATTATGAGAATTCAATGAGAGAATCTATTTAAGCATTTGTATATTGTTCTGGTACATCAAATTTTTATCTATATTTTTGTTTAATTATGAAAACTTTATCTTTCCTCAAGCTCTGTGCAGGTGATGAGAATTGCCTGTATGTGAACCGCTGTCCCCGACAGGTAATAGGCACACCTAAATCATGTGTTGAATAAATGAATGAACTAACAGTATGATAATTTGAAAGAGTAATGTATTTGACTACATAAACATATTTAATTATTTATTTGTTTATATTTTTCTTTATTTAAATCATTTTTTATTTTTCAATTACAGTTGACATACAATAGTAGATTAGTTTCAGGGGTACACTCCAATGATTAGACTTGGTAGAGCTTACTAAGTTATCATCCTGATAAAGCTTGTGCCCATCTGATACCACACACAATTATTAGAATGTTATTGACTGTATTCCCTGTGCTGTACTTTACACCCCTGTAACTATTTGGTAACAACCACTTTGTACTTCCTAATCCTGTCACCTTGTTCACCCATCTCCCCAACTCTTGTTCATCTGGCAACCATCAGAATGTTCCTGTATCTATGAGTCTGTTTCTGTCCTGCTTGTTCATTTTGTTTCTCAGATTCAGTTGTTGATAGATGTGTATTTATTGCCATTTTGTTGTTCATATCCTTGATCTCTTCTTCTTCTTCTTCAAGAAGACCTTTTAACATTTCATATAATTCTAGTTTGGTGGTGATGAAGTCCTTCAACATTTTTTCAACTGGGAAACTCTTTATTTGTCCTTTGATTTTCCTTTGATTTTAAGTGATAGTTTTGCTGAGTAAGCCTTGGTTGTAGGTCCCTGCTTTTCATCACTTTGAGTATTTCTTGCCACTCCCCTTTGGCCTGCAAACTTTCTGTTGAGAAATCAGCTGACAGTCTTGTGGGGTCTCCCCTGTAGGTAACTAACTGCTTTTCTCTTGCTGCTATTAAGATTCTCTGTTTATCTTTAACCTTATTCATTTCAATTATGATGAGTCTTGGTGTGGACCTGTTTGGGTTCATCTTATTTGGGTCTCCCTGTGCTTCTTGGACTTGTATGTCTATTTCCTTTACCAGGTTAGGAAAGTTTTCTGTCATTACTTTTTCAAACAGGTTTTCCATTTTGTGCTCTTTCTTCTCGTTCTGCCACTCCCACGATGTGAATGTTGTACACTTGAATCTGGCCCAGGGGCTTCTTACACTAACCTCATCTTTAAATTATTTTTTCCTTTGCTGTTTTGATTGGGTGATTTTTGCTTCCTTATATTCCAAATCACTGATTTAATTCTCAGCTTCATCTACTCTACTGTGTTGATTCCCTGTATTACTCATTGGAGTTGGTATAGCCTATATCTTTGACTGGTTCTTTTTTATGGTTTTCATGTCCTTTTTGATGCTGTTGAAGTCCTCACTAAGTTTATTGGGTATCCTTATAATTTGTGTTTTGAACTTTGCATCAAATAGATTGCTTGTCTCCATTTTATTTAGTTTTATTCGTGGAGTTTTGTTTTGTACTTTCATTTGGGACATGTTTCTTTGTCTCCCTGTTTGTGCAACCTCCCTGTATTTGTTTCTATGTATTAGATAATGCTGCTGTGTCTCCTGGGCTTGGTAGAGTAGCCTAACGTAGTAGGCGTTCTGTAGGGCCCAGTGGCATAGGCTTCCTGATGCCCTGACCTGGGCACTCCAGGTGTGTGACCCATGTGGGCGGTGTATACCCTCCTCTTGTAGTTGAGCCTTGGTTGCTGTTGGGACATCAATGGAAGGGATTTACTCCCAGGCCAATGGCTTGCAAAAACTGGCTGTGACCACAGACCACCCACTACCGTGGAGAACGAGCTATGTAGGGGCCTTCCCTATAGAGCTGGACTTATTTTAGTGGTGCCTGCTTAGTCTGACCATTGCGTGTGTCACTTGTAGAGGTGTTTAGGTGCTGTTTCAACGTGGTCTGGAGCTGTCCGCTAGGTGTGCTGGCTCTGGGGTTCCCTTAGAGGTGCAGGCAAAAATCAGTTGCCACCTGTGTTTTGTCCAGGGCCACCCAGCATGTGCTACAAAGTGATCTGCATGTAGCTGATACTTCCACTGGGCTTGGAGGGGCCCAGATGAGGCCAAGCTGCAAACCAAGGCTGGCTGCAGCTAGTGCCAAGCCTGAGGCCACTTAGTGAGAGGTCAGGGGCACACTGAGGCCAGATGCTGTTTGTCTAAGAGATTTTAGGGCAGTTTGAAGCATGAGCCAAGACAGGCCATTTGTATAGAGAAATCACTGGACACAGGTTGGGTGGGTCACAGGTTGGATGGGCTGGGGGGATCTCAGGGAATCAGTGGTACGGGGCAAACAGAGCCGGATTGATAGAGACTTAGATACGGGTACTTTGACAAGAATCTTAATTCATTGAAATGGTGGCTATGATATAGATTTGATGTTTAAAACTCCAAAATTAAATTTGTCACAAAAAGGTATATATATTTTAACAATGTTAAGCTAATTGAGCTTATTTTGACACAGTCATTGTTGTGCAGTCATATCAGGTTTGGGTGGTTTTTTCTCCATTACAAAAAAATGCAATGAAAATTTTACATTTACATAAGAGAAGAAAATGTGCCTATTCCTAAGGAAAAAAAATTTTTTAAATTCTCACATTAAAGAAAAGTGGAGGTAGCATTTTATTGAGACTTCTCTCTTTTTCTGTTCAATCCAAATGGAAACAATGAAGTCTTGGATTATTATGCAGAACCAGATGCCAGTTCTTAATGAATGCTTGCTCAACTTACATTCTCATTCTATTGTTCTTCTAAGTAGTTATTTTCACATTAAGTTAAGCTTTATTTTTCTGTATGATACATATCACTTTTAAAATAAACCACATGAAATCTGAAGCAGTATCACTTTGACAATTTACATTACATCACAAAATGAATTTTATGCCAAATCTGATCTATACAAGCTGTAACTATGCTCAGCCAGTATTTGGTCTAGTTGGAATTTAAAACCCAACTGGCCTAAATCTGACAGCCTTAATTTTATTAATTCAGGAAAGTTTGCTATGTTCTGTATATGCGCCAGAAATGACTGTGGTTCATTGAGAAGACTGAAGGGAAGATTGCTGAGTAAACCTTTATTAAGTATTGAAATGAAGGCCACAGTGAAAGGAACTGATGTATCAATGTTACATTTTGTACCATTTCATCCAGCAAAACATTTTTACACCCTTTACAAGTTATTGTTGTTTAAACACCAGGACATAATTATAAGAAAGTGTGCTATGCTCATTTGTATTAAACAGTGGGGGGGAAATTCATGGGTTGGTTTGAATTATTTGAATATCTTACAGATGGGAATGCCCAAATTAATTATATAATGGCTGGACTGTCACATGGTTTTAATTTTATGGATCTTGCCTTGCCCTCAGGTAAGTGTTGTCTTTAGTCAGCTGGGCGGCCATAACAAAATACCACAGACTGGGTGGCTTAAACAACAGAAACTCATTTCCTCGCAGTTCTGGAGGCTGAAAATCCAAAAATCAAGGTGCTGGGGGGGATTGATTTCCTTTGTGGCCTCCTTCCTTGGCCTGCAGGTGGCTGCCTTCTTACCTTTTCATGTGGTCATCCCTGTGTGAATGCACGGTTTCTCCATGTGTCCACATTTCTTCTTCTTCTAAGGACACCTGTCAGATTGGATGAGGGCTCCCCATCATGCCCCTGTTCACGTTAATCACTGTTTTGAAGGTGTTATCCTCAGATACAGTCCCATTCCGAGAGAGCGGGGTTAGGGCTTCCAAGTATGAATACGGGGGAAATGCAATTCAGCCTATAACACCAGAGATGTTTATTTTCCAATACCGATACTATGAATCTCTGGTGATAAAAGCTACAACAGAAAATAGCTTTTATACAAAATGAAAATTACAAGGATTATGTAATTATATAAAATATTTCTTTAAGATATAAAGGTAACTAAATAGTAGAAATAGAATGCAATGTTGTATGTATTTAAATGTTTTAAATCAGTCCTTGACATGAAAATTTTAAACATACTTGGTTAGTTCCCTTTTTGAAGTGGTAAAAAGAGATTATAAAACACTAAAGGCATTACTTACAAAGGAAAAACACATCCATTTACAAGTTTCTAAGTAAATAAATTTAAATGTTTGTTAAAAAGAATCTAATGTCTCTTATGTGCCTATGACATTTCTAGTTACTTTATATGTTGTTTAGTCCTAACAATATACCCAGTGAGATGTGGATTATCAGCTCACAGAGGCTCTGTCTACCCCTTCAAAGCCCTCTCTATTCTCACCCTCAAACATACTTCCACTGGCTAGAACACGTTCCCTGAATACATCGCTCATGCTTCTTTCCTCATAGCTCTCGCTATTCCTTTTCTCTCTTCCTAGAGTGACCTTCTCTTCCCTAGTTCTTACTCTCTAAGTCATGCTAAACTGGTGAATTCCTGACCAACTGATTTTGTTCAGAAATATTACCTTCCCAGGCTGCTGATGCCTCTTCCTGTCGCCCCTAGAGCCTTGTACCACCTGTGTTCTACCTTCTATAAGGCTGCTCATTATTGCTTTTCAGTTTGTCTCCCTCACTTCCCTGGGAGTCCCTCAAGGAAGAAAACAGTTTCTTAGTAATCTGATAATCTTTGTCTTTCTAGTAAATATAATGGGATAATTGGGCATATTGTCCCTGGAAACTGCCTGGGTTTTATTTTAATGCAACATTTCATCTTGAGATGCTAGTTCACCTCTTTAAACTTGTCACAAAGTAAACAATAAGGAATAGTTATTTCATTATTTGTACTAAAGTTTCATTGAATAAAGAAGAAATGAATGCATTTTTAAAAGAAAGAAACATATTATACTTTTATACTTTTTTTTTTCTGAACGGTATAACTATATCACCACCAAAAGGCAACAAAATAGAAAACTCTTTAGCTGTCTTTCTTGAAAATCACAGAAAGCTGGGGAGGGTGTCTGAGGTTATGTGTTAGGATTTGGATACTTCATACTTACCACCTTGTCATCTTAGCTTTACACTGACCTTCCCTTAGCCTTTAAAAAAAAAAAAAAAAAGAATCATATTAACATATTGTCCAGGGTAAACAAGCAAACTGTAAGCTCCACTGTGTGCTCAAACATGATTCAGTGGGGATAAGAAAGCATGTATGTAGGAAGAAGAATATTCATTTAAGTGTGTCCTATCTACTAGTATTTTATAATTTACTCTTGGAATTATTTCCAAATATTATACCATCACCATAAACCTATCAATTAAGCAGATATATAATCTTTACTATCAGGATTTTTTTTGCATCAGATATGACTATATTTATTTTAAAGAAAATATTCAGTGTTTTTCATCCATCCTTTTTTTTTTCTTTAAAAACATGCATTTTAAAGTCTTTGATATCTATTATTTTCTTTATATTGGAAATAGTACTCTTTGGTTTTCATAAGCAAACCATGAAGCTAATCATTAAAACATCATGGCTATGGGACATAATAGACATTTGAAAAATACTTGTCAGAAGATAGCATATATTATTTACCTTTAAAATACTAATGACATAATCAATAAATCACACAAATAAGAATAGTTTTAGATTGTTTTTGATGAAGTTTCAAATCACCAAAGGAAATCAACTGAATTCTTATATCAGTAGTTGAGTTTAGATCTCAGATTATTGTTCATTTCTGCTCTTTGGGTTTATGGTACAGACCAAAAATCAAATTTTCTTTAATCCTCTAAGTGTCAAACAATTTTGTGAAAATAAGCCAAATACTTCCCTCTTGTACATAATGGGGTATGAGGTCAACTAAACATGGAAGAACGTAGATAGAAAAATGTTTCATTTAAGAAAACACAAAAGGGGTTGAACCTGTGATATTTTCACAAGTTTTACTTATGCTCGGGAATCAGAACACAGCCGATGAGCAAGCCACAAAACTCTTTACAAGTAATAACAAACACATTGTTCAAAAAGCAGAAACCCACCAAGGCATGCCCTTTTCCTACCAAAATAAAAATGCACCATTAAAAATAGCACAACAAAAATAATCACTTACAAACACAAATGTGATTTTTTAAAAATAAAAGAAAAAACAATGGGAATCTCTGTTTATGCATGCAGTTCTCAGGCAATCTTATATGAAAGCACTATCATTAACATGTGGATGATAAAATAACTTCATTTAAGAATTAATTTTATTTTAAAATTTAAAATTACATATCTTAATTGACTTATCCATGCTCGTGACTTTGGATTAAAAACTAGGGTTTAACATTATATTAAATTAAATACCTAAGCAAGCCTGCAGATAATCTGCATGCTGATCTCAGATTTGGCATTTTTGTGTAGTTGGATTAACATATTTTGGAAAGAAGATTGTAACTTAAGACCATTATCAAAATTCTATTACATGCTTCACTGTAAGAAATTGAGATGTTAAAAACACTTATGCTTTTGATTTTTATCTCATTAAAATAATGCACCATTAAGAAAGATACAAATAAACCAAGAAAAGCCTTGGGACTCTTTTTTTTTTTCCAATCTAAGAATAGAAAGGAGACCAGCCAGTGGCAGAACATACTATGCAGTGAAATATAACGCTTGCCAATATTTCCCAACCAAAGTTCTTTGAGGGGGTAAGCACGCATTTGGACTAGAAACATCAGTGTACCAAATTTATTTAGATTTTTACAAGACTTTTGACAAGGTTCCACACCAAAGATTGATAAAAGCAAAGCAAAATCAGGTTGCCATCGTATTTTAGGAAATATTTGCTTTAAATTTAGAACTGGCTAAAAGACAAAAATGAAAGTTGGAGATAGTGGGGAATGCCTGCATGGAAACGTGTATCTGAACACATAGGGTATAATGATTGATATGTAACATTTTGCAAAATAACTTAGTAAATAGGAGTAGAACCTAGAATTCAAGAAAATAGAGGTAACTTGAAGGGAACTTACTAAAAACAAAACAAATAAAATGAAAAACATCAAAAGTACCTGTGAAAGGGAGCATTAGAAAAATAACCACACTTTAACTTTGACCCATATTCTAAATATTTATAGCTTACAATTTGCTGCGATGGAACTCCCTCCTCACCATTCTCACTGTCACCAGCTACATGGTCATTTTCTTCTTGTTGTCCCCATGACAACTCAGAAGCACTTAGGATATTTTACTCAAATTCTCTGTTTCCATTTCTGTTTCCCACAAGAAGGTGAGCTCTTGGTGAAAAGGGATACAGTGTGTTTGATTTTACTTCTCCAGGACCTTAAACGGCATCCATGATGTAACATAGTAACACATACACAACAAGTTTGTTAAATGGATCAAGCGAGGACTAAATCTATTGTACGGCTTGCCTCAGGTTTTACAATATAGAAAGCAGTATTTTTATTATCATGAAAAGAGCTTTTACTAACAGCTCAATTTATAGAACAAACTAGCTCTTCCTGTTTTAAAAAAACTTTATATTTCAGGAATAGTGTCTCTTCTGTTAATTTCAAAAGTTTTTGGATGTCCAGTCTCTGGTAAATCTGCATGTGATGAATTTTTACGGGTGCAGAGAAAGAGCCCTCTCTTGTTTATCGTGCTTTAGTAACTGGCCAGAAGTAGGAGGGGAGGGTGAGTCCGAAGGCAGGGGGCAGGAGCCTGTGGCCTTACCTTCTCTTCTCCACAGCCCTCTGCACAGGGAAGAAGAAGGAAGGAAACTGAAAATGTGTCACGGAGTCTATGAGCACTCGATGTGATTTTCCACCTAGTCACAAACTCAACACAAATAACAACCTAAAATTAAACTGAGCAGGCAAATACCACTCAAGGAACATAATGTGAAATGATTACCTTTGCAGACTATAAACTCTGAGGACAAAAATTTTGTTTATCTCACTGGCTTTTTTGCCTGGGTCCTAGCACATTAGCTGGTACTTACTATATACTCACTGAGTGACTGAATAAATAAATACAATTCCTTAGAACTGAGCAAAAAAAAAAAAAAATACATTGTATATACAATTCCTAACATGTGAACAAATTGAACTGATTGAAATTTTTTGAGGACTAATTAGGGGTTAGCAAAAACAAAAAAAGTAAATAAAAGTCAGGATTTTTTGCCAAGTATTTATTTGCAAGATGGTTGTTTGAAACTTAGAATTTCCCATAGTCCACATGTTGTTAATACACAGTGATTGGCAAGTACCTCCAATCCTATTTTACCAATAATGTACAGGCTAGAATTCATTGATTATCTCCAATAACATTTCTGTAAGACAATGCAAATTAAGTGTCAACTTGAAAGACACTGGTGGCCATGATTTAAATTTTTCAAAAGAGGCAATTTTTAGGAGTTTTACTATATAAATACAATAATGCATGAAAAGATGTTCAGCATCATTAGCTATTAGAAAAATGCAAATTGAAACTATAATGCATACCAAAGCACACTTACCAAAATGGCTAAAAGTTTAAAAAATGTGATAACACCAAATACGAATGAGAATGTGGGGAATCTAGAGCATCGTGCATTGCTACGGGAGCAGAAAATGGTGTCCCCATTCTGGAAAAGAGTATGGCAGTCTTTCCTTTTAGTCCTCACCTGAGGACATGTTTATTGATTTTAGAGAGAGTGGACATGGGTGGCAGGGAAAGAGAGGGAGACCAGAAGCCCATGACCTTTTGGTGAAAGGGGCAACGCTCCAGTCAGCTGATCCACCTGGCCAAGGCCACTTTCTAATGTAAGTACAACCAGTTTCTGTTAGCCACTGGTCATTAGATAGAAGGGGTAGAACTCAGCTGAATCACCTGAAACCATCAAAACAACTATATCCCTAAAATGCTGCTTACTGTATTATTGTAGCATAAAGTATCTACTCCTAATTTGTATTCTAACTCAAGATTTTTGACAATTTACCCTAACAATAAAACTTGCAAGAAGAATAAATAATAGATCCTTTTAAAAATAAAGAAACCCAAATGAGCAGTAGATGGTAATTGTATAAAATTACTCATCCACCTGAGGGAATTAAGTAAGTGAAAGTTATATGTGAAGTTTTCCCCATGAGGCACCTGTGGCAGTTTTAAGAGTGAAGGAAGAACTCATTGCATAGAGTTAGGTCCCAGCCAGCTGGAACTGCTGCCTCCCACAGCTGTGACATAGAAGGGACACTTGATGTGTATCCTCTATTCCTCTGCTCACTGTGACATCTGTCAGGTGCTGACAAGGTAAAATAATCTGGACGTGGACCACCTATTGAAAACAAACCAGCGTGTACTGATGTACTTATTTATGATGAGAGAGTGCTCTGGTTGAAAAGGAAAGAGCAATAGTTAGGAGCAACAGAGCAGAATATTCAGAGAAGTGAGCTTGTCATTTTAGCATTTGGATTTTCCAACATATTGTTGAGCTTGACTTACTTGGATTCTGAGAATTCCAAAGTACAGTTACTACACTGATTCCATGTAGAAAAGTACATAGTGGTCTGCATCCAGATATTGAGCAGGTCCTTGAAGTTCAGAAAGAAACAGTACAGGCTGCTCCAATCATTTGGTCAGAAAAACAAACAATATCTACATGTAATTTGCATAAAATGTTCATACCTTGGACCGGTTACATTTGCATGTCTCAGTTTCCTCATAGGTAAGGTGAGGATCATCTTGTATAAGGCTGAAATGAAGTTAGCCTGTGGTGCACTTCAAGCAGATGCTCAAGTAGTGAATCTTAAATGTTCTGTAAAAGTTGTTGTTATTATTCTTATTATGACACAAATTTGTAGCATATAGTAGCATAGTGCCTTGCCACTTAATGAATGTGTGGTCCATGGACCAGTAGCCTTGATGTCACTGAAAGCTTGTTAGGGATGCAAAAGCCCTGGTCCCACCCCAGACCTAATGGATCATAATCTGCATTTTCACAGGATCCCTGAGTATTTGTACACACAAGAAAGTTGAAAAGTGCTGGGTAGGGCATTGGACTCATATTAAGGTGTTTCCCCAGCTTCTATAGAGTGTTGCCTGCCTTAAATTCACAGCCTTCTAGAAGCTGCCTAGCTCCCTTGACATAGCTGAGTGGCTCAAACGTGGACACCTGCTCTGGTTGTCCCCTCCCCCTAAGTTACTCTTCCAAGGATCCCAACTGAGCTACACACAGAGACTGAATGTGGATACTGAATCATGTTAAGGCAGAGCCTGAGAGAGAGATCCGCACACTACAGCTATTGAAGTAGTAAGAGTTGCTTCAGCTCCTGCTCTCACCTTCTGTTGTTCTGCAGCGCTTGCTTGTTTGATGTCAGCGCAGGTTAGAGATGTGCACTCACGTACTCGGTCCCTGTTGCCAAATCACCTTAGCGCTCCTGCGTCCTTGGAAGAATTTTCCTGCCTATTCCAAGGGTCCTGGGGAGATATCCCCAAGGAGCCCTGAGATATCAAAATAGAACTTACATATCAAAGAGGGGCTCATCCAAGGTTTGGGAAGAGTCACTTCCAAACTCCCCTGCAAAGGGAAGTGGCTAGCAGCCTCTGTCTTCTCTCACTGGCAAATCCTGACCCGTTGAAAATAAGTTACTCAGACTTTTGAGGATTCCAACTTACAGGTCCCTTATTTTCATGGGAAGAAAAAAATAAAGACAATGAATGAACTGAATACTGGAGACCAAACAAAGAAATAACTGGTGCCAATTACCTGCTCCGAGTCTTCAAGCATACATGGTGAAAAATCTATTACCTTGTAGTATACAGGGATAATAGTTTTGCTCTGGAGTTTCTGTTTTGCTTGAATTAAGTAGGTATAACCCATCACATGAAATCCAAAAGTGAACAGGTTGCAAGTCAAGATAGCTTCCTAAATGAAGTTCCTCTCAGGTGCAGAAACCGTTTAATGATAGCATCGAGTTCATTTTAACTGGGCGTTTGGGAGACACAATGTGCTTAGTCAGCTCATGGGCTGTTTGGGCTGGGGGATTTCTGAGCCCAGGGGAAGAGGGTGCCTGCTGCTTTTAGAGAAGAGGAGCTACTTTTTGCTCCTTATTGAGTGTAATAGTTAATCAGCATTAATGTAAGGATTAGCATTTCCATAAGTCAGAGACACAGTCCTCAGGAAGTGCATGTTCTGAATCCCTGTCTCTATCCTTACACATGTTCTCAATCACAAGGCTGAAAACTTAGCACAAAAATCAAGCTGCATTCTCAAGTATTTCAGCACCATAAATGGTTTGCATAGCCCTGTGGATCATCAATTCCTTTAACTTTCTGAAAGCCTGGGTACATTTAATAATTGCTGGATATTGAAAGTCAAACCTAGTTATTGTTGGTTATTTACTTCTCTTTTCCTCTATAGCAAGGGAGAAGGCCAAATTCCCGTAGCTGTTCCCACTCTCCCCCTCCCAAGTTGGGGGGAGGAGGAAGAGAGAGAGAAAGAGGGGAGGGGAGAGAGAGAGAGAGAGAGAGAGAGAGAGAACAACAACAGAGTCTGCCAACGCAGATTGTGTGCAGCTCTCCAAAGAACTAATACATCATCCCTGAACTTCACATTTCTGATGTGCTCTGACATTTGGAATAGCCTGGGATCCAGAGGGATAAGGAAGCAGTAGATTCTCCTTCTTCAATGATTTATACTTTGTTTTCAATCTCCTTTTGCAGTTCAGAGCAGCTTTCTGGCATCAGTCTACCTGAGACACAAAAGGAAGAAGCCTAGGATACAGTCTTCTGGTGGTTTGGAGGAAAAGCAGGCATACATATATTGAGACCAGCCTACAATTAGAGACTTCCATAGTTGTCAAGAAAAGGAGGATAGTGATTAATTTCCAATTTTTTAAAAAGTGAATGTATAGGGAATTGGATGAACTTTTGAGTGATCCCAAGGAAAGAAATGCCTAAGGTGTGAGAACACAGGAGAGCACCTGGATTTTCCAGTTCTCACCTCAAACAAGCTATTCCTAACCCCCACCCGCAGTGAGCTGTTGCTTAACTCTTGAGTTGAACTATCATTTTAAGCTCGTGTAACAAAGACTACAGGCTCCAATCAGAGCACCAGACATCACTGAAAATGAACAGAATGTAGCTGTGTCTATAGTGTGGGGATAAATATCCCCAAATATCACTGGGGATCTTAAAGAGAAAGGGGACAAAGCATGCAAAGAGCAATAGATACTTTACTCTCAGAAACTCTCTCCAGTAGCTTTCAGCTGAAAGATATCCCAGAAACAAATATCTTAGTAAAACTAATCAGTTCCTGAGATGCTAAGGATGAGATATCTCCTTGTGTTTAAAAATACTTGCAATGATCCAGGAACGACGATTATCTTTCTGTTTTATTAAAGAAGCTGCTATCATTTGTTAACACCACTCTGGATTGCTCAGGCCACCCAGAAGTAAGACCTTCCAATCACTTCTTGTCTGAGGAGAACTCCCCTGAGATAAGGACAGACCTGTTTTATCAGCAATCTTTCTGGGAGCTGACAACAACAATACAAAATAACGGTAATCTACTGCATTAAGGTGGTTTTGCAATAGTAGATGTTCTCTTCCATATTACCTGCAGGAAGTGAATTCAGAAGTTAACTCCAACAAGGCTATATTTATGACAAAAATGCATATTTCCCAATATTGAAAAAATATATATAAGGAAGAGAAGATGCTCAAAGTTATGCCTATTTCCCTTCACTTTCCTCTCCTCTCTCTCTGAGTCATCTCAACCAAAGAAAATCTAAAGTTTTACATGGGTATGTAATTATAATGTGTGTTTCACCATAATGCTGATCTGGTGATGTTATAGTTGGAGATGTCCTTAGCACAAGCTTCGGCGCCATGCTCCTTGATTTGAAGCCTGCTTCAGGCACTCAAACTGAATTCATAACTTCTGCTGCCTGCATTTCCTCATCTGTGAATGGAGATAATAGTACCCACCTCACAGGGCTGGCTTTGGGGAGTAAATACATAGAGAGCACTTCGAACATACTAACACTGGCACCTAGGGACATGAAACTATTAGCTCTTATTTGTGGCTAAATGTGTTATTACAAAGTCAAGAAAACAAAAAAGTAAAATTAATACTGTTAATGATCTTGGAATTTAATTTTATCCCTGTACCCTGTTGATAATTTGTGGGTTATAAGTTTTCCTCTACCTATCCTAATGTTAATTCTTTTCATTTTAATGAATTCACTTATTTTAAACCTCACTCAAGGATATATTCACTGATTTTAGAGAGAAACATTGACAGGACAGAGATACATGTCTCTTGGTTGCCTCCTGTACGTGCCCCAACTGGGAATCAAACCTGCAACCATTTGGTGTATGGGATGATACTCCAACCAACTGAGCCATGTGTCCAGGGCCTAATATCAATTTTTGCCAATGTTCCCTTGGTGCCTATACCCAGAGCCCTGAAAACAGCATATTTCCATAGTTTTATCTCAAACTCGTGACAGTAACTTAGCTATTACATGTGGCTGAAACTTCCCTTGTAGATTCATTAGCTGGGGCCAACTAATTTGACACTGTGTACTCATTTCATAATTATACACAAAAAATAATGCTTAATATAGAGCCTGGCTTCTCTGATTTTACTTCATAGTGTGTTTCTCACCCTCTTCTATGAATCTCATCATTCTTCTTTAGAAAACTCTAATCCTGTTACAATGATTTGGAAAGATCCTATGTTGCTTTGCAAATCCTTCAGTCGATAAAGTTTAATTTATGATGTCAAAAATGTTATTGTAAGTTTAGTATAGTGTTGCTTTTGCTTTTTATTTTTTTTATTTTTCTCTGAATTATTATTTGTTTTTTCCTTCTGTTAAGCACATAAAAAACCCTGAATACGTGGTGCTCTTGTCTCCCACTTTTCTATCCCGCACGTCTCTAAACCATCGACTAAACTATGCAAGTACTGGTTACTTAAGGAAATAAAAGTGCTTGTTACAGTTTGGTCACTGGAGTGAGCAGTAAGCACTTTTAATCTGACTACAATAATTTACAACAGAGAGCGCAGTTCCAAGAACTTTACACAGGCTCCTGAGAACTCCGGCCGTGCTGTCAGACACCTATCTTTAATTGGCTCCTGCCAAATGATGACTGTGGCCCTGTCACCCTGGCCAGCCCCATAAGTCTCATTCACACTCCTTCTAATTGGCAGTCTCCCACTCTGGGCACGTCCATGGCCCTTGTAACATTTTTTAGCAGATAACTTGACACTGCAAATTTGGCTGGGAGCCTGCTACAGTGGGATGTCTTTACATCCGCCCCCATCATCACCTCAGTTCATACCCTTGAAATTCCAGCTGAAATAGTTTGCAAATTGCATCCCAGGGAAAAAAGATGGGATTGATTCAGATGGGAGAATAGTTCCTTCACCTGCTCAAAGAAGGACGCTTTGGTTACCAGGGGGAAAAGACTGAAAACGGGTTTCCCACGGCCAGGAAAGAGGAGAAGACCACCATCATATCAGCTTTTCAGGACTTGAGGAAGTCTAGAGTGTGTGGCGCTTGGTTTCCGACACAACGTGGCAGCAGACTCAGGAGACCTGATAACAGCTTCTTTGACCTTGGGGTCTGGAACCGGTTTCACTGATTGAAGTCACCTAAGTTCAGCTAAATTTGAATGTGTTGTAAATATTTATCTGGCAGCATGACATACAGTTGTTGCTGAAATTATGGGGTAGAGTCTTATCTCTCCCAGCATATAATTTCTGAAATGCTCTTCTGGATGGTGCTTAAGATTATAAATATAACTGAATTATTGTTTTATGCTAAGGTTTTCTCAGGCCTCAAGCCTGTTTAAAAGAACAGAGAATATTTCCTGGCAACGTTGTTTTTCTTAAATACATTGGAGGCTGTGATGAAAATCCGCTCAGAGACTGAGACTTGGTGAAGCATAAACAGTCTGCTGCAGCCAGAACAATATATTTTGGCTCACATTTGCAGGGACGCTGGTATATGAGGTCTCGGATCCAATGGGTATTTTATGTGAGAAAATTGTTAGTGTGCAGCATTCCTTTCCAGTGAATTATTGAGTTGGGTAGCAGCAAAATAGGCAGGACACAAAATAGGCAAGGAGGCTGACTAGTTAATGAAACAGTTCTTTGTTGCTTCAAAAGCTACTCTGAGCCAACCTTGCCCTGAGACCCTGAAGTATATGAATCAGCAGGAGCACAAACAGGCCAGAGCGAATCCCTTGACGGGCCCTCCATCACATGTACCTCTCATCTCCCATTGACCAACACAGCATCTCAACCAGCAGGCCAGCAACCTTTGGGGAGGACATGGGGAGGCCAGGATGAAAGGAGTGACAAGAATGGAAATGTCCAGGTTTAAGTCTGATATCAAAGCTGGTGATGCACAGCCACTGTTGATGGCCAAGGCCTTATCCTCATGGGTGTGGTTTCATTGATTATAAACGGCCCATTTAATGATCCAATTTTTCTCTCAACCTCCAGGTGCTTTTACCTGCTGGGACCTCTCCTGGGTTAAAATAGTCAAACAGTGCAATAGTTGACATTAGGTGCTTCCCAGATGCTCTGGGAAGGCCACAGTCAAGTTTGGAAGTTCTGAACACAGAAACAATACCCAAACCACAGTCAGAGGCTGCTCAAGTGGAGACCTGCACCATCACCTCTACCAGGAGAGGAGGCAAATGCACAATCCTGTGGACACTGGGGTCTGGACACCAGCATCTCCATCACTGTTGCCTTCTCAAAATAAAAGTTTCCACTACAGCCTTGCCAGAAAGTGGGTTTTAAGCTGAACCATTGTATGGTTAAGTAATGGGTGCAGCCAAGGCCACATGACTTTCTCAATGTGCAAGGGAGTAAGGGATAGTGAGTACAGTCTCCCTTATAGGACAGAGCCTCAGAGAAGCCAACTATCCACTAACATGATAATTATCCATCACAACGCCCTGAGAATAGTGCTCTCCTAGCATTGTGCCCATAGTTTACATGAGAATTCAATTTTGATGGGTATACTTCATGAGTCTGGATGAATGCACAATGGTGTATATCCATCATTATAGCATCATACAGAGAATCTTAACTGCCCTAAAAATCTTCTGTGTTCCATCTATTTATCCCTTCCCCCAGCCCTATCCCCTGGAAATTACTGACCTTTTTGTTGCCATAGTTTTACCTTTCCCAGAATGTCACACATCTGAAATCATAGAGCATGAAGCTCCTCATAATGCCTCATGTCACTCAATATTGTGCGTTTATAGTTCCTCCATATCTTTTCATGACTTGACAACTCATCTCTTTTTAGCACTGAAAAGACTCCATTTTCTGGATAATTTATTTACCCATTCACCTACTGAAGAATATCTTTTAAGTTTTATCCATTATGAATAAAGCTGTCATAAACATTTGTGCGCAGGTTCATTAGACTTCTAGTACCTCAAATAAGAACAAAATCTTCCCTTCTTTCCTCATATGATACAATAACTGGAATTTTATGTGCAATTGCCTAGTTCATACACAGAGTAGACCCTAAAAAATGCTTGGTGAGTAGATATTTGAAAATAAACCAGTAATGGCAAATTGACCAATTTGCATGTCCCATTGTTGTCATTCTAATAACAATAATAACTTGACATTTATTGAGTACTTGTTTTATTTCAGGCACTATACTATCTGCTTTATTCCATTTAATTCATACAATAAGCCTATGAAGAATGAAATTGAGCCTTAGAGAGGTTAAGCAGTTTGCCTAAGATTATACGTTGGGACAATGGCTAAGTCAGGATGCAAAGCTAAGCAGAGTGAACTCCAGAATTTAACCGCCACTCTAGACTACTTCCACACCTAGTTTAATGAAACCTGGGATAGAATGCCAAAGAGAAAGGCCCCAAGATCTAGGAAGAAAAACTGATGGGAAGAGTTTAATTTAGAAAAGGACAGCTGACTTCTGGGTTAATGAAACCATATCCATTATATTAACTAACACTATGCACCTCTTCCACACTAACTTCAAA
Source organism: Anoura caudifer (assembly GCA_004027475.1). Classification (NCBI taxonomy): domain Eukaryota; kingdom Metazoa; phylum Chordata; class Mammalia; order Chiroptera; family Phyllostomidae; genus Anoura; species Anoura caudifer. The sequence goes on from PVKU01000837.1 coordinate 63,111, forward strand.
GGCCTGCCTGCGACACGCTGAAGAGGGGGTAGAGCACAGACATCTAACTTCAATATTATTTCACATTTCAAGATCGAAGTTCCTAGAAAAAAAACAGAATGTGGGCAAACTAAAAACTTAATTTTGCTATTATTATTACTAAAACATAAGGTTGGTATTGAGAGATTAATTTGATTTATATTTATTAAAGTCATATTAAGCAATGTACTGCATATAATCAAACTATTAAAGATGTGAAACAATTTATTATATAATCCTGGGAGAGGAAAACATAAATATGGATTTTGACTTAAGCAGGGATGAAAGAAAGTTAGCTAGATTTTAAAAAATCTGTTAATTAAAAAACTATTTGAAAAAGCATATTCCAGAGATTTAAAGGTTAGTATGCACAGGCATTAAATGTAATCCACAACAGTGATTCTTGTATAAACTTGCAATGAATTTATTATTCATAGTAGGTAAAGAAATAGCCCAAATAATACCTTATTATATTAACCTCTTCATCAAGAGGATGATATTAAGCCAATACTTAATATTTAATGTGGTAGGAACTGTTTAACAATTTATTCTAAGACTACAACTTTGGTTGCATCATTAAAATATGTCAGACATTGATTTAAAAGCATTCTGCATGACATTTTGCAGTGATAGAGTACAAGGAAATTTATGAGAGTTCATGGGAACTTTAAAGATTTTCATTGAGTTAATCACAATGGGAAATTCATCACCTTACATTTATCACTGAGATATACAGAACAAATATATGAACATTTATAAATTACTGATAATTTTAGAGTTCTCTGTTGAGAGAATTACACATTCAGCAGAATCTTATCAGTTTCTAATAAACTTCAATGAATTTGGAGCTCTTAGGTGAGAAATTTTTGTTATTTTTGATGTGGACTTATCACCTTCACCTTTGGAAATTAAATCAAATGTCTAACAACTTAAGTTCATAAATGGTGATTGATAAATAATAGCAAGCTAGAATATTTTTTAGGGGAACTAGAAGACGAGTTAAAGCATTCCTTGGTTGTCAGGCCTTCCGAGTTCAAACACTAACATGAACTCTGTTGAACTGTGAATGCCTGGGCACATCACTTAACCTTTCTGTGTCTCCATTTTCTTATCTACACAATGAGGCTAATAATACTGATTGACCTCATAACATTTAATTAGGCCATTGGGAAGCGCTTTGAAAATGCTAAGTATCATTTGTTGGCACTTAGCTTCATGAAAGGTTTGTGTTTTTAACACACTGTGGTTTGAGGATGTGTTGGGTACAACTCCTGCCAACTTCTGGTTCCTCCGCCATATCTTTTCTGAGCTCCCTTTGAAGTCGATGGGAATTAGGGTGATTGAAAGCACTTAGGGGGGGCTGTGGGAATGAGAGCGTGTTCTCTGGCACATTTATAGTAGGACTGTTTTCTTATGGAGAAAATGCCGTATTTCTCTATGGAAAAGGAGCTTGATGACTTCTCATTGGTTTATGGGTGGGTAAATTCATGATTGCTCACAAAACTTAAGCCCTGGAGGTGGAGATTTTTAGGCAAAGACAGAAAAAAGTTTAACTGGTTTCAAAAAATTAATACACCACTTTTGGGGAGCAGAAAGAGCAACAGGTTCCTCTATGGGAAGATTATGTCTTTTTCTGAACAGAGCACATAGCCACTGCCCAAAACATACTTGCTAAGTAAATGCATGATGAATGCGTAAAAATTAGTAAAACAGTAGCACATTATAATTATAATATTATAGAACATTAATGTAGTATCTAGAATACACTTTTACTACCACTTTTTAACTGCTTTTATGTGTTTTTCCCCTTTATATAGCACTTACCAGAATACTTGTGGCACTATTCACAAAAATGTATTATATGACATACACCTACCCAAAGTTAAAAAAAAGGAGTTCTATCATACTTTAAAAGTTGCATATGAGATGCAGATGATGTGTTATAGAATGGTACACTCTTGAAACCTATATAATTTCATTAACCAATGTCACACCAATGAATTCTATGAAAAAAATTTTTTCAAGTTGCATGCATTTGGAAACATCACCATACTCATAAGAAATCCACTCTAGACTGTTTCAAAAGCCTACTTGTTGGTTTTCTTGTTTCCAATCTTCCCATATCCATTTTATAATCCACTGCCAAACTGATCTCTCTTAAATATCACTTTCATAATGCCATTCATCTCAAAAAATTTCAATGGCTTCCTATTTCCCATTACATCATGCCTATCACCAATATTGTAGTTTTATTTTTTATTTTTTAAAGATTTTATTTGCTTATTTTTAGAGAGAGGGAAAGTGATGGAGAAAGAGAGGGAGAGAAACATCAATGTGTGGTTGTTTCTTGAGTGCCCACTACTGGGGAACTGGCCCACACTTCAGGCATGTGCTCTCTCTGGGAATCAAACCAGCGACTCCTTGATTCGCAGGCCAGTACTCAATCCACTCGGCCACCAGCCAGGGCAGCCAACATTGTAATTTTAAAACTGCCTGTTATGGGTTGAATTGTGTCTCCCTCCCCGCCCCCTGACAAATTTCATGTTGATGTCCTAAACTCCAGTATCTGAGAATGTGACTATATTTGGAGATAGAGTCTTTAAAGAGGTAATTAAGTTAAATGAGGTCATTAGAGTAGGCCCTAATCTGATTTGTGTCCTTATAAGAGGAAATTTGGACACAGACATGCCCAGAGAGAGGGCATGTAAAGACAAAGGGAGAAAACAGTCATCTACAAGTCAAGGAGGAGCACCTTAGAAAAAATCATCCCTGCCAACACCTTGAGGTCAGACTTGTAGCCTCCAGAACTGTGAGAAAATAAATGTCTGTTGTTTAAACCACATAATCCATGGTATTATGGCAGCCCTAGTAAACTAATATAGAGGTGGGCAAAAGTTGGCTTACAGATGTAAGTACATGAAACACAGTTTATTCTCAGGTTACTGTTCATTAATTCTTATATTACTTATTTGTAATATAACTATAAACCCACTTTTGCCAATGTCTGTATGAAATCCATAACATAGAAGCTCTCATGGTCTTACAACCTATTTCTCTAACTTGAAATTTTAGTCATTTGACCAAATCAAAACCTTTATTTTCACTGTGATCACAATTTCTCTTTTCCCTGTGTCATCCCATTATAAAAAGCCCTCTATGATTCTACACATTTCATAGACAAGAAAACTGAGCTGAAGACAGAACTTTTACAGTCTCAGTGCATGGGTGTGTCTTGTCTCCCTGCTGAAGTGAGGAAAATGATACCTGCTTTTCTTGTTTTAAAGGTCTATAGACTTTGGGAGGATCAAGTAAGATGATACACATGGAAGTATTTGCAAAATTGGGGAAGTCAGCTTCTGGCTTTAGAAGCTCTGTTCAGCTGCAAGTAACAAAGACCTTCAATCTACATGTTCTGCTCCACCCTCCCAAATCTGGAGCCTCATTTTTAGAAATCCTACCTATGTCAGTGGGTAGAATCTGAAGTTAGCTCCTCTGACTTGAGTGCTGTATCTAATGGATTTAGGCCAAACTCCGTGGGCAGCTGCCTCTCCTCTCTAGAATTCCCTGACATTATGGCCCAATCCTTCTTGCTTGGCTTCAGCCTGATTTCTTGTTTCGTATTCAAAACAAAGATACTATCCCCAAGATTATGTCAGCCCTGTGACATGTTTCTGCCCTTTGGACAGAATGTTTGTGTCCCCCCTAAATCCATATCTTAGGACTTAATATGATGGTAGTTGGAGCCTGTGGGGAGGTAATGAAGTCATGAGGGTGGGGCCCATGATGGGGTTAGTGTCCTTATAAGAAGAGGAACAGAGCTAGCTCTCTTTTTCTTCACCACATGAGGACACAACAAAAGAAGATGGCCATCTACAAAACAGGAAGATAGTCTTCACCAAGAGCCTAATGATGCTGGCATTCTGATCTAAGACTTGGAGTCTCCAAAACTATGAGAAATAAATGTTTGTTGTTTAAGATACCCAGTCTATGGTATTTTGTTATAGCAGCTCGAACTAAGACATTTACCATCCATAAGAGCATATGTACTGTGTCTGAGTACCAGCCTTTGCCAACCCATCTTGAGACTTAGATGTTGAACTCACCCCTACAGGGCTAGACCCACAGTTAGATAGGCTTTTTGTACCCATTCTGCTCCATGCACTTGCTCTTGCTCTAATAGTGTGCTCTCTTACAGCAAGCTTCAACACAGCTCACATATGATCCATGCAAAGATAACAGATTCTTACCTTATCATGGAAAATCAAAGTGAAGTTCAGCTCCTACTTTTCAAAGTAGGCATCTCTGATTATCCTATTATAAATATTTCTTTTCTTTGAACACTTAAGGTACTTTCAATTTACATTACAAAATCTAGCTCCTAATTCTGCAATTGATCTCTTTTTGTGAATTTTTCATGAAAATTAATTTTGTTTTGAAAACTAGATTATGAAATCACAATAATACTCTGAGTATAATAATATAAAACTTTAAATCATTTTGGAAATTAAACATACCCATTTGTTTCTTGCACAGTGTTTTACATGCTTTTTATAACTTTAGGCTACACAAATACATTGTGTTATATCCCTTTTAGGACGTTTTTGATATTCATAAGTTTAAAGTTTAATGTCACTAATTATGTCACTGGTTTTCACTTTATATTTATGTAACAAAAGCTTCATTTCCGCAAAATCAGTTGAATATTTAAATACATTTTTCCAGTTCTTATGTTTTATTACTTTAATTATTTAATTCACATAGTACAGTATTATATTAGCAAATGCACGCACAGATGGAATATGCATAGGGAAAATTGCCAGGAAGCATAAAAATACTTTTAGGCTTTATTTTTTAAATATATTTTATTGATTATGCTATTATAGTTGTCCTATTCCCCCCCTTTATTCCCCTCCTCCCTGCATACACCTCCCACCTGCATTACCCCCTTTTAGTTCATGTCCATAGGTCGTTCTTTGGCTTGTACATTTCCTATACTATTCTTAACCACCCTCTATCTATTTTCTGCCTACTATTTATGCTACTTATTCTCTGTACCTTTTCCCCTCTCTCCCCTTCCCACTTCCCCACTGACGACCCTCCATGTAATCTCCATTTCTGTGATTCTGTTCCTGTTCCTGTTGTTTGCTTAGTTTGTTTTTGTTTTGTTTTTTTAGGTTTGGTTGTTAACAGTGGTGAATTTGTTGTCATTTTACTGTTCATATTTTTTATCTTCCTTTGTTAAATAAGTCCCTTTAACATTTCATATAATAAGGGCTGGGTGAGGATGAACTCCTTTAACTTGAACTTATCTGGAAAGCACTTTATCTGCCCTTCCATTCTAAATAATAGCTTTGCTGGATACAGTAATCTTGGATGTAGGTTATTGCCCTTCATGACTTTGAATACTTCTTTGCAGCCCCTACTTGCCTGCAAGGTTTCTTTTGAGAAATCAGCTGAGAGTCTAACAGGTAACTGTGTCCTTTTTCCTTGCTGCTTTTAATATTCTCTCCTTATCTTTAATCTTGGATAATGTGATTATGATGTGCCTTTGTGTGTGCCCCCTTGGGTTCAACTTCTTTGGGACTCTCTGAGCTTCCTGGACTTCTTGAAAGTCTATTTCCTTTGCCAGATTGGGGAAGTTCTCCTTCATTATTTGTTCAAATAAATTTTCAATTTCTTGCTCTTCCTCTTCTCTTTCTGCTACCCCTGTGATTGGAATGTTGGAATCTTTAAAGATATCTTGGAGGTTCCTAAGCATCTCCTCATTTTTTTGAATTCATGTTTCTTCATTCTGTTCTGGTTGAATGTTTCTTTCTTCTTTCTGGTTCATACCATTGATTTGAGTCCTGGTTTCCTTCCCATCACTGTTGGTTCCCTATACATTTTCCTTTATTTCACTTAGCATAGCTTTCATTTTTTCCTTCATTTTGTGACCAAATTCAACCATTTCTGTGAGCATCCTGGTCACCAGTGCTTTGAACTGTGCATCTGATAGGTTGGCTATCTTTTAGTCACTTAGTTATATTTTTTCTGGAGCTTTGATCTGTTGTTTTATTCAGGCAATTTTTTTTGTCTTGCTGTGCCTGTTTTGTAGTAAGTGGCAAAGCCTTAGGTGTTCACCAGGGTGGGCCAACCCACTTCACTGGGTTGTGATGCTGTCTGTGGGGGAGGGGTCTGAGAGAGAACAATGGCGCTTGCTCTGCTCTCTGCTGGTTTTCAGATACTTTCCCCACTTCCCACAAACAAGTTGGTCCCTTCTGGTGCTGATTCCCAGGTAGGTGGGCTTGTGTATGTTCTAGGACCCTATGTGTCTCTCCAATGAACTCTCCTGTGAGGCTGGGAGTTTCTCCCACCACTGTAACCCCCACAGGTGTTTTCAGTCAGAAGTTTTGAGGCTTTATTTCCTGACATTGGAACCCTGGGTTGAGCAGTCCATCCAGCTCCCCAGTTGTTTCTCCCAGTTTATCTATGTAGGAATGTGGGACCACCCAGTCTGGCAGCCACTGCCTCCCCTCGAGTCCGCTGTGGTCCTGTGCCACCCGTCACCTCCCCTCCTACCAGTCTCGTTGAGTGTTTCTTCTTTAACTCCTTGGTTGTCAGACTTCCATACAGTTTGATTGTCTGTCAGTTTTGGTTGTTTTTTGTTTTTAAATTTGTTGTTGTCCTTCTTTTGGCTGTGCATGGAGGCACAGAGTGTCTATCTATGCCTCCATCTTGGCCAAAAGTTCCCAGAAACATAAAAATAGTAACATGATTTATGTCATATACTAGGAAATGATCGTTTTTCTACATTTATATATATAATTTTATTTCTTTGATATGCAGTTCCTCTTTAATAATTAAAAATTATTGATAAAGCATAAGAAAAACATTGAAATGTACCTATTTCTGTACTTTCTTGTATTACTATATTTAAAAATATTGTTTCTGAGCTTCCAGTTCCTTGATCTCTCTGTATCTCTCTATTTTTTTATATCTTTACTAAGTTTTCTTAAAGTGGAACAAGATTAAATAAATGTATAGAGGCTGAAAAAATAGAGAACTTAATTCAAAGACCTTAACATTCTGTTTTAATCAGGATAGATTATGCTGTGGTAAAAGAAAAAAAGTCTACCTCCAGAACTCTGTAGTTAAAAACAATAAAGGCCATTTCTGGTTAATATTACATGTCCATTTTGAGTCAGCAGGGGTCTCAACACATCGTAGCGAATCAGGGGCCTAGATTGACAGACCACCATCTCAAACCTCATGTGTCCTCCACCCCCACTAAATTTGGATGTTGAGACCTAATATGTTGGTAGTTGGAGGTGGGGCCTGTGGGAGGGAATGAGATCATGAGGGTGGAGCCCCATGATGGGCTCATGTTGCTAATACAGATATCTCAGGAGGGTATCACACCAGGACCTAAATACTCTGTCTGGAAGTCGCACAGGTTATTTCCACTCACAGTTCATTGGCCAAAACAAGTAGAAAAGAAAGTGCCATCTTATTATAAGCCAGAAGTCAGAGACACAGATATATTTGGTGAACAGCACTAGTACCTATTTGTCTGAAATCATTTTAAGATTTAGCTAAGAATATTTCTAGTATAAATTTTCAAGTACTATGAATTATATCACAGCTTAAAGAAATAATAGATAAATTTTCTTTTAAAACATTTGCATTTTCCTTTGTTACCAGAAATAGGGTTATATTGAATATTTTAAAATTTAATAATTAAAATGAGACAAGAGATCTAATTAGTTGAGGAAATAATACTTTATAAGCCCAGATGGTTACATATTCTGTTTATCATTTTGGTAATAATTTTCAATTTTTAAGTTAAGTGGGAGAAAACAGATTTAAAAGAAAAAAAATGCCTGTCTTTTATGTAAGCCATTTCACAGACAAAACAAGGATATCATAAAACATTTAAGCTTTTGGACAGAACTGCGATAGAATAGTCTTACATTTCTCATAGGAATACCCAGTAATTTAAAGAATTGTATGAAGAGATAAAGTTAGAAGAAAATTAAATTGTTGGTGTAATAAGAAACATATTCAAAATCAACAATAAACCCATGCCAAGACTAAGGATAGAGCTAGTTTCCAGTTCACCTTAATTATATCTGTGGCTTTAAAAGTCAACATTTGAAAACTTTGTAAATCCTTTAAAAGATACTTCAATATGAATCTTGATATTTTCCCACAACATAAAGGGAATATTTTAGATAAACATATTGAGAGGAAAGACCCAATTTCTTCCCAATCATTATCTGTTGAAGTATGTTTAGTGATCTTGCCAAAATAAAATAAATTTTGCTCCTATAGGTTTAATAAAAAATGACAGTATAATTTTATTCTTTTCCTACTAAGTACATGTCTTCATCCAATTGTTAGTCTTAGGAAGTATTTTTCCAGGGAGATGAATCATATGAAGTCATTTATAAGGTTTAAAATGCCAAAAGCGCTGTCATTAAGCCACTAATGCATGTCTATAGTAGAAATGTTCTCTTGAAAACTGCTGCTGTTCATAAATTGCATGATCTGTGATCTCATATTTTATGGTTTTACCAGAACACCTCTTGTGTAATTCCCTGTTTGCTGGGAGGTCTCCATTATTCTCCATGTTAAGTATAGTCAATTTCAAACTTGTGCTGTATTCTTTTCTCTCTCTTTAATAATAGCAAAAATATATAGATATCAGTTTATACTCATGTAATCAGGAATTACTCAAAAAGAGGCTCAAACTGGGTCTATCCTCCCCAAATCCCCAAAACAATTAATTGAGAAATGTCTGCATTCAGGTCTAAGTACTTGCTGGTTGGCAAATTAAATCAGTAAAGAACAGAAGTTTTGCATTATACTGGGATAGATCAAGTATATACATACATCCCAGTATATAAAAAATAACTATACTGGGATATATCAAAATATCTTATACTTTTGATATAAGAGAACATTTCAAATATGAAGGAAGCAAAACTGCAGTCATTTGGCAGACAAGGTTTTTAAATTATTATGAGGTTGAAAGATTGATAAAATGTTTCAGCATTGCAGAAGATAGTTCCAGATGTCAGGAGGTGCAGTGAAGATGGTGTGACAAGGAGAGTGGCAAGATTATGTGATGACGTTAGAAGTTCAGGCAGTAGATACTCTGAAAAAGGTGAAAAATCTTATGACATTGATGCAGCAGATAAATGAGATTGTTGTGTAGAGAATATTGAAAAGAAGGCATCTTGGAATTATGGAGAAATTGGTTCTTCATACATCAGAGAGAACAAATAGCATTTTTCATAACAATTCCGAAGCAATGAGTGGCTGAATTTTCAGAGCCTCTGAAGAGGGTAATTGGAGTAATACAGAGAAGTCTTTCAAAAAGTTCAGCCGAGATGCAGATAATGAAAAAGAGTAAATGTGAGTCAGGGAAACTGACATGGTGGATGATTCTGTCTGCAGGATAGATGCTGAAGGAAAACATCAAGGGGTCCTTCAGGACAGCTGTGTAACTTTGTAACAAAGCCATTGGGCACAATGTAGATGCTATAGAGGGGAAAGGGAGCAAAAGAATTGTAGCAGCATCTATCAGGATAAAGAGACAAAACCAAAAAATGAATAAAGTAGGACTAAGCTAAAAATTAATATCAAGATTTGAATACATTACAGAAAGATTTTCTATCCTTGATAGAAAATCAAGGACTAGAATAATGGAAGATATGACATATTCACTATTGATTTGTTAAAAAAATTTCTGTGCTTATGTATGTAAGATTGTGTCAGTATGGAGGGAAAAAATCATGAAAAAGGAGCCACTTCACATTTCAACTGGTGGAGGCTGTAGGTGTGTAGTGAAATCAGTGCTAAATTTGGATCAAGAAAAAAGGGATCCATATCCTGACTCCAATATGAACCAGATGTGTCATCAGGGACAAGCTACCTGAGCATTCATTTCCTCATCTGTAAAAATGAGAACAATAATTGTGACCAAAGCCCTGGCTGGTGTAGCTCAGTGGATAGAGTGTGGGCTGTGAACCAAAGGGTTGCAGGTTCAATTCCCAGTCAGGGCACATGCCTGGGTTGCTGGCCAGGGGGCCACGCATGGGGCAACCACACACTGATGTTTCTCTCTCTCTCTCTCCCTCCCTCCCCCTCTCTAAAGATAAATAAATAAAAATAAAAAAATTATTGTGACCAAGATGGCCACCATTCAATATCCACTCCTTCTTTCTTCCATGGGAATGAAAGTCACAATTTTGGGCATATGATTAAGTTCTGAATGTAATTAGAAGTGTCATGTGGCAGCTTTAAGGAACCTTCTTTATAAGATGACTGATCTGAGCCCTCTGTCTCCTTCAGACTTCAAATCCTTTCCCCATTCTGCTGCCTGGAATGAAGACATGATGGCTGGAACTCAAGCTGTTCTTCTGGGCAGAAAGGACAGGGCCACATCGAAGGGTAGTGGAATGTTGAGCTAGATGGAGACTGGTTCCTCGAGGACTTTATGTAAGTCAACATATCAGTTTTCAGACTTTTATGAAATAGAGAAATAGATTTCTATTTTACTGAACTGTTACAGTTGAATCTAATCTTGATAACAGACCTGCTTTATAGTTTATTAGGAATGTTAAATAAAACAGTTGAAACTAATCTTGATAATATACCTGCCTTATATTTACTAAGAATGTTTAATAAAATATTGGGTACAAAAACTACTATTGAAATTCTGGTATAATGGAAGTATAATATTGTACATTGTAGCTGATTGAATGAATACGAATGAATGAATGAATGAATGAATTCATATTAAACAAAAATACTTTTTTAAATGATTTTATTTATTTATTTTTAGAGAGAGAGGAAGGGAGGGAGAAAAGAGGGAGAGAAACATCAATGTGTGGTTGCCTCTTGTGCACTCCCTACTGGGTATCTGGCCTGCAACCCAAGCATGTGCCCTGACTGGGAATCAAACTGGCAGCCCTTTGATTCAAAGGCTGGCACTCAATCCACTGAGCCACACCAGCCAGGGCTAAGCAAAAATACTTTAATATGAATTTAGGTTAGCATCAGTATGTAGCTCACTGGAAGTACAGATATAAATTTTATAAAGATAACTTATCTTGAGATTGTATGAAATGATTAAGAAAGTAAAACAGAATAAGTAAAGAAAAAATAATGAAGGCAAGAGATGATCTGAATTAAGTTACAAAGAGGTCAATTGTCACCTCCATAAAGCCTTCATTGTTTACTTAGATAGAACTATAAGTTTTCTCCTATGTGCTCCCAAGATATTTGAACCTCAAACCACACATTACCGTCCCATTTTATTACTCTGGTGATTATGTCTTTCACTGTAGAAAGCAATATTGAACATCTACTTTGTGCCAAGTGTATGCATCTCACCAGTGCCACTGGATAGCATGTTCCTTGAAGGTGAGACTCACTTTGTAGTTTTCTCTGTCCTCCACTTAGGGCCTGCTAGAATTCTGAAAGTACCATAACTCTCATTGAATCTAACCCAACTGTGATATATGATCAAAGACCTGTGTATGGCATGTAGTAAGTGCTTAGTAAATGTTTATTTGTTGATTGACTAAATATACATTTTTTTCAACAAGAACACACAAGAGTGAAGAATGTTGTGTTTTCTTAACCTTCTTTACTTTTCTGTGATTGCAATCTTGGTGTCTTCTTGTCTTTTCCCTTTCCCTCTCCATCTGCCCCACCATTGAATCAGTAGCTCACAGCTATCCCTGCTTCTCCATTCCTATTGACACCGTCTAAAGCTGTTCTCATGATCCCGGTTTCAACCTTCTAAACCTATTCCTCCTAGTTCTCATCTGTCCTATCCACATCATAGAGTAACCTTTCAGGCATGCAAGTACAGCAATGCTCTGTCTTTCCTTTAGCATGTGCTATTGGTGGCATATTCTATGGTCACCTTTTCCACTCTTATTTAAAGAGTCATTCATTTGTTGAAGTCTAAGTCAGCACTGTACTGAGAAGAGGTGGGTCCCACTGCTCAACTATAAGGAATAAATCATAAACAGTTTAAGTCATTAATTAGTACAATATTAGATTTGGCTGCAAATAACATAGGGCAAAAATAATAGCAATTTAAAGATGATAGAATGTTTTTCTTTTTCATGATATTGTCCAAAAGTTGGCAGTTAAGAATTGACCTGGTAGGTCATTTTCTTTTCATAGTTCATAGGATTTATGTTCTTTCTTTTTTAAAAAAAATTATTTACTGATTTGGAGAGAGAGAGAAAAACATTGATTTGTTGTTCCACTTATTTATGCATTCACTGGTTGCTCCTTGTATGTGCCCTGATGAGGGATGGAACCCACAACGTTGGCATATTGGGATGACACTCTAACCCACTGAACTAGGTGTCCAGGGCTTAAGTTCTATATTATAGTCCTATTTTGGGAGAATTCAATCCTTAAAGTTATTTTATGGCCCCGAATATCTGCTAAAGCTGCAGTTGCTGCGCCTGCCTTCCAGCCAGCAGGAAAGAGAAAGGTATAAAAAAGAAAAGAGCAAAGGAAGCATCCCCAGTGTCTTTTTAAGAAGGTTTCCAGAAGTTTATACATAATTTATTGGTTTCCAACTCAGTGGCTAGATCTTAGTCACAGGGTCAAAATTTGTTTCAGAGGAAGGTTGGGAAACACACTCTTTATTGTAGTTCATCATATACACAGCCAAAAGTTGAAGGTCTCTTACTGGGAAGATGAGCAGAAAGGCAAAAAAAAAAAAAAAAAAAATGTATTAAAGCAAAGGTAACTCTCTGATACTCATGCATTGTCCATGAACATAGAGTACTCAGGGATGAGTAACTCAGAGGGGCCCATGTAGCATCTGAGCAAAAAACAAATTTGTAAAGAAGTGATAAGACAAACGAAAAGGGGTTTAGATTTTCACGGGCAGCAAACTGTGGGAAGATAAGCATATGGAGGAAACTAGTGGAAGAGAAGGGTTAGTTAGTAAGGTTTGTTTGTGCAGGTCCATCTAGGTGCCATTTCACTGCGGTCTAATGATAGGGCTGTTACCCCCTTCTTGGTATGGGGGGAGGTGACGCACCTTCACGAGAGCAATTTATGTTCTGCTTTCAGACAGATTGTGAGAGGCCAAAACACTCATTCTGGTTCTGACTTTCCTTAATTGCCTTCTGCTCAAAACAATTCTTAGGCCAGAGTGGCATATTGTGGTGGGAGGCAGTCTCTGAACCCCTTCAGTACATCATTTCCCTTTGCCGAAGATGCATTCAGGGATATGTAGCTCAGTCCTGCTCGTAAGACTCGTAAGACTCGTACAGAAGTCTGATGTTCCATCTTCAAGGAAAGATGTTCCTCTCTGATAAAAAAATAAAATTGAGAGAGAAGAGAAATGCTGAATTATAAACCCCTGTTTTCTTATCTTTTGGATACGGTGCTTGGAGCATGACCGCCAAATTGCTCCCAGTAATGGGCAAGCTAAGGGAACCACAGAGAAACTAACCATACGAGCATCAGATATTGTCAAGCCTCAATGTACCTTGTAGCCTCCTACATATGGGCCTGTCATAAATGTGTACAAATAAATGCCTGTATGGCTTAAATCATATTTATGAGACATCCCATAATTTAAGGCCAAAAGCACTAAAATTAATACACTCCTTCTTACTGGCAGAATAAAACCTGAACTCCTTTGACATAGTAGATAAGATGCTTTATGACCTGGCTGTGATCTGTTTTCTAACCTCATTTCTTCCCCTACTCTCCTTCTTCAGTGTGCCATACATGCTACTAGATTTAGGTCCAGATATTTAAACTTCTTTTCCCTGTACCCAGTGCCAGGTAATGTCTTTACAGTGAGTCAGAGTGATTTTTAACTCACTTATATTACCTGGGGTTTGATCACCTGCATGTATACTACAGTAAGTTAGCAAATAAGGTTTGCTTTCCCCACTAATAAGAAGTTGAGATATATGTAAGCAGTTGAGGTTCTAAAAATTACCAAGGATCTTTCTAGCTTCTTATTCTATTACACCTGGTGAAAGGGCTTTATTCTGCATGATCTCAGGGTGACTACCATGCTTCCAGATACTGAATCTTCATTCCAGGCAGGAAGAAATAAAAAACAAAAGGAAAGTCTATACTAGCTAAGTCTGTCAGTTTTTATCAGAAATACATTATTTTTTTTTCCAGGAGCTTCACCTGGGAGATTTCTGTCCACATCCTCATTGGCTGAACCAGCAGCCAAGGAACCTGGAAGACTGAATATTTTTAACTGAACATGGCACTAATCCAACAAGTGTAGGGTTCTGTAAGTAAGGAAGTAATGTAAAATGGATTTTGAGCAAGTAGGACTATCCACTTATGTATCCATTCTACTTTTAAGTGATCTTGATTACAGTACTAGATATGAGATTGTTTATGTCTATACCTGGCTCTCTATGAGACTATTCTCAAGGGTGGTATATAGGTCAGGGTCTTAGCAGGAAAAACATAGCATAAAAATGGGGTATTTAAAGCGAGTTTAAAGAAGGAACTACTTACAAAGGTAGGGGCAAGATTATGGGAACTAACAAGATATGGTGAAACATTCAGAGATTACCAACAGAGGACAGCTGTTATTACCCAAGACCTAAAGGGCCAAGGAAATCAGCTGTAACCAGAATGGGGAGACATATGGGTCAGGGATAATAAATACCCTGACTTCTGTCTTCATTCCTGGCAGTACCTTCCATTGGGCAAACCCAAACCCAAAAGGAGTCCAGAGGGCAGGTGAAGCTCTGTTGACCAGAGGTTAGCCACTCAAGGCTCAAGGCAAGCTGCAGAAGGGCAGAGATGGATTTTGATGTGTAAATAAAGAAAAATCAGGGCACGTGGGAATCATTTTTGTTGTACAGCGATTAGTACAGTGCTTGGGACATTGTAGTTACGCCAATACAAAATTTACAAAATTTACAAAATAAATACTGTCAAATGAATTAAGTAGATGGAAATACTCTATCGATATGTGAGCTGACTGAGAATTTATAAAGCCTAAACATGAGTTTGAAGGTGTAGTTTGGCTCTTCAAATGAATGACTTCAAGGGCATTCCAAATCCCCAAGTGTCTTTGAGGCTGAATTGACTCTGATAATTCTCTACTGAAAAAAATGTGGTAAACAGAATCTGAGATGTTCATACATGCCCCAGAAACAAAGGGACCTTCCTCAGGTATGCCTGTTTTAAGGAAAATCACGATAAATATTTCTAGTGCAGGGATTGCCAAACTTAAATGAGTTCATAGTTGGGTGACACTAGAAAGTCCTGTTACCCTTCATGCAGCATCACTAAGTTTACTTGGGAGACCACCTATTTCATGTTGGTTGTTTCCATATGAAAGCCAAGTAAATAAATGCCCTTAATTTTGAGGAGTTTTTATTCCCAGCTACCAATAGAGTGCTCATAAGGTTTTCTATGAATAGCTGTTTGAAATCCAGGTGAACAGAACTTAATAAGGCTCAGGAATAAAGCCAATGACCCTCATGATTTACTACAGATTTTGCAAAGGACCATTGTTAAGTGCAATGAATATATAATAAAAACATAAGCACAGAAATATTTTTAACCTCTTTGCAACTGGTAAGAGATTTCTTTTGAAGGGAAATACAATTTGGTTGAAATAAATTTTTGATTAATTTCCTTCATTGTGGTGGCTTCCAGTCAATACTATGGAGTAGGAAAACACTGTAGTCACCTCTCATGACTACATCAAAATTACAACTAAGTTACAGGACAACCATAAGTCAGAGCTGATTGACTGAAATCTAGCTAAACAGAAGTCCTGTAACTAAGGATATAAAGAAGAAGCCACATGGAGATTGGTAGGAGGGGTAGAGATGTGGAACCAGCTCCCGCATGTGGCAATTAAAAATCAAAAGGGATGTCTCAGCTGGGGAGATCCCCCTGAGGAGGGAAGGGTGTCAGCCCCACACCAGGTTCAGTGTCAGGAAGAGAAGTCCCCATAACTTCTGGCTACGAAAACCAGTAGAGACCGTGGCTGAGTGAGACAGAGGGCTGCTGGAGTCCCAGACATTCCTCTTAAAGGGCCTGTGCATAGACTTACTGGCTGATGTACTCACTTGCTCTGGGCTCCAGTGTTGGAATAGCAGTTTGAAAGTTGCCAGAGACCAACTATGAAAAGGAACTTAATGGTCTGTCTTCAAGGTAAGGGCTGGAGAGGCAGCTTTCTCTGACAAAAGTGCTGGCAGAAGCCATTGTTCCTTTGCTGAGTCCTCCCTAAGGGTGGACTCCATATCTGAGTCTCCATCAACCTGGATAACAGCATTCAACCCACCCTGATGTTTCCAAAACCCTGCCCACCAAACTCTTGGGCCCACCTAAGCCATATCCAGTGGCCTTTCCCATACAAATAGCTTGTTTTGCCTCGTACTGCAGAGTTTCCTAAAATCTCTCAAAGGTTCACAAATGCCAAACAAGTGCCATCTGGCCTTGGCATGACTGGTGCCTCTTGCTAAGCAGCCCCAAGCTGGCACCAGTGGCAGTCAATCACAGTTCACAGTTTAGCATCTCCCAGGTACTTCTAAGCCCAGCATAAGTGGCAATCATTTGTAGACCATACCAAGTGGCCCCTAGTAGGGCAGAGAGTATGCTGACTTTAGCTTGCACTTTCCAAGAGGCCCCAGAACCAATATACCTGGTAGCCAGCTTCAGATGCTACCAGAGTGCCACTGAACCACCTCCACAAAAAGCACACTCAAAGTGCAGACTTGGCAGGCATGAGACCCCACTAAAGCATATCCTATTCCATAGGGTCAGCCCTTCCACTGCGGTTATGGCCAGTCCTTACAACCCATCAGCCTGAGAGTCAATTCCTCTCACTGATGAGCCAACAGGAACCAGGGTTGAACTGTAACAAGAGGGCATACATGACCCACACAAAGGATACACCAGGAGCACCCATTTCAGGTGACCAGAGAATCTGTGTCACTGGGCCACAAAGGATACCTACCACATAACATCATCTACCAAGACTGGCACATGTAGCAACTCTACCTAAAATGTAGAAACAAACACAGGGAGGAAGCCAAAATGAGGAGACAAAGAAACATGTCCCAAATGAAAGAACAGACCAAAACTCCAGACAAAGAACTAAACAAACTGGAGTCAAGCAGTCTATCAGATGCAGAGCTCAGAACACTGTTTATAAGGATGCTCAATGATCTCAGTGAGAACTTCAATAAAAAGATAGGAAACTTAAAAATGGAGATGTAAGACATAAAAAAGAATCAGTCAGAAATGAATATAATAGCTGAAATGAAGAACACATAGGGAATCAACAGAAGATTAGATGAAATAAAGGATTTGAATCAGTGATTTAGAATATAAGAAAGCAGAAAACAGAACAGCAAAAAAAAAAAAAATCCAAAAAAAATGAAGATTGTGTAAGGAGCCTCTGAGACAACTTCAAGCATTCCAACATTTGCAATATGAGGGTATCAGAAAGTGAAGAGAGAGAGCAAAGAGTGAAAACTTATTGGAAGAAATAATGATGGAAAAGTTCAGTTCCCTTACCTGGTGAAAGAAGTAGATATAAAAGTCCAGGAAGCACAGAGAGTCCCAAACAAGGTGAACTCAAAGAGGCCCACACCAAGACACATCATAATTAAACTGCCAAAGATTGAAGACAAAGAAAGAATCTTAAAAACAGCAAGAGAAAAGTGGTCAGTTACCTACAAGGAAGCTTCTATAAGACTGTCAGCTGATTTCTCAAAAGAAACTTTGCAGGCCAGAAGGCACTGGCAAAAAATGCCCAAAGTGATGAAAAGCAAGGACCTACAACCAAGTTTACTCTATGTAGAAAACTATCATTCAGAACTGAAGAACAGATGAAGAGCTTCCTGGACAAGAAAAAGCTAAAGGAATTCATCACCACCAAACCAATATTACAAGAAATACAGAGACCTCTTTAAGAAGAAGAAAAAAAACCCAAATATGAATAATATGGCAATAAATATATATCTGTCAACAATTAATTTAAATGCAAATTGTTTAAATGCACCCTCAAAAGATATAGGGTAGTTGATTAAGGCTTTACATATACTGTCTATGGGAAACTCACTTCACATTGAAAGAGACACACAGAGTAAAAATAAAAGGATGGATAAAGATATTTCATGAAAATGGAATTTTTAAAAAAGCTGGATTAGCAATACTTATACCAGACAAATAGACTTAAAAAAAATAAAAGGCTGTAACAAAAGACAAAGAAGGACTCAGCAATTCTACTTCTGGATGTTTATCCACAGAAACCAAAAACACTTATTTGAAAAGGCGTGCTTCCATATGTTCATTGCAGCATTATTTACAACAGCCAAGACAAGAAAGCGACTAAATGTCTATCAATAAATGAATGGACACAGAAGAAGTGCATGTATACAATGGAGCATGACTCAGCCAAGAAAAAGAAAATATTGTCATCTGCAGCAATATGGGTGAACTCAGATGGTACTATTCTGAATGAAATAAGTCAGAGAGAGAAAAACAAATACTATATGATTTCACTTATATGTTAAATCTAAAACAAAATACAGGAACAAACAAAATGGAAACAAACTTGTAGATAGAGAGAACATTTTGACACTCTCCAGAAGGATAGGGAGTTAGGGGGGATGGGTGAAAAGGGGAAGGAATTAAGCAATACAATTTGGTTGTTAAAAAATAGACATGGGGATATAAAATATAGCATAGGGAATATAGTCAATAATATTGTAATAACTATGTATGGTGTTAGATGGGTTATAGATTTATTTGGGTGATCATCACTTCATAAGTTACAGAAATGTCTAATCACTTTGTTCTACACTGAAACTAATATTGTTTGTCAACTGTAACTGAAAAATAAACAAAAATATTTTTGAAATTTACTGCACTGTGGTAACAAAACCCAGGTTTTGAGTAGTAAAAGAAGGAAAAAGAAAACTGCTTTCTTTCTGAGTTGGCAGCTGGTAGAACTACCAGAGGGACTAGGAAGAAGATACAGGGTGGGTGGGTATTTATGAAATTATGGCAGAGGCTGATGTGAAATCCCTTTTTATATTCTACAAAATCTTTATTAAAATCTGCCTCTCTCCCAAATATGTTTGGTGCATGTAGATTTTCTCAGGGAAATGTAAGAAGACATTGAATACTTAAAACCACCAGATTTGAGCCAATGTAGACATGGGGCATACAAACACTTTCTTGGCCAGGATATGAAACTCTCTGCTGTATATTCATTTTTGAACAATGAGGTGAGGAGATATACACTTGAATTATTTTGTGGAAGTATAGACCAGGTACAATGTCCTTAATTCTAACTTAAAAATCTGTATGGGCTCTAGGATTAGCTCATGTATAAGTAACAAATATTTTGATGACGTATCCTTCAGGACTATGGTTCTAGTTAACTTGGGTGTGGGGAACATGAGAGTCACTCCCTTCATGGCTAGAAGGAAGCAGGATTACTTCCCAACTACATATTTCAAAGGGTTCCTATTTCTCAAAAAATCTTTTTTTGAGGTTTTTGCAGCATAAAACATGTTACATATGACATAAAAACTGAAATTCCCAAAACAGTCATAAACATTTAATACAGACTTTTGCACATATGCATTGTAATTTCTATTACAAATATACATGTATTTCCATTGCCAAGTTACTGCATAAAAATGGTATAGAAAAATGTTTATCTTTAACCTGATGTATCTTGATACAATGACTGTGTATAACTGTTTATGAAACAGTAGAATGGTTCTAAACCTTTATAATAATAGTTTTAAATTCCTTGAATTTTAAAATAACAAAATGTGCCCTAGCTGGTGTAGCTCAGTGGATTGAGTGTGGGCCTGCGATCAAAAAGATTGCGGTTCGATTCCCAGTCAGGGCACATGTCTGGGTTGCAGGCCAGTCCCAGCGGGGGATGCACCAGAGGCAACCACACATTGATATTTCTTTCTCTCTCTCCTGCTCTTCCCCTCTAAAGATAAAATAAAGTAAAAAAAAATAAAATAACAAAATGCCTCAGAGGGTTTATTTTGAAAATGTAGTATGTTATAAGTAACAAAAACATATCCATTAGATTTCACCAAAGACCATTACTGTTCCTCTGCAGGTGTTTATAAAACATGAGAGCCCATGGAATGGGTTCAAGTTAAAAAATATATTTATATATATATATTTTGTTACTATTAAGTGTTGGGGCGTATGATGAGTTAAATACTAGTTTCTAGGAACATGATTAGAAGTTCTTAACAAAAACAATGTGTCTTTGATCGAGTTCTAGAATAAAAGAAATTTTTAAACATATATTACAGTATTGGGTTGTGTCTTTTTAAAACATTTATATGGCAAAAACTGATATACTTTGGTACATAAACAAATTAGGCAGGAGCAAGATAGAAGCGTCTGCACAAGGAAGTGCTGTGCTTTGAGCACAAAGGCGTGTGTGTGCAATTAGTTTTGTTTAATGTAGATTTAATGTGACTGATGGGAATAGATGTGACTAAAATAGTACAAGTTAAAAGACTATCTTAGCCATTTAAAATTTAATTTACAAGAAAAGGCATTTACTATAATTCCTTTGGGGTAGGTATGTTTTGATAAACTTTTTCACCGTGATTAACCTTCTATTATTTAGAAAATTATGTTTTTTCTACTAGTGTTGTTTAATTTCCTAAAGTTTAACTGTCTCAATGTAGTAAATATATGATACACTATGACACATTTTTTTTTTAAAGAATCAGGCTGTCTTTGGAATGTGTCCCAGGACCTTCTGGATACCAGATTTTTTACATCTACGGACTTGTAGTCATTAAACTGTTGTAAATATAGAAAGTGTACTACAGAAGAGCTCACTGTCTTTATGTCTCAAGAGTTTTATTTAACAGAGAGTTCCAGTGATAATTTAATTTATTGCTATATATCAACATGAGTTCTGAACATTTATTAATAGAAATTAGGTTCAATTGAGTGACCCCTTCAATATTTTCAACTCAAATCTGTTTCTGCCATTTTATCACACAAGCGCCAAAGACAAAGACATAAACCTGGTGGCTTGTAACAGGCCTACCCTTGCCTATGTTGCCTTTCAATTGATCATGTTGATTGAGGTCAATAACTTTTTGCTTTCCATCTGGAAATCAACCAACAAACAGTATCCTTACCTTCTTTTTGAATTGGCATTCTGCCTTCAAACTTTTCTTTTCCCTAATTAACAATGGAAGTAAAATTTTTCCATAAGAGTATGAATCCATGTGACTATTCCTGATGAAAAGAACTGAATGAAGACTACTTGTTCATCAGACCCCAAAGTCAGACGGATTTAGATGAAGATACTTAGGCCTGGTCTAGGGCTTTCAAAAATTAGACTTCAAAGTCAGACTATGGTTAGTCAGGGGATAGATAAAATGTTTTATTTGAAGCGCTCCCTGTAGTTAAATCTGGGCCTGTACCAATCTTGGCCTTGAAGGGGTCACACAGAGACAAGGTTGCAGGGTAATTATGCTTGTGTTTGTCCTAAGTGCGCCCAGGAAACTACAGGAATAACAGCGCACCCGGGGAGCGGCTCCTGAATAGGACACCTACGTGTTGTGTCTGCCTCCAACTTTGGGGAACGGCTGCTCTCCTTTTGTGGTTCCAGTGAGATTTAAAATTGAAGGCCTCTCCTCTCCAGGAGTAAAGACAGAACTCTACTTGTGCCCATTTAAATAATCCTTGGTACTTCTTTTGAACTGGAATTTAAGGAAATCTTTGTCTAGTCATTAGCTGATCACTAAGCTAACCAAGTGCAGACTTCAAAGAGTACACGACAAAAAGCAAACCGTAAAGAATTGGTGCAGGAAACTCGCTAAACAAAAAAAAAAACAACAATAAAACTACAACAAAAAAACTCTGGGGAAAGGGAATCTAATTTCTAGAGTTGCCACATTATTTTATTTAAAGTATCTACTTTTCAACAAAAAAAGTGAAAATTCATGTAAATAATCAGGAAAGTATCACTTATACATAAGGGTAAAGCAGTCAACAGAAATTGTGCTGGGGGAAGCTCACATGTTGGGTTTATTAGGCAAACACTGTAAATCAAATATTATGAACAGGTTGAAGGAACTAAATGAATTGTGTCTGAGTAATTATTTAACCATGCTGAAGATGCCATTGATAAACCTCTGTCACTATAGAATGGCTTATAAATTCTAGAATTTTTTAAATGGAATCATACAGTATGGATTTTTAAATTTAGCACAATTATTTTTAAGTTTCATCCGTGTCATTACATGTGTCAATAATGTATTTCTTTTTATTGCTAGTCATAGTTTACTATATATAGATCAGGCTTTTGCAAATTCAGCAGGCTATATCCAGCTGGCTAAAAGCAGTTAGTTTTTGGCCAAATCCAACCACGCAATCTGCTTAGATATTATGGTTGCTTTCATTCTACAAAACCAGAGTTGAAAGCAAAAAATATGTATTATTTGTCTTTTTACAGAAAAAGTTCATATACCCACAGTATAGATATCTCATTTTATAAAATCCATTCCCCTGTTTTTGAAAATTTAAAATTTTGGTTCAGTTATGGGGTTTTAAAAATAAAGCTTCAATGAATGTTCACATACAAGTCTTTGTACGGACATGCACTTTCATTCCTCTTAAAAAGATACCTGGAAGTGGTAAGGCTGGGTGGTATGGGAAATGTATGTAACATCTTGAAACACAGCCAACTGTTTTCCAAGGTGGTTTTGTTTTTTTACATTACTAATTAGTAATGTGTAGAAGTTCCAGCTGCTCCACTTTCCTGGTCAGTATTTTTAATTTTAAACACTCTATGGAGTGTATAGTAAAATATTATTGTTATAAATTGAGTTCTCCAATGACTAGCATGGTTATCATCTGTGTCCTTATTTGACATCTGTATGTGGTATAAGCTGTGTGTTCAAATATTCTGCCAGGTTTTTTATTTTTATTTTTTTGTATTATGAGTGGGGTATAATGGTTCTTTAAATCTCTTAGATATAAATGACATGTCAAATGTATATTTTGTAAATATTTCTACAAATCTGTGAATTGACTTCTTCCCTTATATGTTTCTTTTGGAGAGCAAAACTTTATCATTTTGATAAAGTTCAGTTTATTAATTTTTTAAATTTTATTTTATACTTTGTGCTTTGTGTCCTACTAAAGGAATCTTGGCTAAACTCAGTGAGACTGAAGTTTTCTCCCATTTTTTTCTAGAAATTTCATAGTATTAGCTCTTACATTTAGATCTGATTATTTGTGAGTTAATTTTTAGGTATGAGGGAAGGTTATGGTCCAGGTTTTTAAAAATTTATGTTTCATCTTAATATGATGTACCACATTGTCTTGGCTGCTGCAGCCTGAGGACCTTGCTGTCAGGTGTTTCGTATTTTCCATTCTGTAAATTGCATTTTTTAAAATTTCAATTCCAAATTCCTTGTTGCTCACATATAGGTTCAATTGAATTTTCTATGACTGCAATCTTGCTAAACTCATTCACTAGTTCTAGAGGCTTTTTTTGTGCATTTCTTAGACTTTTATACATAGACAATCATCTCCTATGAACAAAGACAGTTTTATTCCTCCTTCTCGACACATATGCCTTTTTTATTCTTGCCTCACTGCACTGGTTATACCTGATGATGTTGAATAGAAGTGATTAAAACAAATACCCCTATGACTTTCTCAGTCATAAGAGGAAAAATTCAGTAATTCATCATTGGTATGGTGTTAACTATATTCTTTTTATAGGTAATCTTTATGAGGCTGAGGGTTTTCTAGTTTGCTAAGAGTTTTAACCATGAAAGGATATTGGCTATTCCAATTATTTTCCTGCATTTAATGAGATGCTAATATAACTTTTTCTTTTTAAGCTTTTAGTACAAAGAATTATATTGATTTCTTTAAACAAATTTATATTTGACATTAACCATAATTGATATTTAAAATATTAATTAAATATACCTTGCATCTGGAGATATATATAAAAATCTGATGGAGCCATGATATATTATTATTAACTATTTTTACTATTATTTTAATCCTTACCTGAGGATAGGGTTATTGATGAGAGAGTGAGATATGTCAATGGGTTTCCTCCTGTACGCACCCTGACCAGGGATGGAACCCGAAACCTAGGTGTGTGTCCTTACAGGAAATTGAACCCGGGAAGTTTTGTTTACATGGGTGGACACCCCATCACGCTGGGCCACCCGGCCAGGGCTTATTTTTTCATAGGTTTTTGAACTTGAATTTCCAGAACATTTTAAAAGAAATTTTGTGTCTATATTGGTAAAGAAAATTGGCCTGTAGTTATTTTTTTTCTCTCTTTTTCTGCTATCGGTAATTCTGGGTTTTTCACTATTATTTTCACACACTTCACTTCTATATTTATTAGAAACTCCCCAATTCATTCCAGTATAGTCATCCACCACATAACATTTTGGTCAATGACAAACGGCATATGCAACAGTGGTCCCATAAGATTATAATGGGTCTGGAAAATTCCTGTGGCCTAGGGACGTCATAGCTGTTGTAACGGTCGCAGTGCAACGCATTCCTCACATGTCTGTGGTGACACTGGTGTAAACAAACCTACTGCACCACTAGTTGTATCAAAGTACAGCACACTCACTCACGTATAGTACACAATACTTGCTGTTGATAAACAACTATGTTACTGGTTTATGTACTTACTATATTACACTTCTTAATCATTATTTTAGAATGTAATCTTTTACTTATAAAAAGAAAAGTGTTTTGTAAAACAGTGTGCTGTGTTACGCTGGCAGCAGCCACACGCATTTGTTTATGGTGACTCGAGTGCGTAGTTTCCTTTTGTGCTTGCTTTAATCCCATGTTGGTTTATAAATTTAGTGTGGCCCAAGAACAGAGCATTCACAAAGTCTGCAGCAGCGTGCAGTAGTGTCCCCGCCTTCACGTTCACTCACACTCACTCACCGACTCACCCAGCGCAATCTCTAGTCCTGTGAGCCCCTACAGCTGCACCACTTTTTACCTTTTACACGATATTTTCACTTTATTTCTTCTATGTTTGGTTATGTTTAGACACAAAAATACAGTCATATCTTGGTACTAGTTGGCTTCAGAACTTGTCAAACTCTGTACTCATGGCATTTTGATGAGAAAAAAAATGTTTCAGCACTCAGCACTTGCTTGGGACTCATCACACTTGCTAGAACTTGTATGAGTCATGACACTGCCCTGCAAGAGAAAATGTTTCATCGTTCGGTACACATCAGTTTTGGCACTCATTGCAAGTTCTAGAATGAATTAATGCCAAGTACTGAGGTACCACTGTACTTATCATTGTGTTACTTCTCCCATAGTTCTCAGTATAGTAATTTACTATATATTGTAGATTTGTAGCCTAGTAGCAATAGACTATTCCTAGGTGTGCCTAGGTGTGTAATAGGCTATGCCAGCTGGGTTTGCGCAAGGGTATTCTATAATGTTCCCATGACAACAAAAGGGCCTAATGGTGCATTTCTTAGACTGCATCCCTGTTGTTAAGTGACACAAGACTACATTTCTGTTTTAACTAGTCAAGTATATTTTAATGTAACTTAAACATAGAATACAATTATTTGATAATTATCATTTCCGGTACTCTTCCACCACTTTGTAAAGACCTAAACTTCCCTCTGATATTGTCCCCTCCCTGAATGACTTCCTTTGACATTTCCTGTAGTATGTGTCTGCTGGTCATGGGTTTCATCAGCTTTAGTATGTCTGTGAAAGATTTCATTATGTTTAAAAAAGATATCTGTCTAGAATTTAGAATTCTAGTTTGACAATGTTTTCCTCTGAGGACTTTAAAGATGCTGTTCTACTGTCTTTAGGCTTGTGTTGTATCTGAAGAGAAATCTGTTATTATTCTTACCTTTGCTCTTCTATGTGAAGAATGTCTTACTCAAGAGTCTAAGATTTTCCTCTTTATCACTTGTTTTAAGCAATTGTTTTTAACATCACTTTGTGTTGTTTTGTCAAGTTTGCCTTGGATTTATAGAGCTTCTTGGATATGTGGGATTATACTGCTCACGAAGTGTGAAAAGTTTTGGCCTTTATTTCTTCAAATATTTTTCTATCCTATCTCCTCTCTTCCCTTCTGTGAGGTTCCAATTAAACTTATAAAAGGGTGATTAAAGTCATCCTAGGACTCACTGATATATGTCTAATTTTTCAGCCTATCTTCTTTCTCTGTTTTAATTTGGATAGTTTCTATTGCAATATCTTAAATTAAGCTTTTATTATGCAATGTCTAATCTGTTGTTAATCTCATCAATTTTAGTTTTTATGTCAGACATTTGTACTCTCCATCTCCAAAATTACATTTTGTATCTTTTTTATATCTACTATGTTTTATTTTAACATATTCATATTTTCTTCTATATTCTGGAACATGTTATAATCATAAAAATGTCTTGATATCTTTGTATATTAATCCCATCATCTGTCAATTCTAGATTGTTTTGCTTAGTTTAGTGTTTTTCTCCTCTTGGCTCTTCAAGCTTTGCTTCCCTGTATGCTTGATAATTATCTGTTGGATACTAGACATTGTAAATTTTCTTGGTTGCTCATATTCTTCAAAGGGTTCTTGAACTTCGTTCATGGATGGTTAAATCAGAAATAGTTTGATTCTTTGAATCCTGCTTTTAAGCTTTGTTTGCCAGGAGCAGAACAAAAGTTATTTTAAGACTAATTTTTTTCTATTACTTTGAAAATACTCTTTAATATTCATTCTACCTGGTATTCCATGTATTGCCAGATTTTTCTGCTGTAGCTGGTGGAGACATGAACTACGTCTGGCCCTGTTTGCACCGCCTGGAATTTTCTTCCTTGCTTGTTTTGTTTTGTTTTGTTTTGTTTCAAACTGGTCCCCAATAGCTTTCTTCACACACACACACTAATCAGTACTCTGTAGAATAATCAAAGTTTACACAGAACTTTCCTTTTTTTCTTCCATAAATCTTTCTCTTCTCTAGTGTTCTGCACTGAGAAGTCTACCTACTTTGGTGTCCTTGGCTGCTCACTTTCAATCTCCTCAGCTCAGATTGTGCGGTTCTTCCTGAGGTTTTTAAAAAACTTTTGCTCAGAAGTCTGGAAATTTTCTTCAGTAATTAAACTGACACACTTGTACAGCACGTCCCATTTGTTTCCCCTCTTTCAGGGATCAGTATCTGACAACTGTTATTTCATACAGTTTGTCTGAATTTTAAGTGATTTTAGGTTCAGGATAAATCCAGGCCCTATTGTTCCATATGGCCTCAAAATATGCACATTTTTAAAGATGAGAACATAATCTCTGAAGGTGAGATGTAAGGCAATGCCATCTTAAAATCCTAGTTAATTACTGTGGGGCAGCAGAAACAAGATACAACAATTAGTGCCTGGAGTTTCCTGGACCTCATTTCATTGTGACAAGCATAGGGGGTAGATCTAAATCAAGGCTCATTTTGGGGGGGAAATTAAGATTTAATTAATTCATGATCAAAATCCTGGATTAAAAAAATCAGACATATAGGAACATAGCCCATAGTTCATGTATATTCTTTTCTGTAAATAACTGGTATCAAGAATTAAAACCCACCTCCATCAAGTGTGAGTAATAAGAAGAGAACGGTAGCCTACAAATGTGTAAAAATTTGCTACAACAGAGAAAAAAGGAGACTAAGCAGGAATGTTTATATAAAAGAGACCCCAAATGCACAATATCATCACACTATATTTTTGCCAATAGAATGGCTACAAAATATTATGTTATTATAGTCTTGATCTTAATTTTCCTGACCAATAATAAATTTGAAAATCTCTTCATATATTGTGCATCTTATGTTTAATTGGGTTTTATAAAGTTGAAAACAAGTTGAACAACATATGTTTTAGGAATATATATGTAGCTTATATATTTATGAAAACATGTGTACAACACATACATATGTCAAATATAGTATTTATGTGATAGATTCTTGTTTTGAAAGGCAGGAGTATGATAACACTGAGTTTCAGGCTGGTAATTAGTTTGGATGAGGATGGGAGACAGGATGAGGGAGGTGCAGTTGTTGATGTATTTATAATAATATTTCAGTTTCTAATATTGAGTGGTGGTTTTATGGGTTATTATTGTTATTAAACAAAATAGTAAAAAATAAAATATGTTCATTAATGAATTAGTGTTGAAAGTATCTTAACAAATTACTGCAATTTTATTCCTCTTATCAAAAACAATGACAAAAAGATATAATGAGATATGGAGAGGGAAGGGGAGAAAGGGAGAAAGAAAAAGAGGAGGAGGAAAAAGAGGAGAACAAGGAGGAGGAAAGGCAAGAAAAGCAAGTAACAGATTTAGATCTCTCGCAAGAAAAAAATTGCCAAGTGAATTAAAAACACATGATGAAGAAATTGCTTCCATGAAACAAGATCACTGGGCAGAAATAAAAACGCTCTGGGAGGAGATGGCGAGATAATATAGCAAGAAACGAAATGTGAGATGGCAAAGCCCAGGAACTGCAAGGAAAAAAGTAGAAGGAACAGACAATAGAAGAGAAATAAGGGAGAAGTAGACGTGCAAGACTATTGAAAACAAATATGCCATTGTTTGTATTTTATTGTATTCATCTTTTATTTGTATTTCTTCCCCTTCCCTACCTTTGCATCTCCTCTTATATCTTCTTGTTGTTGATTATAAGGGACCTCTGTTGAAAACAGAGTATAGTGTACGATATGAAATGGTAATGAAGAAAAAATGAAGAAGGATCGGAGAAAAAAGGATAAATATTGAGGACAGGCAAAAAGAGGTTTTGCAGTTCCCAATGGAGAAAAACAAATGAATGGATCAGAGCAAATATTTATAAATCACTTCCTTGAAATAAAAGACCTTTGAATCTACATAAGTACATATCATGACCCAGGGGAAAGCGAGCCAGGAAAGAACACAGAGCTATAATCAAGTACACATGATGATCTACAAAGATGAAGAAAGAAGCTGTGAGGAATGAAGCAAAATGTAATTACCTCTGAGTGAGGAAAACATCAGGTTGTTCTCAGACTTCTCCACAGCAAAAGTCAATGCTAAGAGAAAGTGAAGAAACTTCAGTAACAATGTCAAAGAAAGAAAACGTGACCAAGGGTTTTATACTTCCCCAAACTGATGTTCAGTATAAGGCAGCAACATTTTGACACATTAAACATCACATTCTTAAGGAATGCTGTTCCCATGAGACTTCTAAAGGATTCTCAAGATGAATGGAAAGTAAACATTATAAATGCACAGTTGATGAGCACTGAATCTTTAAATAGGTCTCCTTAAAACACTGTAATGAGAGTGGAAATTAGGATAAGGGAACAAGAGTATTATGTACTCTGATGGTATAGCAAAATTACAACAAAAATTAGGAGTAAAAGGAAGAAAGAAGTTTAAGTAAATTATTTCTCCCCTTGTTTTAAAAAACTGTAGTGGGTGGTGTTGAAGGGACAAATCAATTAGTAAGTATCAAATATATTTAAGACCACAAATTTGAATACTAAGACAGATAACAATTGATTAAAATCAGATGGTGGAGGAGAGGGAATGGAAGAAGAAAAAAGGGAACTGAATACAGTTAGAAATCAATAGAAACTAGGTAAATGAATGAATAAATAATTACAGAGTACCACAATTAAGCATATTGTCATATCAATAAGGACTAAACTCACTTATTTTTAAAAAATGCTTTCAGATCAGATTGCATATTAAAACCCAATTTTATGTTGTATACAAGAACCACACCTAAAACAAATGACTCATAAAGACTGAAAATAAAAGCATTGATAAACATACCAGGCCAGTGAAAACAGAAGAAAGCAGGGGTTGTAATTTTCCTCTCTGGCAGATTAAACTCAGACCTCAAAGCATTATATAAAGAGGGGTATATTTTAGTGCTAAGATGTACAATTCACAGTAGTCATGCATATCTGTGTGTCAAATAATATAGCATCAATATTTATATAGTCAAAAAGATATCATAGGAAATATAAGAAAAGTAGAAGACATCTGCAGTGAGAGATTTTAATTACTATTTCATAGTTCATGACAATTGACTGGACATAAAATGTAAGTGATTTAGAACACCTATAACTACACACTCACACACTCACATACATGGACACGCAAACAGCTCCACAGAACACACTCTATTTCTACATGCTTCTGTAACAGTAAAAGAAAAGTAACCATATCCCAGGCCCTAAGAAAAACATGAACAAATCCTAAAAAGTGAAAATAGTTCACAATATTCTGTAATCCCAGGGTAATGTGACAAAAAAATATAAAAATCCGAGGAAATCTTTTTTAAAAAAGAGGAGAAAAGCAACCCAGAAAAAAAAAAAGAAAATACAAACATTTTATATTAAAACTCTTGGGTCAAGAGAGTATACTAACAGAATTCATAGAATAAATACATGGAAAATAGTGATAATGAAAATACTATGTATATTAGCTTATTAAATACAGCTACAACCTCATGGTTTGAGTTTTATATTTGGGATGACTAAGGAACATTAATGCATTTTACATTTTTGGCTTTGAATCAAGTGAATGAATTACGTATTCAACAATTACATTTCAAACTTACATTTTTTAAAAACATGAATATTTTAAGCATCTTGGATAAAGGTTTCTATCAATATTTTTGCTGATTGGTGTTGATGAGGGATTATCCCTGTGTTTGTGCAGATCTTGACTGGTTCAGTTGACTTTAGATACGCTCCGTTCTAGAGGCTGAATTACTGTCCTCAATTAGCACACGAGAAAACCGAGTAGTGAGAAAGTGACCAAGCAGAGAGCAATGATGCTGGATGGCACCCAGAGAGGCCAAGGGAGTGTCAGCCCAATCCAGGTCCTTGTCATGGGACAAGAAAGAATTTAAGAGCACAATAGAAGATTTAGCCAAGCACAGTAAATTTATTAAAGCAATAGTATGCACTTGATAAGTGAGAATACAGGACCTAGGAGAACGAGATGCACTAATAGGGTAAGGTGGTCTGGGTGGAAGGTTTTCATTAAACATGCGCAAGGGTAGGGCACAGGGTGGTCCTCTGCTTTTGATGCTGCCTATGTGGCTTATCCTTGTCTTTCCTCTCTAGATAGCGATTTTTTTTTTTTTTTGGTCCTCTTATTTACAGGATATTGGGGAGGGAGGAGTTGCAAAACAAGTGGCCAGTGAAATTGTTGTCTCTGATGTCCCAGTCAGGATGGAGAAGAAGAGGAATAGACCTTGAGGCCTTTGTTCCCTATTTTAACTTTCCTGCCTCAGCAGGACATAAGTCTTTTACTGTAGTCCCTTTGTCACTTGCCCTTTGACTTGGCTGAAACCTGGGCAGGTTTTCTAGCTGTCACACTCAGTTCAGGCTGTTGTAGAGAAGAATTACACACTGGGTGGCTTATAAACAACAGAAATTTATATCTCATAGTTCCGAAGGCTGGTGTTTGAGAAGAAGGTGCCAGAATGTCTAGTGGAGGCTCTTTGCTGGTTGGGTCACAGAGTGCTGCCTTTTTGTGTCTTCCTGTGGCTGAGGGCAGAGAGAGGAAGAAAGTTCTTTTGTGATTCTTATAAGGACACTAATTCCATTCATAAGGGCTCCACCCTCACGACCTCTTGTAAAACTCATTAGTTCCTAAAGGCCTGGCTACCTAATACCATCACTTGGGGAGTAGGGCTTTAATGCACGAAATTTGAGGGGGCACAAACATTCAGTCCATAACACTAGTATTCTCCTTAAATATTGTTGTTGCTATTTTTAAATAAGGATAATGAAACTTTTTCCATAAGGTTTTATAAAAGATTAAAATATGTGATAAATATAAAGTGGTTGATAGTATATTATCATTAAATAGTGGAACTTATCTGCTAATGCACATAAGGAGAGGTCAGCTTTTGTATTGGGACGTCAGGTTTGGAAAAGATTCACTTGAGAAATATTAATTAGACAACTACTATATAGTAGAGCACTATTCTAGGCCCGGAGGTAAAACTATGAATAAAACAGACATAAAACCATGGAATGCAATTCCTCCATCTAAGTGGCATCAAACAGCTTGCCACTTTTGAATTTTTACAGTGTTAGGCAACTCAGCATGAAGAAGGTCCTCTTCTAAGCTCCCAGTCATCTCTGTCACTCTGAGAGAGAATGGGTAAGGGCGCTGGTTCAGTCTCTAGAGGCCCTGCTTCTGACTGGCAGGCACTGGAGTATCATTTGTCATAGAAACTCTCTGGCGTAGCTGACACTGATTTTGCTTGTCCTGAAAGCCAATTCACGGTATGTAACTTTAATTTCCCAAGGACATATTTCAAGAACAAAGTCTTCGCCATAAAACAAATCTCATTTCAACAGTAACAAGTAGAAACAGAATTAAAGCATGTAATTTCTGGCCACTCGGCGGCTGTGAAAAGAAACTCAGTTACTTGAAACAAACTAGGGATCCATTACATTAATCAATTGTAGGACGTAAAGTACATTCTGTCATCCAGGAAAGCATTATGATTGTATAGCTTTCCCAGCATGTTTTAACACGTGCAATTTAAAGTACCCTTACACTGAACCAAAGACAACAAATTGTGCCTTAGTTGATACTTCTTTCTTGAGACTCCTTGACATTCGTTTGTTTTATTTAATTGACAAGGATAAATTAAGTTGGGAAAGAAGTTGTATGTCCCTATTCAGGGAGCATCTGGATGAGGTCAGAAATAAAGAAAGCACCCAACTGTGTAACAAGTGTGCACGTTCAACCTGCGCAGAAAAGGAGGAATTTCCGAAACACAGTTTTGACATTGTCTCCAGTTATCATGCATAAAAATTACTCAACTTATGTCTCACTTACTATATAATTTCAGGGACTATCAGATAAGAAGTTACTTAGATCCCCAGGGCACTTCTGTAGAAGTCGTTCAGGAGGAGTGGAATGACAAATACGACGAGAAAACTTCTCCCTAAACCCTAAATCCAACAATCTAAACTCAATACTGACCAAAGAGAGCTTCTTTTCCTTTTTTTTAAAGAAGTGAGAAATAAAAATTCTGGCAGAGAAATAAATTAGTCATAGCCATTTCCAATGGTTGTACTGCCAGCGCTTTTTCCTTAAGTAAATTACTGAGTTCTCTGTAAACAATTACAAAGATGCTTATCTTTGGTCAGAGTTTCCCTTCACTGATTCAAATTTTGTCATTGAAGTGACCTTGTCTGCACAGAAATCAGCAGTCTCCTACCAGAGGGTGAGATGTCTCTCACACTGCTCTGAGTTAATAATCCAAGAGGGAGAGCTTGCCTAAGGACTTTGAGCACAAGGTAACATTTTCCTGAAGTAAAGCTTTCCCCCTCCCTGTCCGTTTCAGGTTTACACAGTGTTGGGTAAAAAAAATTAGGTTGGTTTAACCAAATAAAATCTACCACTGGCTCACTAAATGAACTAGAAAATTTTAGTCTGTATTAAGCAGAAATGTACTCTTAATTTAAGGGATATCAGAAGACCACATGATTTTTCATGTTTGAAGTTTAAGCAAGAATACTTTGAATTTAAGGCAAATTAGAGGTGAGGAGTTGGGCAACATTTTGGGTAATAATTTCAATAATCATAAAATCTTGGTAATAAGGAATTTTCAGTCTAATGACTGAGCTCTTGAGTTGTATACCTAAAAATTATATTTAAAAAGCCAAATCCAATTTGTATAGTTAGGATGAGAGTATTTCTTCTATTAGTGATGTAGAAATATCTCCCATTAAAAAACACACAATAGTGCACTGGCTAGGTGGCTCCGTTGGTTGGAACATTGTCCCATACACCAAAAGGCTACAGGTTTGATTCCTGGTCAGGGCACACACCATTGTTGCAGGTTCGATCCCCAGTCAGCACATATGGGAGGCAACAGATTGGTTTCTCTCTTACACCGATGTTTCACTTGCTCCCTCCCCTTTCCTCTCTTTCTAAAATCAATAAACATATCCTTGGATGAGGATAAAAAATAAAAATAAATAAATAAAAGAATACATAATAGTGAATCGCTATTTACAAAAAAGTAAGCTTCTTGACTGAAGTTCTGACTCCTGCAGAAGCAGTTTTAATTCACTCGATCAATAGGCCCTTCAGCATGTTATTTTACTGACTAAGCCAATCAGATCTTTCAGGCTTTGCTTGTAATGACAATTAGGTCCCAGAGACAAAAGATGTTTATATTCTTGTAATCAGTTTCAAAAGTAGTTATAACATGAAGATAATATTAAATATATTTATATTTATTTCTTTAAATATTGGTTTTCACTTTTTAAAGCTCTCTGGTACCAGCACAAATGAATGGCTGCAAAATTATTTCATACATTAAATAACAACATTCTATTTTAATAAAAAGTTAAGAAAGTAAGCTAAAAGCTCCGCACATTCAGCAGATTATAAAGACCTTATTTGTAAGGCCTGACAGTAATTGAATCTAAATAGTCATTAAATAATCATGAACATTTGTCTTGAGAATAAATAGCTTAAAAATAGGGTATAAACACTTTTAGACACATTTCTTCCATTTTCCTCGCAACACAAAGTGTCTTGCAGAGAAAGTAAAAATAAACCTCCTTTATTATGAGTACAGCCTAAGTTTTTTTTTCATATTAGAGGAACTGTGGAAGTGGCTATTAAATTGAAAACCATTTCTATAGACTTGCTGATAGGATATGCTGCCTAGTAATTGCCAACAAATTTTTCCCAGGAAATTAAATTTGCACCTCTTATATTAACAGTGTTTCAAAATCATGAGTTGAGGAACACATAGGTGAATACATTTACTTTGATCTGAGGGCTTTTGAGTGATGCCAATCTAAAACATCTCACTTAAGTAGTGATATTTAATACATCAGTAAAATGTTTCTTTAGCACAGGTTTATCTGTGCTCTTTCTAAAAATGATCACACCAATACCTTTTCTTTTTGCTGAAAGGCTTTGTAAATCTGGGCTTGAAGCGGCTTCAGCTTGTATCAAATTTACAGTTACTTGGAGCCTGGGTGCAGACAACCTTAGGACAGAAGGCAGCCAGATCCATCCAGATGATGACTTCTGTGGTGCCCAGGGCCAACCTGGGCTTTTAAGGCATACGTTTCATTGGTTTGTTGCTTTTGCTACTCTGCTATTAATGCTTTTTCAGTCAGCATAAAAAACATCAATTTAAAATATTTCTATGGTATGTACTGGACTCACTTTTATGAGATGAATACCAAAACCTATTCTTCAGGGACAATCTTTAGAATTATAACAATATATTTATCATATTCTGTTGAAAAGTATTTAAAGAATTTAATATTTAGGAAGATTGGTCAGTTTTTAAAAACATTGATATGATTGATCATTTTCCTCCTATCAGCCAATAAAAACATTTTGGGTACTCTTGGAGCTTTTTAATATTTTATTTTCTTAATTAAAATATCTGATTTAGAAAATGGAATGATTTAAAACAAGCACACTTGAGCCAATTAGTGGGCTGTGAGGGGTTGGGAATTGTAGAGAATCCAAACAATTTTGGGAAGGTGAATTGTTAAAATGCTGCATCTCGTAATGAGAAATATTGCAAAAAATATGTAAAAAAATGGGAAATATTTATGATAGATAATTAAGTGCAAGGTATGTATCACACAATCTCAAGTTCTAAAAACTGGGAAAAATAAATTAGAGTATTGAAAATAGTTATTTCTCAGCTTTGGAATGAAGAGTGATTTTTATTTACTGATTTATACTACACCACATTTCCATTACTGTGTATTGTTAAGAGTTATGTCTGAGTCCTGTCAGCTGTGGATAAGTTAAATAACCTGCTTAATCCCCCCCCCCATTTTTTTTGCATGTAAAATGGAGAAAGTAATATCTACTTTTCAGGCCGTTGTGATGTCCAGTGTGGTATATGTGAAAGTGCTTAATACTGTGTTTTACACATAGTCAGAGTACAATAAATGTTAACCAGGATTATTATGTATTTTCCTAAAACAGATTATTACCTCTGCAAAATATTTACCATTTTAAAGCAACCTCAAATGCAAAGAATATTTTTAATCTAGGTGATATTCATAGAATAAAAATAACCACTTCAGGAAAATTGTATGTATTTTGAAATTATTCTAAGCCAATTTTGCAAACCTATTATATTGCTGTTTATACTATTTTAGAAGCATGTATATTTGTAAATATTTTATAAAGCTAAAATTACTAAAATTGCAAATTTGTCATGATCATATTATAAAGCCAACTCTAGAGTTTCAAGAGTAGTTGGTATAAAAATATTTTCAAATTTCTAAAATTTTAGAAAAATCTCTATTTTAAATATAAAAATAATCATCTATATGCTATATAAATTATAAATAATTCATGAAACTAACCATGAATTATTCATGGCCTTACTGAATACTCCTCAGGATAATAA
Source organism: Anoura caudifer (assembly GCA_004027475.1). NCBI lineage: Eukaryota > Metazoa > Chordata > Mammalia > Chiroptera > Phyllostomidae > Anoura > Anoura caudifer. The sequence goes on from PVKU01000837.1 coordinate 99,599, forward strand.
AATAAAGTATATATTCTGGTAATCTAGGTGAATGGCCAGAATTTTATTTTCTGCATGAGTCAATAATTTGAAAAGAGAAAATTAAGGGACTGAACTGTAGCTTTCAAACACTGCTACCAGAACACTTAGAAAGCTTTTATTTTTACAGTAGACTTGGCTACTCGGCCATCAAGAGTAGATTGGTCCACGTGTGGCTGAGGGATAAGATATAAAATTTAAGTTCTCTGCTTTTGCTTGATGTTAGAATGGGTCCTCAAGGAATTTAAACCTTTATAGTTGGCGCCCAAGTAGCCATCTATCACTCCTACCACCCATCCATTCATCTATTAATCCATCCTTTCGTCAAATGTTAGTTCAGCCATTTTAGTGTGATGTGCATTTTGCCAATGTGATATACCTCTTTAAAATACAAAGGTGAACAAACAAACAAAAAAACCCACCAAGATCCCTGACCTCAGGGTACTTACCATCTCTGGAGGAACCATACAATAAACAAATGGAGAAAAATGAAAAGTAAAAGAAGTTAACAAGTTGATGTGATAAAAAGAATAACTGCTTGCTGAGTGTGGTCAAGGATAGGAGATATTTCAGATAGGGTGTCTGGGAACCTTTTCTCAGTTGTGACCTGAGGGAGGAGAAAGAGCCAGCCAGAAAGAACTGGAGGGGAAAATCCTTCCAGAGAGAGAAAGCCACAAGGGCTTGGACAGCAATCCCAATAATATTAAGTGAGACAGGAATGCTAAACTGATTTATTCATACAATTGGATATAGTTAAAAGAAATATATTGGGATTGTATGCATCAACATGGATAAACCTCAAAAACACAGTGAAAGAAAAGGCAAGATGTAAAACAATGCTTTTCATGATACAATTTATGGAACTTTTCAAAGCACAAAACAATGTATGTATTTGTTATACATATGTACATACATATACTCATATATGTATGTATATAAAATAAAGCATAAGTACATATATGCATTTATGTACACAAGTACATAAATAAAGCATAAATACATATACAGTGTCTGGCAGAAGTAAAGCCTGCTTGAGTGATAGCAGGGTAATAATATGAGTATAATAATTTATAGTTTTAATTGAAACATTTCATCTAAAATGTCATATGGTGCGCTTCAGTGTGATATTGTTGTGTTACAGAATGGCATGCTTATGATTTTGTAATACAAAAAAGGGCATTATTTGTGCTAGACCCTGTATTTTAATAGGAATTGTTTTAAAACGCTGTGGCTTTTAAAATGTCCTTCTATGAATTTTTACTTTCCTTTCACTATGAAATTTTAGCACTTTCAGGATTTTACTTACTTTTGGGGAATAAAAGAGAGAAAAAAGTGTAGAACTCACTCATGTTATTGCATTTATTAATAGTCCTTTTTTTTGTTAAATTGAGGAATAGTATTCCATTATATGGATATACCACAATTTTTTAATTCATTTAGCTGTTGATGGACATTTGGACTGATTTTTGGCAATTACAATAAGCTGCTATAAACATTTAGTAAGTCTTTGTGCAGACAGGTTTTTTCCCCCTTGGGTAGATACAATCTATTCTCAAATGTCCATAGGAGGAAATCTTCTATTCCCCTTGAGATTATTCTGTGATATTTGAGTTCCCATGATGAAAATGCTTTCCATTAAATTAAACCTAAATTTCCACTTCCTCAAATTGTTTCATTTAATTAAATTTATTATTTCACCATTCATTTTTGTACTTGACAAATCTGTTGGCTCTCATGATACCTTTACTCACCACTTTGTTAAACAAACTTTTTCAGGACTGTTGATTTTTCCCTTGGATGAGTCGGTCCTTTCAGTTTTTTAAATAATCTCCTGGTTATTCTGATTCTCTGATATTTAGCTTATTCTAGTTCTAGGTCACTTGTCAGTTGCAATGTCCAGAAACATAAAAACTGAGTGAAGAGTGCAGTTTTAATGCTTGTTTTTAACTATACTCTTAATTCTATTTTATTCGATTCTGTTCAAAACAAGCATTAGCAACTGGTTTTACGGTGACTGACACAGACAGTACCAAAGCCAATCAGGCAGAACAACGGAGTGGTGGAAGCAGGAGCATTGATTTGGACAGATCTGGGACTGAACCCTGGCTCAGTCATTTCTGGTCTTTGAGGTCTTGGGCAGGGCTCCTATGTGTCTAAGCCTTGTTTTTTCTTTTCCTTATCTGTAAATACACAAAAGAATAGCACCTCTTTTACTCAGCTGTTGAGAGGGTTAATGAAATAATGTAAGTGGTATGTTAAATAGTTCATCTTATATCCCACGAACCCATTCCCACCCTAAAATAAATCAAGGGGGGACCCCCCAAAAGAGGAATTATCTTCTGGAGGGTGGGCCCCTTGTAGTACAGGCTTTCCTCACTACGTGAATGTTCTAGGAACCCATCTGTATCAGTAACACCAACTGGCGTTTTTGTGAGAGGCTGCATTCAGTTTCAGTGAATTTTTTTGAAGACTCTTAACGTGTTTGGCCATTTTGTGATGGGTGATTTAGGACCACACCTGCCCACACCACGCCGAGTGTTCAGCAGTTTTTGACCAAAACAGCATGACCCCCCGCCCCACCCTCCCTATTCAACTGATGTCACACCAAGAGACTCTTTTTTTTTGTTTCCCTGGATGAAAAACTCCTCAAAGGGAAATGTTTCTTTGATGTGAAAGGAGTAAAACAGAAAATGGCAGCAGTACTAAAAGGCATTTAGTACAAAATTGATGAATTCAAAAACGTATTGTATCAAATGGAGAGTACTTTGAAGGTGACTGAAGTTTAAACATGTAAGAATAAATGCACAAATTTTTATAAATAAATTCCATTTTGGGGGGTCCCCCATCATAGTTCATCATCATGTCTATGAAGCAGTGCAAACTAACCAGGGCCTTTGATAGAGTTTCACTGGAATTTCCATCTAGTTTACCACATCAAAAACGTCCTTTGGCTGCATATATGGGGAGGCCCTTACAATCATGAATCCCTAAATACTGAGGTGGCTTTTCAGGCCATAGATACGGTAACTTTCATGATCCTTTTCAATGTTCATTTATGTCACATTCCCTTCCATTTACATTAATCTTTTTAAAATTTGTTTCAGTTGCTTAATAAAGAACTTTGATCATAAAAAAATTTTTTTGAAAGCCAGCCACTCATTGATGAGCACTAATTTATTTACACAGCTGGAAGCTATTCCCTTTTAGGGAGTCAGTAAATAAATCCCCTCTTTCCTAACCAAGTGTGGAATACATCAGAGTGAAGTACAGGAGTCAGAAGCATGTACTCAAAAAATCACTTGTTTTGTTACATTGACACAATTGATTATAGAATACGCCATTAAGTCTTCAGGGGAATGGGCATGTTAATCCTTTATACTATAATTAATTTAGTCCCTCCCCCCAGTACTGGCAAGCTAGACAATCACAGGTTAGCCCTCAGGAGTAGACTTCCAAGCATACAGATGGAGCAGCACAGAAAACATTCTCTCAGCTGCCTCTGAGTCTCAGGAGCAACAGTTTCCATGGAGCTTGCTGGGATCTGAGGTTCATTTCTGTAACTCCCCATTCATATATTTTTAGTTCCCCTATCCCTGGGGAAGGAGTGAGTAACAGGTGGGGAAAAGACAATGTTAGTGTAGGTGGAGCCCTTCCACATGGAAACACATGCATGGATTAAATGTCCTCCTCTCCCCCAATAAGAGTTTCCTTGTTCATGGAGTTTCAAAATCAGGGAATGATGAGTGTCATACCCGGTGGTTGCAAGTGTCCTTCTTTTTCTTTTCCCCTTGGCTCGAAGTAGAGTACTCAACACCACAAAGTGTGAGTCACTAGAAGTGATTTTATTCCTGGATAAAGAGGATATGGCAAAAAATAGAGATAAAGGAATTTGTCCTTGGTTGTCCAGCCAGGAGGGAAGTGGGTAATCTTAAAAAAATAAAAAATAAAAAAAAGTTCTCCTGCTTTCAAGGCTTTCCCTTGGCATTGGAGGGGACCTCTCACTTTTAGACTCATTGAGAACTTCCAAGAAAGAGCATGTTTCTTTTCCCTCAGCATGTGAAGATAGCATTTCTGCTTCACACAACTCTTTTAAAAAGAAGACAAGAAGATATAAAGGTTTAAAACCTGCCAATTTCAATGTTTGAAGCCTTCATGTAGTTCGTTGTGCTAAAGTAGTTGATGTCAATGGGTTGCCGACTGGAGAAAGATACTTGACTGTTAAGAAATTGCCTCTTTGTGTTGAGCCATCTGACTTTTTCTTAATCATGTTCTAGCACTGATATTCTATAAGGAAGTTTTTAACCAAAAATGTGCTTTAAGAAGAAACAGGAAAGGAATCAGTGTTTTGATTAAGGGTTGTTTGGAATTTTCCTTTGTGAAGCTATGAGGCTTAAGTTTCGACATTTTCATTTATATCATGAATGATAAGTATGTGGATTATTTTTATCTTCTGAGAATCAAGTGGGAAAATATATTACTGTGGTATGTCAATTTGTATAAAATTAAAGAATAGGAGTGTGAAGCAGAAATTAAATTCCAAGTCTTGTATTGCAATTACAATCCATATTACATGTTATCTAGGCAGAGAAAAAGCATGATCATTTTTTAATTGAAAAACATTTTTCCTCCAATTTTCTTGTATAATGATTGAAATAATACAAAGCTAAATTGTGTTACTTCTGCTAATTTCCTAAATCATATTCTACAAATAAATGTGATTTTCACGTTTATGATACACCCCTTTAGGATTCAAAATAGTACCACTTTTCCCCCCAAAATAAATGTCATTCTTTATCATTATCCTGCTTGTTCTCTCATTCTCTGTCTCTCACTCTCTCTCATATACACAAATCCAACACACATACAACAACAAAAATATAGGTAAATTGTTGCCATGAGTGGCTATGATTTTATTTACATCTACCAAAGTATCCCCTATGTTGTTTCCGTGTTAAATAGTCTCAGCCCTGGCTCATGACATTTGAACAAACACAAAGAAGCTCTGCACTATGTCTCTAATGTCACATTATGCTTTTGCTGAAGAAGAAAAATCACGACATGATGTATAGTGTTAGTTCACTCATCAATTAGATAAACTTCATCTAAAATGCTTTAGTGAGTTCTAATTGCTCATTTATAAACAGTCTTTGGCAAAAGCGACATTTCAGATGACAGGCATTAATGACTTACTAGGAAGAAAAAAACAGTATTCTGATCTTTTTTCATGATTCAAAAGCAAACAAATTTCAGGTTTTCCCCAGAAAGAGAAATATGATCTGTTTTAATGTTTTCTTGTACTCACTAATTGTTTTAACTACAGGAAAACATTGATTTGGAGAATTCAGAGTTACTTATGTCATGGGTACTTCCCCAGGCCAATTAAGCCTGGGAATTTAGTTGGGATACAAAATAACCAGAAGTCTTTCTTTCTTTTTTTTTCTCCCTCTGGTGGTGCCCCATCTTCTCTAGGGTCTTATTTGCTTCTAGCTACCAGATGATCCTAATTAATCTTGGTTCCCAGCTCATGCCTGGACAGACCACATGCTACAACCCCACAGCCTCCTGAACTGTGTGGCTGTTTAAAGAGAGTTTCCTGAACAGCTGAGAGGGTTCTTCCTTTTCGTTTCTACCATTGGCGTTCTTGCTCTTCCTTGACAAAGAGGATTCTATTTTATCCAGTGGAAAGGTAGATAATGAACACCCGAGCAAGGATGTAGTAGATCTGTGAAGAGTTTTATTGGGAGTTAGATATTAATTTTAAGATCTGGCAACTATATCATGAATAGAAATGAGTCACTTGTCAATGGCATATCCCAGCCCATGCAAAGGCATCATAATTCTTGCTATTTGCTGTCCCAATACAGGCAGAGACTGGATGCAAACAGTATTTTCATGAGGCTTTGAAACTGCTATATCTCTGACAAGGTGGAAATATTTTATTTGGTCATTAATTATAGATCCATGCCACTGTTTATCAAAAATAGTTATATGGACAAACAAGAAACATTATTCTACCTTACTTTTCTTCCAGTACAACTAGTACCTAAAAGTACTAATCTGATGAATGGTGAATAGTGTTTTATGAGGGGAGAATTATGTAAGAAATTAATTGTAAATGCCCTTCATGAGGGCATAGTGACAAAGGATTGATCCTTGGTGACTCCCCACTAATGTAAACTCCAGTTAACTCAATTGTCTCTCCACGATGAACCCTTTAGAACACAGCTTCCACTATCTAAACCTTAGACTTAGCACACAAGAGATGTTTGTCATGGTAAATTATTTTCTATGGTGAACAATACTCACGGTTCAAGAGGATCGGTGTCCTGGAATGTACTTCAGATACAGCCTTAAAAAAAATCAATATATGGGGTGAGCAAAATTATGTTTGCAATTGTTTGTATGGAAAAAGACAAGCAGGTTATAATTATTACAATAATTTTATTAACTCTTTTATGTACTCACAACTGTAAACCTACTTTTGCTGACCCCTGTATTTCTTTTATTTTCTGATTCATAACCCATGTTTTTTATTTTTATTTTTGATTTCAGAGAGAGAGGAAGGGAGGAAGGAGAAGAAGAGAAACACTGATGTGAAAGAGGAACATTGATTGGCTACCTTCCATAGCATCCTGACTGGGGACTGAACCCACTGCCCAGGCATGTGCCCTGACCAGGAATCAAACATGCAACCTTTTGGTTCATGGGACAATGCTCAACCCACTGAGCCACACTGGCCAGGGCCCATCTTTTTTTAAACTGAGATGTAATTGACATGTAACATTTTATTAGTTTCAGGTGTACAACATAAGAATTTGATACAGGTATAAATTGAGGAATGATCACCACAATAAAGAGGAAGACTCTTTAGCACAGTACTGCCTCTCTGACTCTGGGGCAATAACAGGCCCAAGGATGGAGCCAGGACATCCTCCTAACTCTTCATTTCACCTGGGCAGGTGCAGGTTCCTTCTCTTCTTGCAGCTTACAGAGGAAGTCCCTGGAGAAGTTTACTTGCTAGGCTAACACGAGACTAAGATGCATCCTCAAGCAGTTAGTCCGCTTCTTACCAGGGAGCACCCTGAAAACTGCTCATTTTCCTCCCCCCTCTATCTGAACACATCCCTAGGGTTCAGGCTGTTGTTTTTATATGATCCTATTTCTCTCTGAGGCCGGAGAAGTATTTACTCCAGCTAGGAGAAAAGAAATTCCCTACAAACATGCCACTGATTCTATAAAGAGTCATGTTTTCCTAATGTTCTTGAGAAACAGGAAGACTGTATTTACTACAGTATGCTAGCAGTGGGGATTGTTTGACGATTGGAAATGCTGCCCCATACTTTCAGCAGGAATTCCAGTAGCAGCTCAAATATTATCACACTGTTCACAGCTCATAGAACTTGTAGTAGAGAAACAGAGAGATGGTAGCTGAGCTGTGCTTATATGTTAGTTATTCTTAGGCACATTAATGAAGTTGCTGAAAAATAGCCTTTCGAGATGGATAATGCAAACTCCTGAAGTTGAGTGTTAAATAATTAAATTGAAACATTATCACATGTTATATTTAAATTACAGCTATAAAATATTCAGATGGCTTCATTATTCATAGTTGTTATAATTTCTGGTCTTATTAAATTTATTTATTTTAACATCATTGATTTCCTTCAGTTTATAGTTTTACATCATTTTTTCATTAACCTTGTTAGTGATACTACAAATAATTAAAACAAACATTTGTTGCATTCTTACTATGTTCTCACCTAAACTCTCAAAACTATGTGCATCATCACTTCATTCTCTTAATAACTTTATCAGGTAGTTACCCTTATAATTCTTACTTTATAGGACTCTGCAGCATAGAGTAGTTAAGTAATTATGGTGACGCATCTATGAAGAAGTAAAATGAAAATTCAGATTGAAATGTATCTGACCAACTCCATGTTCTGAGCTCTTAACCATTAGATGGTATCTGCACTTTAAATGCATATTATGTATGTATTGAGATGAACATATATAAATAATAACATTTCTTATCACTTTGATTCCAGGATCTGCTTAATTGGTTTGTGAATAGGTGCTATATTTGCTACTCAGAAAATTTAAATAGCAATTGTCTTTTTTATTCTTTATAGGTAAATTTACCCACTAACTGTATGCAAAAATCAGGATTTTGTAGGATAAAAAAGCTATTATGTTTTACTCAATTTTTAGTCATTTTCCTGCTACTAGTAACAGATAAAACATTAGGCACACTATTGAGGAAAGTAACATACTTAACTAGTTCTTTGAAGACTTGCATTGTATATTTTCTCTTTATCTTCTCCCTTCACATCCCTTTGGTTACCTTATCTAAATATTCTTAATTGCACATATTAAAAAGAATCCGCATATGCCAACAACTCCCTTAAATATGTCCCCAACTCTTAGCATTCTGCCTTGCACAGAGTAAGTGATCCACAAATATTTGTTGCTTTTTATTGATGAATAATCTAAACATGAAATTAAATTTTTCTAGCAAATGTGTAAATAGGCAAAAGTCAATCTCTTTTTGAAAAATACCTAAATATTTATTTAAATGTACTTACTTATTTATAGCACATTCTTGGAAGCAGTTTAAGTAAATGTCCCTAAACAAAATTTGGAAACATTAATCAATTTTAGTTATTCTGCCACTATACTTCAATCAATGTGTATGCAGTACAATTTCATGATAGTCAATGTATACATTTGCTTAAGTGAAACTTATGTGAATATGCCTAAAGTTATTTTATTTGAATTTATTTGAAATTAACAGTGAATTCTATTTAGTATAGAGAGCAAACATTTGGATACTCTTATTTTCCTGTCATGTACATATGCCATTTTTGATCTACACATACCATTTTTTTCCGTTAAGCTAAAACCAGAAATGGAAAAGGCAAAAATACCGTGAGAACAGTGGTTTTCTTGTGGTATTTCCAGCTCATTGGAAGTAGAGTATACTGGAAATCACTGGAGACAGGCCTTTCCCAAGAGACTCTAAGTTCGGCTACGCTAATCCAAGACATTTGGTTTATTTAAAGCAGTCTTTTTAGGCTCATCTATCACTAGTCTCAAGACCCTGAACAAAACCTTTAGCAGTCCAAGCAATTATACATGCATTCTGGCAGTCTTCTCCCTCTATGTGGAGTTATTGCCTAAACACAAACACATCTTCCTTTCAACAAATATGTAATGGGTTTTCATAACTCTGAAAGATGGAGTCTCCCAGTATAGGTTCTCTTTTCATGTCCTGCATGGAGGTTTAGACCACTTCCGGATAGCAGAATGGAAAATGAATTCCCTTTCAAACCATCAATGTTTTAATTTCTTCCTCTTTCAATCTAGTTGTTCTGACATGACATGACCACTGCCGACTCTAGGGCAAGGCATGCAAAATACTTTGAACCACTAGGGATATGAGGAGTACATTTGGGATTTCTCAGTCACCAAGATTTCTTTCAGTTGTTTAAAAATGTATTTTTTTTTTCTTTTGGCCAAAAAGAAGCAACTGAAGGCCAAAAACATGTAGATAGTAAAAAGAAAACTCAATTTGTTTCAGTAAACATTTCCCAAGCACCTACTCTGTGGCAGGTTTTGTGGATTCTAAAATAAGTAAGACAAAAGTAGGTGACATTTGTGAATGCTGCTTGCTTGCCAGGTCTTCTAAGCCCTGTGCATATATTGTCCTACAGCAGCCTGAAACAGCCTTATAAGGTAAGCTCTGGTATTGGAATCCTATTTCACAGGGCACATTAGGGTGTCGAGATGTCAATTAACTTTCTTAAAGTCACAAAGGTAGAAAATGGTAGTGCTGGAATTCAAACCCAGGTGTATCATCTTTAGAAACCATGCTTTTAATCATATACTCTCTCAAAATATTCACATTTTAAGGTGGGGCACAAATGTGCAAACTAACAGCACAGTATAATATGATGTGAATAATAATGAAAGTATTATTGAGATATAAAGTAATAATGAAGGGGTAGAAGGTGGAGGAGAGTTGGGGAGGCTTCAGGGAAGAAATGACATCTGGGTGCAGATAGAAAGGTAGAAATATATAGAACAGCTTAGGTGGTGGGGTAGAATGGGGAAACTCCTTCAATGAGAGAAAAGCACACGAAATACATAGATATGTGAAATAGTAGTGTGATGTATTTCAAAATACGAATGATGTGGCATTTCTGAAACATAAAGTGTCAATGTGGAGGGAGGTGGCAGGAAGTGAGTCTAGAGATATAAACAAGTATAAATTAATAGGGGACCTCATAAGACATGATGGAGGGATTATATTTTATCCTATTAGTCAATATTTCTTAAAGTTCTCCTTCAATTGTCCAAAGTCCTCATGTGGGAAAATTCTTGACACCTATGATTTTGTTCAAAGTATATGCAAGTTTGCTTTCAATTATATAATACAACAATGCTTATTTTAATATGTGAATTAAATTATTTCTCACTCAAGAAAATCAATGTTTTAGAATGATTTGCATGATTTATGTGATAAAGTACCCTGTTTTTGAGAAGCTAAGCTGAATATGTACTATCCTAAGGTACCATCCTAAGTAGTATTAAGATAGTATTAGATGACTTCTGTCATCTGAATTTGTATGAATGGAGAAGCTATGTAAAACTAAGAATATTGGCTTTGAATGAAGTGAGCTGTGTTGAGTCCATGGTCCACACTTCCCGGTTGTGTGGACTTGGGGAAGTCATTTAATCTTTGCTAGCCTTGGTCTCTCTATACATAAAATAACAATATAAGCCACCTCATGGGATTGTTGCCCGGCCTGGAAATAGAAGCCTTGCAATGTACGTTGAATATGATTAGTGCTTAGTTAATATTATGTATTTTACATATATGTATGTGTGTATATATGCCAAATTACAGTACAAATTTGTCTTGACTCCATCATAATATATTTGGTTTCTATACCTTTTAAGCACTTTATTACAGAGAACTATCAAGGCTGAAACTTTGTGACTGCATAGTTTACAGAGCTCTTTTGTATATGTTATCGATTTCCTTTTAATCTACCACAATAACTCTGTGATACAAGATATTTTTCTTCCCTATGGAGATGAGGAAACTCCTAAATGTCACAAAAGTTTTAAGGAAAAGCCTTGGGACTTTAGCTAAAAACATCTGACTTCCAAACTGAGCAATTTTTCTGATTTGTCCTGCTGCCTTTGGGAACAGAGGCTTTCATATCATATAGCTGTGTAAACTATGCATACAGTGTTTTTATTTAGGAAAGTGTATATTTTAAGAATGAAAAGAATCCATCTGATGCTTCTAAGGCGGCCTACATGTCCATAACTGAAATATTTCTATCTCTTCAAGTATGAACAGGAGAGATTAAAGAGACCACGGGAATAATGTATGTAATGTAGCAGGTGCTCAACTTATTCCTCCATAAGATTTCAGGAGGATGGAGGGGTTTTACTGTGAAAGTGGTGTCAAAAATAATAGTAACACCTGACTCAAGATAGACATTCTTCAGACTTCTCTCAGGGGGAGCTTTCTTGGCAGCCTGCTCTCATCACAAAAAGATGTTGCAAGAGGGAAATTTTTGTCTGAGCAGCCAAATTGTACTGAAATTCCCAGAGGAGGAAAAGTGTATTTAAAGCTTTTTGCAGTTGTTAAAAAGTAACTAGGATCTTTTTGCTGAACATAAATTAACTCCTTCCACCTTTTCTGCCCCATTTCATCATGTTAATCTTTTCATTATAAATTGAATATTTCAATTAAATCACATATGATAAGCAAATTAGTTATATGTTCAAATAATTCATCATATAGATTTGCAATGACATAAAAATTACTGTATTTTGCCTTTACTATCCAGAATTAGCCATGTATCCCAAAATGTTTTCCTTGTTTCAAACTTATTGAGAAAATTCAATCATTAATTTAAGATATCATATTCAAACTAAAAATTTAAGTCAAAGTGTATATAATCCTCTTTGGAAGCCACAGCATGCAACTTAGAAATAAGTTTCCATTTATTTTGCAAAATTCTGAAAACCTGAATGAATTTTATTTTAGCTCCGAGAGAAACCTAATTTACAGAGAAAGATTACATAAATCATCACATAAATGAGGTTTAAAGTGTCTGTAGCAGCATTAAACTGCAAAGCTGTTATTTCTTAACCTGCCACAAAATATAGATTTACATAGCCAGGTAATTTATTTAATGTAGCAGACAGTTGTTTTGGTTTTGTTCTTGCTTCCCAGCTTGTATTCACTCTTCTTTTGGTACCAGTAAGTCTATTACTTTCTAAAGAACCATCCCCTATACTCCATGTGGTTCTAAACTTCTGGCTTCAGGATGAACATGTTCAAGCCCAGTCAGAACATCTTATTCTCCTTGGCCCAAGTGACTACTTCAAGAATGGGCATGAGGCCCAATCAGAGTTAATGGAATTTAATGAGGATTTTGCTGGGATAGGACATCAGGGAGAGAAAGGTACTCTTTCACTGAGCTTGATAGAACGCAGACCACGAGCAGCTGGCAGCCATGTTTGTCACCTTTTGCGGTTGGAGAGTGAAACAGACATGGAAGAGAGCAGACCAGAGGACTAGAAAGTAGCTGGGTCCCGGTGACCTCATCTGAAGCCCTGGATCAAGTAGGTAGGCAAGCTTATCCAACTCTTGGATAGTAACATTTTGACTTACTTGCTAAACATTTATTAAGAATTCTTTCAAAGATCTTATAAGTAAAAAGATACTACAAATTGGCAAATATACTATAGCATGATAAATATTAGGTCAAAGGTTCTATCGGGGAAATTAGGAATGCCTTGGAAGGGTCAAACAAGAACTTCAGAAGGCAATAATCCATTCTAGTCAAATCCTAAATTAAGAGTGAAAAGTAGCAATAGTTGTGGGGAGGAGAAAGGTGACAGGACAAAGGAATGGCTGAGAATTGTCCTCACTAATAAAACAGCCTGTGCAAAATGCTAGAGACCAGAGTAAAAATCTTCAAGTAACATTGAGTAACTCACTATGGAAGGACCATGAATTTAAGAAGTGGAGAAAGTTTTGGAATTATGAGAAATCATGTTTGCAGAGGAAACAGGAACAAGATGAAGGAGATTCTTATATACCATGTTTTTAAACCATGACTTTGTGTTTTAAAAATATGATTCATAGCATAAGGAGAAATAGTTTGAGAGACTGCAAAACTGGAGGTGATGGAATTTGTTAAGGGAGAGATGGTAGCTGTGTGATCTGGTGTAGTGGCTCTGTGAATGGAGAATTATACGGATTTCAAAGAGATTGTGAATAAATGAAAAACCAGGTCTTCTGACTGACTAGGTATGTAAGAAACCCAGGATGTGCTGGGAGAAATTAAAATATGAGACAGAGTTTTGGTAGTTAAATTCTCCTCCAATACTGAAGTTTCTGTTTTCTGCGAAAGGACTGCTCCTTTTTTGTGTGACTGGTCACAGCAAATGATCTCACTAGCCACCCTATTATTCAAATGTCATGCCATTAAGTTATTTATCTTTCTTACTGCCTAGGTGCATGTATTGCAGTCTCCTGGTAGTCACAGTTGGGGAAATAATCCTGACAATGAGAGTCCCCTCTGTACAGACATAGAAAAGAGAGAGAGAGAGAGAGAGAACAAATTTATTATTGAGAAACTAGTAATACATTTATTTGCATTAAGGTAGTCTGAAAGTGGTTACAAAGGTTGGACAGAATTTCACCCAAATTTACGCAGTAACTAGAAGAAAGAACACGTACTTCACCCATTGCCTGAAGAGACAAATGATGCATCTGTGAATGCTACCTCCTGAAAGACTCCTGTGTTCATTTCAAAATATGTGTTTACAGTTCCAAAGGTCAGAAGGCCTGTGAGCTACATTGTAAAACCAAAATGTCACTCTTCGTCTTGAGTCTAATATTGTTTTTAAGGAAGTAGACACTCTAAGACACAGAGGGTAAAGAGGCAGCCACTTCTCTTTTTTTTATTAAATAAAGAACATTTTATCACTTCACTCTTATATCACCAGCCTCTCTCTGTTTACATCCCAGCTGGTTCATCCTGCCTGTTCTCCCCCCCACCCCCGTGCCCACTGAATTTAATACCTGACATTCATTTTGATACTATATAACCAAAATATAAGTAAGGGTAAAGGACATATGAGACCCTAAGTTCCCTACAAGTTCAGAGAATTCCAAATCCCCACTGAAGTTGTTGGATGACTTAGTAAAGGTTGGAAGTTCTATCATCCTTGTTAATTGGCTGCTTCCACATGTGTTTAACCAAGGAACAACACTTAATTCACTCTGGAGAGGACAGAACCAGGTTCTGCGACACCAGAAAACAAACACTGGTTTCTACCTCTCTTGCCTTCTGCTGTCTCCCAGTGTCTTAGTTTCTTATAAACAGCTCTGATGGCTATGTCCTAGGCAGAAGAAAGTAGGGTGAGACAGAAGGTTTATTTTGTTCTCTGGCTCATTTTGCAAATACCTTTCAAGGACGTGAATCAGAAAGAAAGGTGAAGAGGAGAGCATCCTACTCAGGTACACAGACATTCCTCATCAGGTCAACAAACCTTCTCACACTGCAGTTACATAAGGCAGTGCTAGCTGTCTGCCCCCTTTAGTGCAGGTTGGTCTCTGGGTTCCAGCTGAGGCCCCCTTACTGAGACTCCCAAGGGCGATGAGCAACTGCTGCTGTCACTTTGGGATATTATGCTTGGTGGGAACCCCTTGTTGGTTCTTGAGAGGAAAAGTCCTGGCATTTGGGTATTGGCAGAGGAGGGCTAAACTAACACATTTATAAGTGGAGACTTGTACTGATGATGTCACAGGGGAGATCACAGAAAGGATTTTATTTGACATCCCATAACAATCTTTCTAAAATGTCTTTAAGTCTTCTTGCTCTTTATCCAAAATCTTTTGCCTATATAGCATCTGTCACAGGTCTCATGTTTCTCCTTGCCTTTCCTTCCACTCTTTCATCTTCTCTCCACCACCTCCCTTTTGAAAACCTACTTCAGTCTTCTCTCCTTTTTTCCTCTGGGTCCATCTATCTTTTTTCTTTTTAATACCATTTATTCCTCTTTTGTCTTCTCAAAAATGTATCCTCAGCAGTCACATAGCTTACTGACATGAAGAACTACCTTTCTTAGAGGGCTGAAAAGAAAGAATTGTGTAAACCTGTAATTTAGTACATGGTTTTTGCTGTCATTTTAAAAACCAGCTATTCTTGAATGTAACTCTGAGAACTTGTATGAAACTGCTCCTGTCTCATATTAGAGAATTGACAAGGGCCCAGTGACAACTCCAATCGCTCTCACTGGCTTTGTTAGAGGGGAACCTGACCATAAAGTGGTATGCTGACCACTTACAACCTGCAACCTTCTCAAAGACTGAAGTACCCCAGGTTTTTTACAGCTATCTATCTTTTTTATTTTATTTTATTTTATTTTATTTTATTTTATTTTATTTTATTTTATTTTATTTTATTTTATTTTATTTTATTTTATTTGTTTATTTTTTCTCTCTTTATTCAGCTTTTACTTCCTAAATTTAATGATAGTCTCTTTCATAGATGTCAACTACAAGAAAGAAGTAAATATTTTATTAGTAATTTTTAGGAACTTCCTGAAGGATCTATTACATCTTCAACATCAACAGAAAACATCAATTGACAGTTTATGCTATCAGAATCAATGATCTTCTTGCCTCAAGATTTTTATCTTGCTTTGTCCACCAATTCTACACTATATATCATGATCCTTACCCAATCCTAACTAAGCTCTTGCATTGAAAGACCCACCTTAAACCAAACTTCATAATCTCAATTAACAACCAACTTCAGCCTTTGAGGACCACAAAGGCTCTTGTGAAGTGAGTTACATGGTAAGCAATCAACTCAGCTTTGCTTATCAACAGGCTTTTCTGGCGACACTTTGGGAAGCTCGCATTTGACACTTGGAAGATTAAGATAAAGAAGTGTGTTGAAGCTATTAAATCACCTTGAGAGTATTAAAAATATGAATTCCTGGGGCAATGCCTAGGGATTTGAATTTTTAAACACTCAGGACTATTCCAATATGAATGAGCTAAGCAGTACCTCTGAGAAAACCCCGGGTCTAAAACAACATAAAAAAAAATAAAAGAACCATCTCTTTCCTAAGTAAGATGTATATATTTCCAAAATATTTGTAACTTAAAAACCTCCTACTACAATCTAGAATATTAATTTTTGTACATTTACATATTTTTTGACTTTTCTCTGGGAACCTTCAAACACCACCTGTAATCATTAGAGCTCTATACATTGTTACAATTGAAAAAGCACCAGATTGTTAAAAAAATTATTGTCTTAAGCATTTCAGAATATATATATTTTATACATGTAAAATCATTTGGACTTTTGCCTTGATGAGAGTACTTGATGAAAGTGAACTGTTTATTTTTTTGAGCACCAATACTTGTTAATCTGGTAGTGTCCTTAAAAAAATACATTGAAACTTTCTTTTATCATGGTTTTTGCTATTCATTATGTGTTAATCAGGCAGTGGAAGGCACCCATCAATCACAGAATGCCCTAGGTCTGACTCTCAACTTGACTTTATTTTATCTTCCAGGCTCAGTTTCCTTATCTTTAAAGTGGGAGAAATAATCTCGATAGGACTGTTTACAGGACTGCGTATGTACCATACAAATACACAGTGGGCATTCACAAGTACACAGCAGACACTCAGCATTGTTAATTTCTTTTTCTTACCTTGATTTCCCTTGTTTGGAAAGGATAAGTAGGCATTTAGTTTTCTTTCCCCCAAAACTAATGTGAATATGATATTAAGATAAACTTGTCTTATTAGTCATTGAAACATTTATGCTATCCAACATCAGATGTTCAGTTTTAGTTGTTCCTGTTGGAAGGGGTGTGATTTTTCCTCACAGTCATACTCTTTCCATAAAATCTGTTTGGGTCTATTTAAGTTTCCTTCAATATTCCTGCCCAAAATAACAATATTTGTTAATCTTGTTAATCCAAATTTATTTTATAGCTGTTTACTTAAAGTGGATTTTTGTTTGTGAACTCTCAAAATGTCAAAAAAAAAAGAGGTAATTTTGGCAATGTTCTGGATTCATGTAAGTTCCACTGTCTTCAAAACTAAATATGTCTGCTTATTTCTTTCCATTTGGACTACACCTGTAAACTGAAAGCTTGTGATGATTAACTATTTATCATTTCAATTTGAATTCTGGATTGGTTTGCTTATTAAAAGCAGATGGCAGAAACTGGAGAAAAATGTGTAGCAGCTGATTAGTGGAAATAAATGAATTTGGAGATATTTAACTTCCAGATAATAGATGGGTCAAACACAGTTTATACTTCACTGTGTGTACTTTTAGTGTAACTGCAAACACAATGTTTGATAATATATCAGAAAGTAGGTGTTTGTTCTTCATCTTCTTTTGCTCTCTGTCCCATGACAGAGTGCTCACTTTCCTAGTACAGCATGTGTGTCAACGCATTAATTTCAGCTCAACTTCGTTACTAGGGTCACCAGTGGTTTCTTGATAAGGATTTGGTTTGCCTGAGGGATATCTTGAGGCTAAGCAATATGTGTTGCTTGGGTTTTTCTTGGGAGAGCATGTTACTTGCCAACATTCAATATTAAAAGCAAATATTCAACAAAGTTCAGCCCCTATAAAGTTCATCTCTTAGCCTAATAATTTTCATTCTGATGCTGAAAACAAAAGCCTTCATTAGGCAGAATGAAGTTGTTTAGTAAATTTGACATATTCTAAACATGTTTATGGGCTAAGGTCCACTCTCTCCCAGAGCAATGTTAATTAAGATTCTAATTTTTACTCCTTTGGAACTGTTGAAACAATTTCAAAGGTGTGGATAACTCTCTAATTTCAACAAACTTGTGTTGCCAGTTAATGGCCATAAAGGCTAAAGGATTTAGCCCTAGTGTTAATCAGTCAAAGCATTGAAAATTCATGTTCCATAAACGAAAGTCACCAAAAATAACCAAGTCTTTTCATAGAGTTTTCAGTTATTCTTTGGGAAATGCCTGCCAGAGTGGAAAAAGTGTGATAATAATAAAAATGCGTATATAATAGAATTTCCTTTTCAGGGCATCATTTAGTCAAGAATTTAATTAACTTTTTGGGAATAGATCTGTTTATTTTTACTTTGATAGAGAAGGTGGTACATGTTACCAATTTTATTATTTCTTATTAAATATTTCATGAGAACCAATCTGTATTGGTTAAACTGTGCCTTCCCCATAAAAAAATATGTTTAAGTCCTAACCTTTCAACACTTCAGAATGTGATGTTACTTGGAAAAAGGGTCTTTGCAGATTTAACCAATTTAAAATGAAGTGATTAGGGTAGGCTCTGATCCTACTCCGCTGGTGTCCTTATAAAAGGGAAACTGGGAGAAAGACACAAGAAGAGGGAATGTGATGCAAGCCAAGGAACGCTAAGGATTGCTGCCCACCTCCAGAAGCTACAAAGAGGAAAAGAAGTATTATACTCAGAGTCTCAGAGGAAGTATAGCCTTGCTAACACCTGGATTTGGGACTTCTAGCTCCTTAAAACATTTTTGACATTTTAAGCCACTCAGTTGTGGTACTTTGCTATGGTAATAACTCTATTAAAATAATACACAACCCACTGTTGTTCATCATGAAAATCTTTCGTTAAGAAACACATCTGGAAGAATAAATAAAGATTAATAGAAAATATAATGCTTTGTTTCTCATTAATAGGTAGTCTTTCAACCTATTTTCAAATGCTTTTAAATAGGATATTTATATTATTAATACAAAATCACATGTTCATTGTGGAAAATGTTTAAAACAGAGATATGTGGTCTGAATCAGTCCATGCGCTATACAGTCTCTTTTCCACACAGTGGCTAGAGTGAAGTTAAAATAGTGATCCTGCCTCTTCTCTCATTAGAACCCTTCAATGACTTTTCATTTTTCTCAGAGCGGAATCTATAAAATTACGGTGACCTAGAATCCATATAAATCATCACAGCAACAGTGTTCAATACACGGGGGGCATTTGAGAACTGCTGCTGTCTGGCTCCATCCTAGATAAATTCAGAGTCTCTAAGGGTGCAGACCAAGCATGGAGAGCTACTGCCTGTCAGAGTTTCTCCTCCCCACTCACAAAACCCCTCCATTTTACCTCGTTTATCTCTTTGATCTTATCTCCTCCTACCCCAGATTGTTCTTGCTCCCCCCTAACCATGCTGGCTAGCCTTCTTGTGTCCCTTATAAGCTTCAAGCATGTTCTCACTTGCTTTTTGTGCTGCTTGCATCCTTTCCATAAGGGTCCATCTATTCACATGACTAGTTCCTTCACTTCTTTTGGGTCTCTGCTCAAAGAAAGCCTTACCAGTGAAGCCTTTTTTGACCCTTTTAAAGAAATACTCACCACATGTCATCTCCTACTCCTGGCCTTGAGTTCCTTTCGCCCTTTCCCTTCTTTATTTTTCTTTGTATCATTTACCAACCTCTGACATATCATGCACATATTTATTAATGTTTTTTTTAGTTTTCTCCCATACTCAACTTGAACATAAGCTCCCTGAATGCAAGGATTTTGTGTTGTTTACTCTATATCCCCACATAATGTGTGACAAATACTAGGCACTTCATATATATTTGTTGAACCAATAAATGAATTTTGACAGATTGGAGAATATAAGACATGAAATGAAATCATGTCCTAATGGATTCATGTAACTTTTCTTTCAACTTTGGAGTTAACTCTGCCTACCAGAACTATATTATCATTTTATTACAATAAAATAAAACAAAATGAGAGAAATTCATAAATATTCTGAACTATCTTCAGTGCCATCTTGACATTTAATTTCTATTTCCCAGTCATTTCCTTTTCTTGACATTTTTAAAGTATATTTTATTGCTTATGCTATTACAGCTTTCCCAATTTTCCTCCCTTTATCTCCTCCCTGCCCTGCACCCCCCAACCCTCCAGCATTCCCTCCCCTTAGTTCATGTCCATGGGTTGTACATATAAGTTGAGTTTTCTGTTTCCTATACCATTTTTGACCTCTCCCCATCAATTTTATGCCTACCAATTATGCTTCTTCCCTGTACCTTTTCACCCCTATTCCTCCCTTCCCCCTCCCCGCTGAAAACTCCCCATATGATGTCCATTTCTCTGATTCTGTTCCTATTCTAGTTGTTTGCTTATTTTTATTTTTATCATTTTTAAGGCCCATTTGTTGATAGTTGTGAGTTTGTTGTCATTTTACTGTTCATATTTTTTATCTTTTTCTTAGATAAGTCCCCTTAACATTTCATACAATAATAGCTTGGTGTTGATGAATTCCTTTAACTTGACCTTATCCAGGAATAAACCCTTTATTTGCCCTTCCATTCTAAATGTCAGCTTTGCTGGATAGAGTAATCTTGGATATAGGTCCTTGCCTTTTAGGACTTTGAATATTTATTTCCAGCCCCTTCTTGTCTGCAAGGTTTCTTTTGAGAAATCAGCTGATAGCCTCATGGGCACTCCTTTGTAGGTAACTCTCTCCTTTCCTCTTGCTGCTTTTAAGATTCTCTCCTTATCTTTAATCTTGGGTAACTTAATGATGATGTACCTTGGTATATTCCTCTTTCAGTCCAAGTTCTTTGGAACTCTCTGGGCTTCCTAGACCTCCTGGAAGTCTAATTCCTTCGCCAGATTGGGGAAGTTTTCCTTCATTATTTGTTCAAATAAGTTTTCAATTTCTTGCTGTCATTCTTCTCCTTCTGGCACACCTGTAATTTAGATATTGGAACGTTTCAAGTTGTCCCAGAGGTTCCTAAGCCTCTCTTCATTTTTTTTGAATTCCTATTTCTTCATTCTGTTCTGGTTAGATGTTTATTTCTTCCTTTTGTTCCAAATCATTGATTTGGGCCCTGGTTTCCTTCCTGTCACTGTTGGTTCCCAGAATATTTTGCTTTATTTCATTTTGAGTATCTCATTTTTCGACCACACTCAATCAGTTCTGTGAGCATTTTGATTACCAGGGCTTTAAATTCACCATCAGATAGGTTTGCTATCTCCTTATCACTTGGCTCTCTTTCTGAAGTTTTGCTCTTTCCTTTCATTTGGGCCATATTTATTTGTCTCAAGGCACAGGTCTGGTTAACTGTTTCTTTAATTCCTTGGTTGTTGGAGTTCCATGTAGTTTGACTTTCTGGGACTTCTGGTTATTTATTGATTTTAGGTTGGTTGTTATCTTCCTTTTGGCTGAATAAGGAAGTGAAAGGTTTCTATCTACACCTTCATCTTGGCTGGAACTCCCTTTTCTTGATATTTTAATCCTTTGCTTTTCCTCCTACTCTGAAAACCCTGGATCAGTCTTTTTTATCTTCATCCTTTACTCATACCTTAAATATTAGTATCGGCCCCATTCTCATGATAGCCATCCTTGTATGTTCTTTTTTGTCTCCCTTTGGCTTCCCTGTAGAGTATCTGGAGAGCTTTTAAAAACCAATGGGAAGCAATGGGTACCTTAGAACAATTGAATAAGACTCTGAGTTGAGATTCAAGGCATTGGCTTTAAAAAAAATTCCTTGGGTAATTCTCACAAGCAGCCAGAATTGAGAACCACTATTGATAGATGTTATAAAGTTCTCAGACCACAATTTGAACTTTTCCTGTATTCCAGGGAGCAATATAAACAAAATGTAAGTTAGCAAGACTGAGGATGGGAGGCAGAAATGAAAATCAACCAGGAAGAAGAGACTGAGGGAAAGAAAAGAGTCAGCTGTTGCAATTTTCTAGGAAAGTAAGGAGAACCTGAATTTAGAACACTGGTGACAGCATGGAAACATAACATTATACAGGCACTAGGGAGGATGTATCTATCATTGCCTAACAAACTACCCCAAAATGTAGTTTAAGCTAAAAATAATTATTTCTTTTCCTCATAAATTTGCAATTTGGCTAGATCTGAGTGGGAATGGCCTGTCTGGGTATCAGTGGATGGTTCAAAGGGGTCTGAAAGATCTACTTTTAAAATGTGTTAGTCATATTTTTTCAAGTTGGTGTTGGCTATCACTTTGAAGCTTAGCAAGGACAGAGGCTGAGAATGATTATTTTTCTTTCTTTTTCTTAGTTTCACAAATCTGATGAGGGTCCTACATTTGGGAAGAAGACACAAACTTATCTGTGAGGTTCTTCTTGGATGAGGCCAGCTCTCAGAGGCCTGCTCCTACGGAGTCTCTAGGCTGGAGGGGTGCTGGCATCCCAACCTTGGGCCATGGAGTCATCACCTTGGTGCAGGCTGCCTTGTGGGGAAAGCCAAGCAGAGGTGGGGCAGGTCTCTACCGCCCAGACTGGGCACTGGCCCAATTCTCGGAGCTCTTCCAGCTGTTCCAGGCTTCGCCTGTCAGCTGGCAGTGCTGATCCAGGTACCTGTGACACTTAAGGGCTTCTTGGTGGGGTCCTGGGCGGTTAAGAATGTTTCCTCTTGACCTTTTCGCAGCTACTTCTTGCGAGAGGAGATGGGCTGGGTAGCAGGGACCTCCTGGGAAAGGCCCTCGTTGTCTTCTCCCTGGACGCTGGCTTCTCCCCAGATGCCGCCTCCTCCTCAGACCCATGCCGACCCCAGTTCCGGCCAGGGCTGTCGCAGCAGGGGTAACTGTGGGGTTGGGGTGGTCATACTGCACCAACGACCGGCTTTGCCCTTCCAGCTGGCGCAGTTCCTTGGCCTCCTCCAGTGCCTTCTCTCCGTCAAGTTCTTTGATATTCTTGGTGATGCTCCTTCCTGAGCACCCTCTGCTCCTTCTGAGGAGCTGCTCGAGCTTCTCAGTGGCTGCCTTCTTCCGCTCCACCTTCCACTTGTGGAAGCCCCTCAGCTATTCCTGCGACTTGCCGTGGTGGAAGCGGCGAAGGCGCTGAAGCCTGCGCTTGCCGCCATCTTGCTTCGTTTCCTTGCTTCCCGGACCGCGGGGGCCAGGCTCCGGCTGCCTCAGGCACTTCCGGTCGGGGCGGAGAGCGCGGGGTTCCTCTTAAAATCAGCCTGAGCACAGGCTGCCTGGGCTTCCGCACGGGACGGTGGCCGAGTTCCCGAACCAGCGTTCCAGGGAGCAGTGACTCGCCCTGCTCTGTCCGAGCCCTGTGAGTCACACAGCGTCTCTCCTGCCCTGGCGGAGGCAGGCACAAAGGCCAGTGGGGTTTCAAGGGAAGGAGCAGGGACTCCACAGCTTGATGGAGGGAGGGGCCACGTTTTAGATGAAATATGGGATAGGACATAATGTGGCGGTTGTTTTAGGAAATGACCCTCAGCTGCTGTCTTGGGGACTAATTAGAATGAGACAATAAAAAAAAAAAAACAAACAGTAAAGAAGGAAGGACAAAAGTCAGCCAAAGAAAGTTTGAAAATATGCGTATTCGGATTATTAACACAATTAAAGTAATATCGTTGGCTAAAGCTGTGGGGAAGTATTGTTATATGTGTCCTAAAGCATAGAGAGGTCCGTTTGCCTTTTTTGGTGCCTAGATTGAACATGGATAATGTTTTTGGAAGGGCACTGATAGTTTCCTAACAGCTTTTGTAGATCTTTGATAGTAGGCTCTTTTTTTTTTTTTTTACACACATTCATCCTGTTATTTGACAGAATGTACCCATTAATTCAAACAACTGGTAAAAAACAAAACAAAACAAAATTTAAAACCTATTACTAAATCTTGGATGTCTTTGATTTTAAAGGAAAAGCTTTTGTTTTTGTTGTTTGTTTTCCTAAGAAAACAAGAAGCTGCCCTGGCAGGTGTGGCTCAGTGGATTGAGTGTGGGCCTGTGAACTGAAGGGTCACTGGTTTGATTCCCAGTCAGAGCACATGCCTGGGTTGCAGGCCAGGTCCCAGTAGGGGTCACCTGAGAGGCAACCACACCTTGATGTTTCTCTCTCTTTCTCCTTCCCTTCTTCTCTCTCTAAAAATAAATAAATAAAATCTTAAAAAGAAAAGAAAACAAGAAGCCAGGTCTTCCAATTCACTATTATTATTTTAAGGGATTATTTTGAGATTTCCTGACTTAACTCTAATCAATCTTGAATTGTATGCTTTCATGTTTGATAATACATAAGGGGCTCCAGTGGAATCACTCCCTTGTCTTATGTAATTTGTCAATTGCTAGAAAAAGAAACGGCAGAATCATTTTGAAAAATGAACTTCCTGTGGTAGTCTGTCAGCTGCAATAAATGTTATGTGATGATGGTGACCATGATGGGTGATAGCTAAGAGAACACAGAGCAGGTTCTGGGTTCCTTTTGGCCCTTTATCCTTACTGGCAGACAATCTAAAAGAAGGGTTCATACCCAGCTCTGTCTTTTCCCTGTGAGTTCTTGGTTCACACGATATATTTAAAGCAAAAGAATGAAGGAATATGGAATATGAAATCTTTTTAATGATTTCATTGCCAGACTAAGTTTACCACACACTTCGGTTGCATTTTTCCCCCTAGAATGAATTACTCAAACCACTGCTTAGATTTGTTGTATTTGCCAAAGTTCAAACTCTATGAATCATGTGAAAGATATAATTTATTATATATTTTAATATAAGGAAATCAGGTGTCTGCTAAAGCATATTCATGAATTTATCAGATATTTAGTAGCTTCATACTATATGCAAAACACAGTGCTAAGAAATTAAGAATCTTGTTTTGAGTTGGAACAAATTTGGATGCAAAAGTTGATCTTTTAAACCATCGCTTTTTATTAGTCCAGTATTTCACTTTCACTCAGATGAGTTTACAAAGCAGTGCATTGCTTACAGTTTGACTCATCGAGTGGCAGATTTTTATTGCTGCTTTCTCTTTTCTCAGCCTTTTCCTTGACTGTCTGAATACACATCATAAAATCAACACATTGGCTTTGAAGTCATTTATTAAAACAATGCATTTGTAAAAGGAAATTTTGTGAGACCTGTGACTTATAAACTCTTTGATCTGTTTACTCTGATTGGATCCTAATCCTTGTAGGGTGGACAACCCTCATGGTTGCAGGGTGGGGTAAGAACAGTTTTAAACTTCTCAATCACAACTGGGGTGCACTGTTCCCTTTCAGTGACTTGTGATCCTCACATTAATTACTTTTGTCCTTGATTTAGGTCTACCTAGCATCAAGTTAAAAGTGAGTGACCTAAAACAACTATAATTCTGAAGGTGTATTTTCTAAATAGCTAAATGAGTGAAAGTGTGTGTGTGTATTCAGATAAAATGTACCTATCAATATTTGCTAAAGAAGAAGTTAAAGAATCTGAAAGATGATAGAAGCATAGCAAGAGTTTTCCTTAGGTAGTATTTTTATGTTTGGAAGAAGGCTCAAAACAGTAACATAGATTTTGGTCAAGGATCCAACCTTCTATATGCATATCACTCACTGGGGAGTTACTGGAAAGATCAAAGATGACCAATATTTTGGTTATACCCTTGGGGAAGTTGCAGTAAGGGTGAAGAACTTGATTCAGATGTAAAGAACAATAATGCACTAGCATTTATGCTACAGTATTTGCCTGCAGGAAGGAGTTGGGGAAAGACATCCCAGAGATGCAGATACTTGAACTGGTCCCTTGAAGCATGACTAGGGTTATTTCCAAGCAGGAGGGTCAGGACATTGTGCTCCAGGCAAAGAACCACAGGGAAAAGGCACCAAGGCTGGAAAAGACACATGTGAAACCAAAGTGCCAAACCCCCGGAACCTGTAAGAGAAAGCAGCACAGGACAGATGTGAATGGCCCAGAAAACTTAGATAGTGTGAGTCTCAGGGTAGAGACTGGCCAGTCTTGAAGATTAAGAGCTCTTGAAAAATTAAAAGAAGGAAAATAATCAGTATCTATTCAACAACAACCACAGAGTTTTCAAATCATTCATATTAGGGGCACCCTGAAATAAAATCAGAATTCTTTCTCCTGGCCTACACGTCCTTGCCTAGTGGGGCCTTCACCTGTCTTTATAACATCATCTCCTGCCCCTCTTCTCATTACTCAATGTGAGCTTATTTTGCCTTTTATAACATACCAAGTCTGATCCCACCTGAACAACTTTTTCTATGTCACTGGTTCTCAGTCAGGGGCTATTTGCCTCCAAGGGGGCCAATGTCTGAGATGTTTTGGCTACCAGGATTTGGAGTGTGCTACTCACATCCAGTGCATTGAGGCCAATGATGCTGGTAAATACCCCACAATGCACAGGATAATATGCTATAACAAAGAATTATCAGTTCCAAAATGTCAGTAGCTAAGAAACTATTGCCAAAGCTGAGAAACTTCTAGATGTTCCCTTAACATGAGTGCTCTTCTCGCAGATCTAGTCACTCTGTCACCTCCCTGTTTTATTGTCTTTAAGCAATTTATCGCTGCATAGATATTCTTGTTTATCTGTTTGCATTATTGTACATATCTTCTGTCAGAATATAAGCCCCATGAAGGCAGAGGCCTGGACTGCATCTTTACTTCCAGGACAGTGCCTGACACACAGCTGGTACTCAATAAATATTTGTTAATCAGATAAATAAATGAGTGGGTTGCAGTCCTGGCTCCAGCTGTCAGTAGCTCTGTGACTTTGACAAGTTACTTAAAGTTTTGAAAGGCCTTCTTTCTCATATGCACAATGAATGTTTTAAATATTAACCATTCAAAACTATGAGAAGTAACAAGATAATACTACTAAGTACCTAGCATAGAGCAGGAGCTAAGTAAATACTAATTCTCTACAGTATTTGATAGAGGACCCATTATGCAATATTATAACAAATTATGATTAGTTATACAGACAATTATTTGATTTGTTTACTTAAAAATCAAGTTTCATTTCCTGTAAAGAAAGAGAAGGTAAAGTGGTTAAAGGTATTGACTCTGGTATCAGATTCCCTGGGTTTGAATCCCAGCTCTACCACTTACTGGCCATGGGATCTTGGGCGTTTGATTTAACCTCTTGGTGCTTCACTTTCTCCATCTGAAACCCAGGCTATTCATGGTGCAGCTACTTAACAGGGATCTTAGTTTGGGTTTCCCCTAATACTGAGTCTGAGAAGAAGGAATTTGTATAGCTGGTTTACTTTGGGGAGTAATTTTAGGGATTTGTTAGATCACTAGAATCAGTCTAGGAGTGGAAGGAATAAAACAGGAGGGAAACTCAGCTGATCCAGGAGGTCATGACTGACCCCCCAACCTGATGTGGAAAATGGTCTGAGATTCTACTGGGCCCTTCCTTGCGAAACAGTAAAAACTAGCTTGGACTCATCTGCCTGAGAAGAGGGGGTTGCTCCTTTATTAGCTCCCTGGCACCATTGGTCATATAACCACCCTGTTACATTTTAATGGCCCTTTCAAGTTTGTGCAGGCACCACTGTGGCTGAAGGAGATGAACCCCATTCAGTAGTGGTACAGAGATCTGGTCAAAGCAAGTGATGCGTAGTGTGGCTGAGGCAAGATCCAGAAGGCTCCACCAGCATACACTGACCAGAGCAGGAGGGTGAGCTGAGTAGCATAAAAAATAATCAGGGTATCAGGCTATTATGGGTATTAAAAGATAAGTGTTGTGCTTACAACAATATCTGGCATATCAGTAGTGTCTTGTAAGTATTATATATACTTTTTAAATTTAAATAATTTTTATTTCTCAACTACAGTTGGCATGTAATATTTTATTAGTTTTAGGGGTACATCCCAGTGATTAGGCATTATACAATCTACTAAATAATTATCCCAATAAATCTTGTATCCATCTGACACCTTTCATAGTTATTGGAATATTATTGACTATATTCCCTATGCTGTACTTTACACCCCCATGACTATTCTGTAACAACCAATTTGTACTTCTTAGCCCTTTTACTTTCTCATCATTTGTTATGATCATAAATTTTATGATCATTGTTTTATATTAAATTTCTTATTGACTTCCTCTTAATAAGGATTGATGATATGTTATTATTTGGTATAATGAACACTATATTGAGAATTGAGAAACTTGGCTCCT
This sequence comes from Anoura caudifer, assembly GCA_004027475.1. NCBI lineage: Eukaryota > Metazoa > Chordata > Mammalia > Chiroptera > Phyllostomidae > Anoura > Anoura caudifer. Next base: position 127,639 of record PVKU01000837.1, read on the forward strand.
ATTGGATCCATGTGATAAACCTGTTTATTTTTATTTTTTAAATATGCTTTCTGTTTCTCCAAAGTATAAGATGTTGAAATTTTGCATTAGACTACAAAAAAATGATTAGACATAGCCTGCCCTTGAGGATTTGAAATCTATTGGTAGAGATAAGGTTGTATACAGCTCAAACACAAGTCATAAAGTAATACCCCATTTTGCCTATTCTAAAATGTGTGTCCCCCCACCTTGAATTTAATATATCTGAAATCAGGATTGTTTTAATAGCTGACACCTTAGATTTGGTAAAGTAAGGTAAATTTCACCAGAGAGGTATCAACAAAATTCCATGGGAATCCAAAGGAGGGGATGATTGTTTCTAGCTGGGGAGTTCAGGGGACTGAGGAAAGATGTGAACAGTGACAAAAAGAGTAGGCATATTAGTCAACATTAGAAACTGTTCTGATTTCCCTTTCCCTAAAATGAGTGGCTTAGACTAGTCTAGGCATTCCTCTATTAGAAGTTTCAAGTCTTGGTGGTAGAACTGGAAACTTGTTGCAGCTGCCACAGTCTCTGCCCCCATGGTCCTCATGCAGAGGTTCATCTGGCCTCTCAGTTAGAAGGAGAGTCATTTGGCTGTGGGACTCCTATAGTGCTTCTAGATGCTCTTAGGGGCTGTCAAATTCTTACTACAGTTATATCAAGCTATGTTATACCTGCCTGTGTCTGTCATCTCCACCAGCCATGTAAACTCCATTGTGCAGGCAGGGGTTGTGTCTGTTAGGTGTAGAGTTTTGCTCACTCATGGAGAACAGTGCTTGCCACAACAGCAGATCCTCATTGGCACTAGTTGAATGAAGGTTGAAAAGTAATAAATCCCTTATCAGAACTTACTAACATCTTTCTTGGATGTCCAGGTACACTTAAGCATTTAGAAAAATGCAAAGTCAGGGAAGTATTTTAGCACGACTAGGTTGAGTTGTCCAGAACAAGATGATATAGTGCATTTTTCCCCTGCTTTAAGAATCTGATTTTTCTTGCTGTTTTTTTTTTTTACTTCTGATTGAAAGTTCCAACTTGACCTTTGCTCTATAAAAGGCAGGACCTGTGTTAAGGTTTTTAGAGAAGCTAAAATCTATGGTCAAGACCAATTTGGCAAAACTTGAATGTTTAGTGAGAGAAGAATTAGTACTAAATTCAGTGCACTGGGCAGGGCCAACCATGTTGGTGAAAAAGAAAGAAGTAACTTATGGAACTTATGTGAAGATAATTAGTTTCACAGCTTCCATTTTTGGAAAAAGCCTTAGGGATATCACTGGTTCAGAAACAATATGATGAGACAGCATTAGACGAGAAAGAAAATGTCACATTTAACTTGTGAAAAATGTTCAGAGATAAACCAGAAATCTTCCCCATTGGTAAAGCAAACAAGCAAGAGCTGGTGAACTGAACTCAGGGAACCCTGCCAAAGTTGAATCGCCCGAGGACACTTTGCAGACTCCGTTTCCATTTCATTTGGTTTTCCCTATCTTTCCAATACCTCCATCATTTCCAATCAAGCATCAAATTAAACTGGGGAGCAATATTTTCTGGTTTTATATTCTATTTTTTGTCCTCATCAGAATCTAAAATTATACCTAAACAAGTATTTATGTCATTGCAGACAGTGTTCTAAACTCTTCAAACCATGAGGAGGATTGAATGTTGTTAGGAAAATGTTTTAAATGAACCAGTATTATCATTAATATTTTAATAAAATGTTATCACTCAAATGAGGCAAATAGTTTGAAAATGTTTGGAACACTTTTGAAAATCTCAGTGGCAACTGTTCTACAAAGCCTGCAAATGCAAAGTAGCTGCCCACAGTCCAAATTTGTCATAAAAATGTTTTGTGTATCTAGTAAGCAAGGAATTTTTAAAAAGTTCAAAACATTAAAATTCAGTAGATTTTTCATGAAAATTAAGTTTTGTTCTCTCTTGGAATAATATGAATGGTCTGCTAATATAGGACACTTGTATTCTGTATTTGTTCATGTAGTCTACAAATATTTTCTGAGCACCAGCTATGTGCCAGACACTAAAGGCAATCCCCTGGATCACTGAAGCAACCATTAGCTTTAAGGGGTGGAGTGGTAGCTGTATATGTTCTCCAGTGTGCCGCAGTCCAAGACACTTCACTGAAGCCTACTTTCAGTAGTTATTTATCATCACTCTTGCACAATTGATACTCTCATAGTGGAGAAAAAATTGTATCAATGCATGACAAAGACAGATAGCTGTCCAACAATTATTTATATTTATATTCTCTCTTTCATACAGTAGAGTTGCTATTGAAACGTAGCTTCTTAACCAGGTACTACATATCACAGCTTCTTTTTTATTCAGGTTATGTGAAAAATTCTCACCAATGGAATGAGAGCAGGAGTAAATGGTTTTCTTTCTTGAGATGATTTTTAAGAAAAAAAAAAGAGGTAGCGTCTCTTCACTTTCTTTTCTTTCTTTGGAAGGCTGAATTGTAATATCCTGTGTCTTCTGAACCACAGAATAATAAAAGTAGCCTGGATGACAGATTTCCATGTGAAAGAAAGGCACCCTGTGAGTATAAACACATGCAATGGACTGTTGGGATTTATCTGATACCAACTAGCATTGACTTAGGTAGGGTATCATGTCTCTTACTCAAATTAAAGCAAAAAAGATTATTCAAGACAATGGTGTGTTTTAAAAGTGAAAGAGAAAATGATCTGCTCATAACAATAATTTATAATACCTACTTGACCCCAAAAGGCTTTTGAGTTCAAAACCCTTTCTTTAATGAAACTCTTGATCATTGGTTTCCTGGTAATTTCTTGATCAATTTCTCTATTACAGGAGTCATTTTGTTTGTTTGTTTTTTAGAGTTTAAATTATTTTTTATTTTTTAATTACAGTTGACATACATTATTATATTAATTTCAGGAGTGCATTTCAGTGATTAGACATTATATAAATTATTAAGTGATCATTCTGATAAATCTCATACCCATCTGACACCATACCTAATTATTAGAATATTATTGACTATGTTCCCTATGCTGTACTTTATACCCCCATGACTATTCTGTAACAACCAATTTGTACTTCTTAATTCCTTCACCTTTTCCACCCATGCCCCCAACTATCCTCCCATTTAGCAGCTGTCAAAATGTTCTGTATATCTATGAGTCTCCTGTTCTGCTTGTTCCTTTGTTTTGTTTAACAGATTCAATTGTTGATTGATATCTATTACCATTTTATTGTTCATATTTTTAATCTTTTTCTTCTTAAAGAGACTCTTTAACATTTCATGTAATACTGGTTTGGTGGTGGTGAACTCCTTTAGCTTTTTCTTGTCCAGGAAGCTCTTTATCTGTCAATTTTGAATGGTAGCTTTTCTGCGTAAACTTGGTTGTAGGTCCTTGCTTTTCATCACTTTGGGTATCTCTTGCCAATGCCTCTGGCCTGCAATGTTTCTGTTGAGACATCAGCTGATCATCTTATGGGAGCTCCCTTGAAGGTAACTAACTGCTTTTCTCTTGCTGGGCTTATAAGAGTCTCTCTGTCTTTAAACATTTTCATTTTAGTTATGATTTATCTTGGTGAGGGCTTCTTTAGGTTCATGTAGTGTGGGAATCTCTGTGCTTCCTGGACTTGTATGTCTATTTCCTTCACCAGGTTATGGAACTTTTCTGTCATTATTTCTGCAAATAGGTTTTCAATCCTTGTTCTTTGTCTTCTCCTTCTGGCACACCGCCACCCCCCACCCCCAAGATGTGAATGTTGGTATGCTTAAAGTTGTCCAAGAAGCTCCTTCCACTATCTTCATTTTTTTTAGTTCTTTTTTCTTTTTGCTGTTCTGATTTGGTGTTTTTTGTTTTCTTATCTTCTAAAACCCTGATTTGATTCTCAGCTTCATCTACTGTACTATTGATTCTCTATAAATTATTCTTCATTTCAGATAGACTGTCCTTCATTTCTGACTGGTTCTTTTTTGTGTTGTTGAGGTTTTCACTAAGTTCATTGAGCAGACTTATAACCAGTGTTTTGAACTCTGCATCTAGTACATTGCTTGTTTCCATTTTGTTTAGTTCCCTTTTTGAAGTTTCATTCTGTTCTTTCATTTGGGACATGTTTCTTTGTCTTCTCATTATACAGCAGCCTCTTTGTGTTTGTTTTTATGTGTTAGGTAATGCTATGTATCCTGGGCTTGGCAGAGTGGCCTTATTTAGTAAATGTTCTGCAAAGTTAGTGATATAACCTCCCTAATCACCCAAGCTAGGCACTTTAGGTGTGCCCCACCATGTGGGTAGTATACACCTTCCTATTGTAGTTGAGCTTTTATTGCTGTTGACACATCAATGAGAGGATTTTACTCCCAGGTTGATTGGCTGCAAGGACTGGATGTGACCACTGACCACCATGGAGGATTAGCTGTGCAGGGGCCTACCACATAGAACAGGGCTTACTTCAACAGGGCCCTTGTGGCTGCTGAGTCTGCCCCTTGCATGTGTCACTTGTGAAGGTGGTGGGGAAGTGCTTCAGTGTGATATGAAGCTGTCCATCGAGAGTGCCTCATGGGGGATACAGACCAATGTCAGCCACCACTATATTCTGCCTGGAGCCATCCACATGAGCTCAAAGTGATATGCAGAAGACTGCTACTTGTGCTAGGCTCAGAGATGTGCTGGCAAGGACAGACTGCAAACCTGTGCTGGTTCTTGCTACTGCCAGTCCTGGGGCCACTTATCAAGAGGTACAAGGCATGCTGAGGCCGTATGCTGCTTGTTTGAGAGATTTTAGGAAAGTCTGAAGTATGAACCAAAACAGGCTATTTAGTATAGAAAAGTCACTGGAAACAGCTTGGGCAGGCCTGCAAGTTGGCTGGGGCAAAGTCTCAGGTGATCACCAGGGTAGAGTGAACAGAACATTTGAGTCAGGTTGATGGTGACTCAGATATAGTACTTGCCTGTCAGCTCTTGGTGGTGGTGTGTTGGGGTCTCAAGATAGGAAAGATGGCCCCTTCCAGTACTTTTGTCTGTCCGAAAGCTGCTCCCCACCCAGCTTTCACCTTGAGGTCAGACAATTCAGTTCCTTCCTGTATGTCTCTGGTGCCTTTCAAGCTGCTGTCCCAGTGCTAGAACTCAGAGGGAGTAGTCTAAGACTGAGTGTTGGATGTGGACCCTTGAGGACCAGTTTCTTGGAAGACAAGTTTTCCATGGACCAGCAAAGGAGGGGTGGGGGAGATAGGAGGCAGAGCTCAGGCGCTAATAGCAGTGAGACTTTGCTTGCTCACCCGCTGCTCTTCTCCTGTGTTGCCTGGTTCCTAACAGGCCACGGATCAATACTGGTCCACATTCAAGGTTGGGGACCCCTGCTTTCAGAGGAACTGCCTGGGACTCCAGAAACCCTCTCTCTATCTCAGGCTCAATCCCCATTAGTTTTTATAGCCAGAAATTATGGGTAATTTTCTTTCTGGCACTGCAACCCTGGGCCAGGGGGCTTTGTGTGGGACTGGGACCCTTGTTCCTCAAGGGGGACCTTTGCAACCAAGGTATCCCTCCCGGTTTTTCTGTGTCTCCACCCCTCCTACCAGTGTCTATGTGCCTTCTTCTTTATATCCTTAGCTGCAGGATTTCCATTCAGCTAGATTTCAGGGGGTTCTGAATAATGGTTGTTCTGTAGTTTAGTTGTAATTGTGAGTACTGGACTTACTCATGCCATCATCTTGACCAGAAATTCTACATGAGTCAATCTGATCATAAAATTCAGAAAGCTGAAAATAAAGTCTCAAAATTTCAGACAAAAATATGGCTTAAAAAATCAGTATCAAGCATTCCAAATTTCAAATATTCATTATTTTATCTATGGATGGCTATAAAGTATAATGAAATCAAGGATTTGTAGAATTGAAAGAGGTCTAGAGCCACTGTTTTGCAACCATAGTGATCATCTAGTTTTAGAATATTTCCATCATTCTCCATAAATTCTCAAAAGTCTATTTCAAGTCAGTCCCTGTGGGGTCTGTACTTGACCCCATTTTTCTGCTAAGTAGTATTTTATTTTATGGATATATCACATTTTGTTTATTCATTGACCAGTTGATAGACATTTGAATTCTTTCCAGCTTTTGACTATGATCAAAAGGCTCCTATGAATATTTGTTGGAACTCTTTGTGTGGATGTAAGTTTTCATTTCTTTTGGGTAGATTTCTAGGGATGGATTTGTTCTTTATATAAGTTTATGGTTAAGTTTTTCAGAAAATGCAAAACTGTTTGCCAAAGAGGTAGTGCTTTTTTACATTTCCATTAGAATGTATGAGGTTCCAGTTTCCTCACATCTTTATTAACACTTAGTATTGTATGCCTTTTAATTATAGTCATTTTGGTATATGTGTTTTCATATGTCATTATGGTTTTAATTTGTATTCTCCTAACAACTAATGTTGAACATACTCCATGTTCTTATTAGCCAGTAATATATTTTCTTTGGTGAAGTATCTTCTCAAGTCTTTTGCTCATTTTTAAGTTGGTTTAAAAAAAAAAAAAAAACTATTGAGTTTAATGATTTACTTTTACATAATGAAGGTATAAGTCTTTTTATCAGATATATAGTTTTCAAATGCTTCTCCCAGTCTTTGGCTTGTCTTTTCAATTTCTTATAGTGTCTTTGGAAGAACAAAAGTTTTTAATTTTAACGAAGTCCAATTTGTTAGTGTTTCTTTGGTGGCTTGTGCATCTATTGTCATGTATAAGAACGCTTTGCCTAACCCAAGATCATAAAGATTTTCTTAAATATTTTTTCTAAAAGTTTAATAGTTTTAGTTCTTATATTTCAGTCTGTGATTCATTTTGATTTAATTTTTATATATGGTATGAATGGGGTTTAAATTTTATTTAATTTACTTTATTATTTGCAACTGTATTTCCAATTGTTTCAGCACCATTTTTTTAAGACTGTTATTTTCCCATTGAATTGTCTTTGTGTCACTCTTAAGAAAAATCAATTGACCATAAATGTAAGAGTTTATTTCTGAACTATTGATTTTGTTCCAGTGATTTATTCTTTATGTCTATTATTATACTAATAGTGCACTATCTTATTTATTATAGTTTTGTGGTGGAATTTGAAATCAAATAATGTAAGTCCTCCAAATTAATTCTTCTTTTTCAAAATTATTTCTTATTATTTTAGGTCCTTTGCATTTTCATATCAGTTTTAGCTTGTCAATTTCTATAGAAAAGATTTCTAGGATTTTGACGAATCTATAGATTAACTTAGGAAGATTTGAAATCATATCAGTATTGAATCTTCTCACCCATGAATATTGAATTTCTAATTATTTGAAGTTTCTTTTTTAATTTTAATTTTTCCACATTTTCATTGACTTTTATTTATTTTTTAAATTATATTTTATTGATTATGTAGTTATAGTTGTCCAATTTTTCCCCCCTTTCTCCCCTCCACCCAGCAGCCCCCACTCCCTCAGGCAATCCCTACACCATGGTTCATATCCATGGGTCCTGTGTATAAGTTCTTTGGCCACTCCATTTCCTATGTTGTACTTTATATCCCCATTGCTATTCTGTGATTATCTATTTATGCTTCTTAATACCCTCACATCTTCATCTATTCCCCCACACTCCTCCTCCCATCTGGCAACCATCAAAATGCTCTCTATATCCATATTTCTCTTTATTCTTCTTGTTTGCTTCATTTGTTTTTTAGATTCAATTGTTGATAGATATGTATTTTTGCCATTTTATTGTTCATAGTTTTAATCATCTTCTTTTTCTTCAATAAGTCCCTTTAATATATCATATAATAATGGTTTGGTGATGATGAACTCCTTTAGCTTTTTCTTGTTTTTTTCCCATTGAATTGTCTGTTATTTTCCCATTGAATTGTCTTTGTGTCACTCTTAAGAAAAATCAATTGACCATAAATGTAAGAGTTTATTTCTGAACTATTGATTTTGTTCCAGTGATTTATTCTTTATGTCTATTATTATACTAATAGTGCACTATCTTATTTATTTATGTGCCCTTCTATTTTAAATGATAGCTTTGCTGGGTAGAGCAATCTTGGCTGTAGGTCCCTGCTTTTCATGACTTTGAATGTTTCTTGCCAATCCCTTTTAGCCTGCAAAGTTTATTTTGAGAAATCAGCTGACTGTCTTATGGGAACTGTATTGTACATAACTAACTTCTTTTGCTGCTTTTAAGATTCTCTCTTTATCTTTAACCTTGGTGTTTTAATCATGATGTGTCTTGATGTGGGCCTCTTTGTGTCCATCTTTTTTGGTACTCTCTGTGCTTCCTGGACTTAGATGTCTGTTCCTTCACCAAATTAAGGAAGTTTTCTTTCATTATTTTTTCAAGTAGATTTCCAATTTTTTGCTGTTTCTCTCCTGCTTCTGGCACCCATATAATGTAAATGTTGGACCTCTTGAAGTTATCCCAGAGTCTGCTAATACTATCCCCATTTTTTGGATTTTTTTCTTCTTATTGTTCTGATTGGTTGTTGTTTGCTGTCTTATGGTCCGTATCACTGATTTGATTCTTGGCTTCATTCACTCTACTGTTATTTTCCTGTAAATTGTTCTTTATTTCAGTTAGCAAATCCTTGGTTTCTGACTGGATCTTTTTTATGCTGTTGAGGTCCTCACTAAGTTCGTAATTTTTCAACAACATTTTATAGTTCTCAATTTATAAATCTTGAATTTCTTTTGTTAAATTTATTTATATTTTGTTATTTTTTGCTAGTATTGTACATGTATTATTTTACTTTTATTTTCATATCGTGCATTGGTATTATGATTTTGAATATGGGAGCCTTCCATGACTGTTTTGTATCCTGAAATTCCCTGTTAAGTCTCTAGCTATTCACGAGTCCATTGTTTGTCTCAAACAGGACTGTAACCTCAGACCAGCAGAGGTGCTGTCCATCACTCTTCACTTGCCACCAAGGTCACCACTTTAACTGTCAACACTTCAAATCAAAGGAGCCCACTCTGGTGAAATCAGCAAAGCTAAATGATTGTTTTTGACAGTTTTGCTCAACTAGTTGGTTTTCTGTCAAACCTAAAGTTAGAAACAACTTACATTATTTTTTCTCTAAATTAATTTTAATATTTAAAATATTGGCTATTTTATACTATACAACTCTTTCTTATACTTTGTTTAGAAATTTATATCAGAACTAAGTGCTTATTTTTTAAATTATTTTTACTACAAAATATATTGCATATATTCCTGGATATTTTGTAATACTTAAAGGACAAAAATAACTGATGAATAACCAAAAGTAACTGCATACTAAAATCACTACTAATTAGGTGAGGTCATTATTAATATAGCTTAGTTAGTGTAATATTTTTCAATGGTTTCTCTTTCTAAAGTTTTAAATTTGCTTTTCTACTTTAAAGAGCTGTCATAATTGCAATATTTATTCTAAAAATGAGGATTTCCAGGTTCTTAGCTGTGTAATTGATTCATTATATGACTGTGCTCCAAAATCCACATACATAGATACAGATACTAAGCTAGAAGTATTTACAAAAGTTTTATTTTACTTCAGAAGTTTCATTCATTGACGTTACTAAATATTGTATAGTCTTCAGGCCAAAGTTTTGAATGTCATAGATCATGACAAAGTTTTAAAAATTTGCTTTATTCTTAATTAAATTTTAAACCCTTTATGTAGATATCACATTCTTTTAATAATAATCTATTAGTACTCTTCACAGTACTTCATAGAATATAAGCAAATTCAATTATGCGTTCTCTATCCCACTCAAACCCCCATGTAAATGTATCACATATCCCATTATGAAAAACTAAAGGCAAGATAAAGTGAAAGCACCTAGACATTGAGTAATGTCTTATTGATAAAAATCAATAGTTTTTCCCCATCTAATCAACAGATACTTTGTTCAGTGCCTGCATTGTGCCACCCACTAAGCCAGATGCTCCAGTGGGGGTGAACAATAACAAGCATTATTCCATTTGCTAAGGGATTGTTTCATAGGAAGACAGGAAATTAGCAAATACTGAATAGCTGTATAACTGAAATCACTTGACTATTACAAAAGGAATTAGCAGGTGAAGAAACAGCAGATAATGGGAAAATCTACTTTGATAGGATGGTTCAAAGGAAAGATTTTTGACCCCCTTCACTATTTTATATTTATCTTTTTATCATTTAAAATTTTTATTTGGAATACTTTTAAATTAAAAAATGCAAAAATGGGTGTGAAGAATATCTGTATACACTTCCTCAGATTTGCATATTACTACAGTCCAGAAGTGTCAGGTCTGCAGCCTGCAGGCTGCACGTGGACCAGGATGGCTATGAATGCAGCCCAACACAAAATCATAAATTTACTTAAAACCTTTTTTTGCTCATCAGTTTTCATTAGTGTTTGTGTACTTAATATGTGCCCAAGACAACCCTTCTTCCAGTGTGGCCCAGAGATGCCAAAAAATTGGATATCTCATTACACCATTCTTATCATTTGTTCTCTAAATCAGTCTGTGTATCTATGCATCTATCTGTCCATTTATCTGGTAACATAATTTGTATTTCTGAGTCATTTAAGCACCTATTCATTATGTGCCATTAACCCTAAATAATTTAGTGGGTATTTCCCAAGAAGAAGGATATTCTCTTATATAATCATAATACGGTTATCAACTTGAAGTAAAATTCGCATTGATGAATCAGTTTTATCTAAACCAGCATTTCTGTTCCCAGTCTGTCAGTTGACCTAATACTGTCCGATGTAGCATTGCCCTCCATTTCTCAATATGAGATCTAACTTTCAGGCTCAGATAGTGCATTTAGTTGTCATGGCTCTTAATCTTTTCTTTATCTTTTGTGACATTGGCGTTTTTGAAGATTACAGTCCCATCCCTGCCCCTTTTATTATTATTTTTAATATTTTTTATCTATTTTTAGAGAGAGGAGAAGGGAAGTTTCGCAGGCTGGCACTCAATTCACTGAACAACACCAACCAGGTCCCCCCAGCCCCTCCCTTTTTTTATAGGACATTCTTTACTTTGAGTTTGTCTGATGTTTCCTCCTGATTAGACTCAGATTATTCATTCTCAGAATTTTTTGTAGGTGATGTTTGTCCTTTACAGGCTATTGCATCTGGAGGCCCTTCTGTATGCCTGTCCCTCTTCGGTGTTACTCAATTTGATCACTTGTGGAAATGATTTTTCCACTTTGTAATTACTGTTTCCTTCCCTTATAAATAGTAAGCAGTTTACAGGAAGACATTCTGAAACCATGGCATAAATATTCTTCTTCTCAGAAAAATATTTCCCTGGATTTAGCATACATTTATGTTTCTTTCCTGGTTCCATTGGTACTTCTGGTGCAATCTTGACTCCTGGTTTAATCTTTATTAGTTGCTATATAATGATTTTTTTTATCTCTACTCTTCCCTCCATCTTCATCAGTTAGCATTTATCATTCTCCTATAAGCAAAAATCTTCCTTCTTCATTTGTTTACTTATCTGATTGTTACTGGTATGGGTTCATAAATTACTTTTTTTCAATGGTTTATAATTCATTACTGAACTTAATTACTTTCATGCTCATATTATCTAATATTTGGCCAATGAGAACCTCTTTGATCTGGTTCCTGTGTTTTTATGACATACTTTTCTTTTTTGTCCTATGTTTTTAAACCACTTCCTTACTTTTTGGCATTACAAGATGTTCCAGGCTGATCTTGTTACTACTCTGTGTTGGTCTCAATGTCAGCTGTTTTTCTGGAATCCCTGCTCAACAGCTTTCATATAGTGAGAAATAATCCATTATAAGAAACATTGGCTATTTGATTGTAAGACCAGCATTTAAAATAAAAATTACATGTAATCAAAATTACCCCTCAAAAATCTCTTAGGAAGGGTGACATATCTTCTAAATGTTAATACAATAACAGGAAAGGCTAAATCAGACTAAACAGTGATTTTTAAAAAAGGATTTGGAATCACCTGTTAATTTATAGATTGTTCATTGAGTAGTGCAATATTGGGCTTTTCCTTCATTGAGCAAAGTTCATTTAAATGAAGGAGAGAGTTAAGGTCAAAAATTAAAGGTTAGGAGGCAAAAGAAGTTATCTATGAATATTTAATTGAACTTAGGATCACCAAGATCCTTTTAAGCATGAAAGTAAAAGATAAACATTCAAATAATATTTATTTAATAGTTATTCATTTCTACAAATATTTTACCTTTCTCTTAAAGTCATTTTCCACAAACTTTGGAGTGAAAGATCTAATAAAAAGGAGAAAACTATTCATATATGTTACAAATGTCTCTATGGAGCCTGTACTTTCTGTACCTTCTTAGCTTCATGTCCACTGTCCCTTTTGCTCATTTTACCCCAAGTGCTTAGAACAATGCCTGGCAAATGATAGGGCTTGGATTAATATGTTCTGAGTGAATTAATCAACAACATGAGAGAGTTGGAATAAATTCTTTGTATATGCCCTTCTAGCTGCAGAGTTAAAAATGGAAGCTTTCTGACTTCAGGCCCAGTATGTTTTTCATTATACAATGTTTCTCATCTGAAGGCTAAGTCATTTATATCTGTGCTCTAATATTGGCTGGGATGAGCATCCACAAACACACATCACCAGTTTGAGCCTTCTTTTGCTTGTCTGGCATTGGTTTATATACACACCCTTTAGCGGGCTGAATGCTGAAGTGGCCTTAGGACCTTTTCAGTATTTCAAAGGAAATGTGATTTTTTTAAAGTTGTTTTTTTTTTTTTTAGATTTCTGAATATCTTGTGCACTCACACCCTTGGGGTGACTATATTTGGAAAAATAAAAAAGATTGGAAATTACTTTGGATCCCTAGGAGCACAAATGTTACTGGTTTCCGTTCTTCGGCAGCTGTGAGTAATGATAATAAAGAAAAAGAATAAGGCCACCAGCTTGGGCTGGAGGAAATGCACTGGGGAGCTCCAGGCCAATGGTGACTCCTGAAAAGATGTTGATTTTGAGGCAATTAAAAAAAAATCTACAATGAACATATTTCACAACTTTTTTTGTGTTTCAGTAGATGAATAATTATAAAAATAATTATATTGACTACTTTTTAAAACACTTGTCAGATTAAACTAAATGTGAGAGATTCTATCTAGTATTTTTTTTTTTTACTTTCAATATCTGGCTTATATAATTCATGTCTAATTTCTGTGTTGAGAGTAAGGTGTTATAGAACATACACATAGACATGTGGTACGTTCGCCATTATACAAGCCTAATACTATGAATATCAAAATATTACTGCCAATATCATATAATTTAATTCCTACAACAAAACTGCTGGGCAGACATTGTCATATCCCTTCACCAGATGAGAAACACGAGTCACAAGAAGCTCAGGCAGCTAGTTCAAAGAACACACACCTGCATAATAGCAAAGCTAGGGCTTATATCCAGATGCCCTTCTCATGGCCATAAAGTGCTGATTTCTATGTGGTTATAAATTCAGGCTAAGAACCCATGTGTTTAGTTAAACATGAGTAATTTTTTGAGATACATAAGCCCTCATCCCCACATATTTTCTGTATGCTTGTTATTGACTGTTTAAATTGTACATATACACACACTCACACATACCCCTCACTGAAGAAGAAAGGATAAATACTGAATGCAAAATAGTAAGATATATAAGAGATATTTTTTAACATGATCACCTGATGTTGCAAAAAATACAGAACCTCATGAATTATAAAATGTCCTTGATTCTAAATTAACTTTATGTTAATTCAGGTCTTTTGGCTCTGGCTTAACACCTGAAATAATTTCTGCGGTAAGCAGAATAATGGCTCTCCAATGCTGTTCACATTCTGCTCTTAGGGTCCTTCGACTGTGTTATCTTATATGGCAAAAAGGGACTTTACAGATGTGATTAAATTGAGGATCTTAAGATGGGGAAGTTGTCCTGGTGAGCTCAATATAATCACTTTTTTTAATTGAAAGAGGGAGGTAGAAGAGTGTTAGAGTAAGAAATAGCCAAGCCTGTAGAGGATTTTTATGATTTTATTTGAATCAAAGTGACAATTGCCAGGAGGCAAAATCTCAATGGATTGAGAAAATGCTCTGGAGAATGGCAGTTTTGCAGGTTATTTCATCCATTAGAATCAAAGGAGGAGGCAGAAGGAGGATTACATGAAATCCATTGGTAGTAGATTAAGGGGCCAGGAGAAAGCAAAGTGGGAAAATCTCTGGGTTTGGATCAAAAGGGCAAAATAGAGTAACACACACTTCTTTGACATTGGTGGTGCAGGATAGTTAATAATTAACATTTTATAGCATGTACAGGTGGTGGTATGTGGGCAACAAGGTAACTCTGAGGGGCTCTGTGGTCTTGGGCTGTGGTGCTGGTACTAGGGGTGTGGTTGTGCCCTGATGGGTTTGGAAAACCTGATTACTCTGACATTTCGAAGGTATGTTTTCTTAGATACAAAAGATAATAGACAAGCTCCCTTGACAAAAGTGTCCTATAGGCCTAGGACTTGACTACCCATCATAACCCACTTTTAGTTAAGATTTTTATGTTCGGATCATCCCGCTGGTTACTTTCTGTCTCTGAGTTTGTGGGGCCCACCATGCAGGCCTCCCCTGAGCTTTTCAGATTTCATGTGTGACCCCTTTTTTCATCCACATGAGTCAGAATGATGGAAATATGACATTGGAGTGGTGGAATTTCTGTAAGGGGCCCATGTGCTAAGAAATGTGAAGGTGGGCAACCTTTAGAAGCTAGGAAAGAAAGGGACACATTCTTTCCTAGAGCCTCCAGAAGGAATAGAGTGCTGATAATGCATTTAGGACTTCTGAACTGAGATCTATAAGGTAAGAAATTTATGTTGTTTTAACATACTAAGTCCATGGTAACTTGTTACAGCTGCAGTGGGAGACAAATACAGCTTCCCTTGCAATTGGAATAAAATCTAAAATCCTTAGCCTTGCCAGTTCAAGATTGGAACTTGCTCAACTCTCCTGCCTTACATCTGAACTACATGTTATATACTCTGCCCTCCACCAACAGTAAATTGCTCAGATTTGGCTTATATACATCCTTGCTTTGTCTGTATTCTGGCCTTTCATTTCTCTGCTTCAGGCTGTACCTTCTTCCCCATTCTCTCTGAAATCATGTCTTACCTCAACCCCAAATCCACCCCTGCCACAGGCAGGCGAAATCAATACCCATACTCAACTCAGGTTTTATTCCTATAGAAAGTATTCCCAGTACTTTTCTGTTCCTAAATAAGCCACTCTCTTCTATGATCTCTGTGATACTGTGATTTATAAGAAATATATATTTGGTCATTCAGACCAAAATATTTGGTCTTTGTCCAGGGTTCCTGGCTCATAGCTCCTCAAACCCTTGAATTTCCCTGATAAGGACAATAAAAATGGCTTTTATTTGGTTAATAAGATGACTTTTGGAAGGATATCCTAAGGCAGGGTGGCTGTCAGGAGAACCAATCATGATTGGTGATTATAGAGTTGGAACTTTTAGTCCACGTTCTCTCTCCTGCAAGCCTCCATAAAACCCCAAAAAGGACAGGGTTTGGAGGGCTTCCAGGTTGGTGTGGAGGTCTGGGGAGAGTGGCATGCTTGGAGAGAGCATGGAAGTTCCTCATGCTTTCCCCATACTTTGCCCTATGCATTTCTTCTGTTTGGCCTGTTCCTTTCATAACAAACTGCTGATCTAGAAAGTAAATGGTTTCCTGAGTTCTGTGAACCACTCTAGCAAATTAATCAAAGCCCAAGGGGAGGAGAATGTTTTGGGAAGCTTCTGATTTACAGCCAGTTGGTCAGAAGTATAGGGAACAGCTGGCCTTGGGACTGCTGTCTGAAGTTTGGTGGGGGAGCCTTGTAGGACTGAACCCCTAACCTGTGGCATCTGACACTTATGGATTGAAATTGGGATCTGGACACTTTTTACTACCTTAAATCCACCTCCACCCCAATTGATCTTTGTGATAGCATTTGTCATACTGAATGAAACTATTTATTTATACTTTCATGATGGTTTTGTTCCAGGGTCCCACATGGTGCTGCTGGTTCATAGCCAATGCTCATGAAATGTTTTCTGAATTGATATGCTCAAGAAGTTTGCAAATGGAGTTATTTATAAAGGGGCAAACTCCCTACTGAAATCAATCATGAAACAAGCAGCCATAAGTAAATGAATAGTTTGATTGATAGTGGATACTGTTCTCTACTCTAGCACATTTATGCTGTTCATAGACATACTGGTGAACTCTTACAGAGGCAAAGGTACAACATACCAACTCATAAAATAATCTAAAATAATCTATAGTCTATACCTTTTTATGTATGAAATAATCTATAGTCTATACCTTTTTATGTATGAAATATATATGTGTCACAACTGATGTATCCAATATTTGCCATATATATAAGCAATTAAAGGGCATTTCTCACATGTAGTTCTAAATTTCTTTTAAAAATTTGTACTCATTTTAGTAGTGGAGCATGGAGAGTTCTAGGGAGGTAAGAGCCCTGTCTCACTACTCTCCTGGAGATGACTTCTTAAATAGGCTGGGGAGTTCAGGGACTCTTAAGAAAGCTAGAATCACGGAGGGAAGTGTTAGGATCTGCTAGTGAAGACCTGCCATCCACATTCTTTCCCTGATTTAATCCAGGGAAATCAGGAGTGAAAGAAACCATATACAGATTTTAAAAACAGTTTTCTGTTTGAATGATTTAAATTAAATTATGCCAAGCCTGTAGTTTTAGCTGGTAAGAACAATTATATTAAACAGATATACCCCGGAATTAGGGGAAGTTTGCTTATCAACTTGCTTATCTATGGAGTCCGAGTTAGGTCCTCCAATGTTTGAAAAGCTTTGATGCCTCAACATGATGTTTGCCAAAGTGGAGTCTATAATGAGCAGCCAAATTCTCTGTATTTCAGGCACTTTCTTTTAAACTGCTTTTGAGCGAGACTGTCAAGTGTTGCATGCTGTATGTCAGTTAACACTCAGGGAGTGAAATTCACAAAGGGCACTTATTGTACCTTCACAACAAGGATATCTTTTCCAACACTTCAGGGCTATTTTAAGTCTTGGAGTTGTATGTATCTCACTCTTCTTAGAGGTGATAGTAGCTACCCCTGGACGCCTGGGTTTTAAGTGAGTTTCCACTTTCAAGACCTGTGGGCACACATTGGGATTTTAACTACATTTTATGTCCAGGGAATTGTGTCTTTTAAGTATGTGGCTTCCTTCACCCAAGGGGCTTAATAATACTGTCCATAACAACAAAATGGCTAATGTTAAATAATATTTATTGATTGCTTATTAGTTGTAATTGTGAACATTTATCTGTATGATCTCATTGAATGCACTCTAGAATCTAGAGATAGATGTTATTATTAGTCCCACTTACAGATGAGAAAATTGAGCTCAGAAAGTTTAAGTAAAATGTCTAACAAAATAGGACATAAGTGGTGAAATTTGCTCCCAGGCTCACATGAGTTGAGATCCTATACTTTATATTTCTTTTTTCTTAGAAGAGAAAGATGTTAAAGGAGGGAAGAAGATGCATGTGGGTAGGAGGGTAGGGACTGGCCATATAGAAATATAAATTCCTTTATATTTATTTCTTAATATTCAATCAATTCCTTTATTTGTTAATATTCCTCAGTGGAGTATATTGTGTGCATGTGTATATATGTGTGTTTTCTTATTCACTAGTTTTCTTTCTTGTGTGCTCAGAAAGGTTGTTGTGAGTACTGATAACCTGTATTTTATTCTGGTAATTTGAGGTACCTATAGGTGGGACAAAAGTAGGTTTTCAGTTCATATAATAATTAATAAATAATAATACAAAAATAAACTCTGTGTTTTACATAGTCTTAACTGTAAACCTATTTTTGCACCACCCTGTGTATTTCTCTGTCATCCTTGTGATCTATCTTGTTGGATATGAAAAAAATCTCAGATTCTGCATATTGGAGCTGGGAATTTAATAGAGCTTTTTACCCCTCTTGTTGCAAGCTGACTACAGACACACTTTGCACATTGGTGCCTTTGAGAATAAATGGAAAAATAAAGAAAAATCAAGAATAGAGTCAGGGGTATAAAGTCTGGGAAAATAAGCATCAAACTCATTTTGGAGACAGGTGTGAGGGTTGACCTAACTTTACAGTGCCTGCACAATTTCCCCTCTAGTTTTCATTCATCATCATTCTTAATTTCTCTCTTTATTTTCTGAACAGATGAGTAGCAAGGAAGATGATAGAATTAAACTGGAACAAAGGTCCCTTTCTCCCAATTCTTCAGTGTTCCTTACAGAATAAGGAACTTTAATCATGGGAATTCCTTTCTGTTATCTGGAGCTGAGTCTTGCATTTTTACCTCAGTAGTTATTGCCCTCAGCAAAATTTACACTTGTAAAGGTGTAAAGATTGAAGTAATTGACCATTTTGAAGGTAATTAATGTGCCAGAAGAAAAGGTAGACACTGAAAATTTAATCCTTCTCCTGAAGAACTCTGTCTTGAAGCACTAGCCAGGCACTGCCTTGCCTTATTTGAAAAACACAAACTTTTTGTATCCTTAGAATTTAACTTCACATCTAGAGACTCTGCCTACGTCCTGTTCCAGCACCTGACCTATCTCTTCCTTGACCTGCTTCTCTGTTATTTCTTTGCAGAACTGCTGTGGTGTCTACTCACTTCTCTTTTCTAGGTTTTATTTTACCAATTAGCTACCTAATTAGTCTCCCTGAAGTACAGATCTGATTAGGATATTTTGCTGCTCCATCTTCAGCACTAACAACAGTGGCTGGCTCCTGTCAATCACTAGGTAAATATATGCTGAATTGATTGAATGAATAGATGGCTCTTTTTCACATTTCCCTGACTGTAACTTTGCTTATCTCTTTTCTTCCCTCCAACAAAGGTTCAGCCTTTGTAACCTGTTAATGAACCAATTCCCTCATTGAATGATATCAGATTAGCCAGAAGAAATCTCTCCTCTTTGTGAGTTTCAGTAATTCTTTATATTCTAATAATTTTTGATCACATCATTTTGTCACTTTCATTTTTAATTGTAATTACATGTATGTCTTATTTATTTTACTAAACTTAAAGCTTAGTAGAATAAAAAGCTTATTGAGCAGAATATACAACTAAAATTTTTTTATTTCTGTCTCCTCCCCTATAACAATTGTCCTAAGATATTGGCTTATAGGTAGACATTCAAAAAGCACTTTGTTCAGAATTATATAGTGTTATTTGATGCTTAATCTCATGCTACTCATATCAAATACTTACTTGACAGGTAAGTCCTTATTTTAAGATAAAACTTAGAAAAGCTAAAAAGCTTGCTCATATCAGCAGTATTAACTGGTGGGCCAGGAACCCAAATTCTGGTACCTGACTTAGGAGCAGAGGGTCTTAAGTACCCGTCTGCTTTTAGTAAGCCATGTAAGAAGTTGTTTGGGACTCTGTACCTCTGCTTTGGTCTCTAACAACAAAATCTTTCTTCCAACTCAAAGGCCAAGTGGAGTGGAAGGTGACAACGTAGTAAAATACATCTTTTCCTTTGGTTTAAATTTTTTATGTATTCCAGGCAGTAGAGTGAAGCAACATTAACATCTATTTTGCCTGAGTTTTACTCTCTTATTTATGTATTTCCAGAACATTCACAAATGAGTGTGGCAGCACTACACCAATCTACACAATATTTTTTCTCTCTGTTGCCGATTCTCCAGTCTACATATTTCAATATTTTTTTTCTGTCTATAGGTATATATGTAAAAAAAAAGGAGCAAAACCAAGAATAAATGAAATGGAGATCAGTTTCTAGCAGGCACTTTTGTCTAATAAAGTAGATAGAAGCCCTCTAAGTTATAAGCTCTGATTCCTAAGTTACATTGTCTTCAAGGACATGCTTCTTCAGGAAAGAACATGGTTTTTTTTTTCCTTTTTCTTTTTCCCTGCAAGCTCCTTTCCATGTTTTCCTACCATACAAAGTAATACGTTATACAGAGGAATCTTGGCTTTGGCAAGACTTCTCAAGATGTATCCATTGTAATCAACTGAAGATTTCTGAAAATAAGATTCTCATGCAGACTTTAATGAGTTGAAGTCTAGTTCCATGTTTTTTTAAGTAAATTATAGTGAGAGTTTCAGCACAGGGTTGCCAAAAAGAAACTGTAGAGTTGCTAGTGTTTACATGGTTGCCCTTTTTCTCGATTTTCCTTAACTGTGCTTCATAATTATGATTATACATGCAATTGATATTTTATTACTCCTGAGTTTCAAGACGGATGTTCTTTCACAAAATCTACCTCCTGCAGTAGGGACTACATGTAGATTGTAAACACAAGGGAAAGGGTTCAGCAGGACCCTGTGAGCTCAGAGACCATTGTGTGCAGGTACCTGTTTTCCCTGTGACATTACCAGTGTCACTGACAAACAGGAACAGGCTGTTTCCTAAAGCATTACAAAATAAATTTTGTTTAGATTTACTTCTAGGAAAAGGAGTTAGAGATTGGATATACTGAGGCTGTTCCAGCTGTGGGAAGTGGGTGTGTGTGTGTGCATGCACATGTGTCTCTTTAAAGCAATGGCAGTGTCTAAATTGAGTCATTGTATTATCCAAGTGCTAGCTAGTTTTTGAATCTAAATGTAAACAGATAGGGGTTACAAATAGATTTAAACATCTTCTTAATATGAGTACAGAGATGGGCAAACAAATGGAGAAAAGACTGGACCTATTATTTAATCCTAAAACTAATCTAAATTCTCCATCTTTTAAATATTTAATATTTTCAGTGGTTTCCATAGATTCCAGAAATTAAAAACAAACACCCAAAACCAAAACAAGCTCTAGTTCTATTTATGGTTGTTGTCACTCATCCAGAGGCAGAACAGACTGTGAAAGTATTGCAAAGTCCTATTTCCTTAATACAATTTCTAGAAAATAATAAATATTTTTCAACACAGAAATACTCATTTAGATGTTTCAAATGTACTGATATCTTACTGACTTTGAAATAAAATCTAGTTTTGAATGTTCATAGTTTTACAAGTCAGTCACACGCCAAGAAGCATGAAGGTAAATTGAGTTTTGTCATTTCAGGTATTAATTTGTCATTTCAGGTATTTGATAAATATATATTCAGTATCTTCCGTGTGACAGGCATTGAGCTTGTTGCTAAATACTGAAAAGTGAACAAAATAGATGTGATTCCCGCCCTCTTGTAGTTTATAGCCTATTAAAGCAAACAGCCATAAAACACAAAGAAAGGAAATTTAATTACAGAAGGCTAGAAAATAAATGAGCAAGATAAATATAAGCACCTATCTTAACATACAGGTAGACTTAGAAGCATTCTTCCTATTCCTTCTATAAAAATGTAAATGCTCATTAAGTGGAGTGTACATTTTGTTAGGTGGCCCTGCAGTATTATAATTATAACTGACCATTTTCTGTTACCCTCATTTTCTCCATAAACTTTTATGAATGTTTTGGACGTTGATCTTCCCTACTTTCCACATGATCAAGGAAATTCTCACTCAACAATAAGATGTGAACAGACACATCAAAATGTGCTTTTGACCAGTCAAGGCTGATGTATCTTTGACTAGCTGCCCAATTTCCATGCTGAGTGCTTCATGTATCTCTGCAAATTATCCTCTTCTATTCACCTCTTTGTGGTCCACTTTGTCACCTGCCATCATCTGCTTACTCCCCAGAGGTTTTGTTCTCACAAGCTTTTCCTGCTAGTCCATTTTTTTTTTCCTGTTTCTAAACATATATCCCAATGTCTGGCATGATCTTCACACTTTTCCCAGTCACCTTCCTCAGTTAAACCTGTCTACTTGGCAGACAAGCACTTTGGAACTTCATATCTACTCTTTCTCCTGCCACTGACATTTTCTTTTTTTGGCATACAAATGTCAACAGGTAAGATCAAATGGAAAGAGGCATGAAAGGTTAATTCCTCAATATCAGCACCAACTATAGGAAATGTATTTGCAGGGGTACTGCTAAGTGGAGCTCATCAAATGAGCTGTGGTCTGTGACAACCATTAAATGAGAACATTTCTGTCGCAACGCAGGCAAAGTTAGATTGTTTCAATGTCATGTGTCACTGGGTGAAGAGCAGAGAAAGCCAGCTCTTCGTCTTTACACAAGAGCCCTTCAAACATGGAAGGCCATTGTTACAGAGCGTGCACGTCTAACCAAAGGGAGGACAGCTATTATCCAAAGCCAAAGGACAATTTTTAAAAGTAGTTATCAATCTTAATCAGATCCCTATTCACATGTGGCCAATATCAGTTTGTCATCACTTATAAAGGAAAACAAAAATTATAAATGTATAAGTGTAAAAAAGGAATAGAGTTGTTCATTATATTACTTGAGAAATATAATCAATAACTGAGCTTCTAGAATGGAGGCTGTATAATGGATTTTACACCAATGGATCTTTTGAAAAACTTACAAAGTGAAAATGTCATTTTTCTAAGTTGAAAACAAGAAGAAACTTTGAACTCTTTTTTTTTTTCCAAAATGGATCTCTTCCAAATTTCCTCTCTTTGCAGGCCAAATTTTCAATGAGATTAATTTATAATGGGGAGAACTTCAATAAGCATGAAGAAGATCTTTCCTAAGAAAATATTTCTAAGATTTTATTTGTTTAATGGCTTATTTATTTATATGCATTTTCAAAAAATGTTTTTAAGTGGCTTATATGTTCAAGAAGATGGAAGGTTGGTAAATGAGAAAGAGTGTAAAGAGAAAGCTAAAACAGAAAAGTAAAGCTGAATCAGAGATAAAATTAGTGCTCATTATGGATCACATTGGAGTTTCTTAGTAGTAAAGACTACCTGAGATAGAGTAATCAGGGACATAATGTAACTACACATTATCATAGTAGCTCAGGAGAACACGGTTATTTGTGCACTGGCTCCTGGAAAGTATCTCTCTTGAGCAGCTCTAAAAAGCAGACGTGCTGTAGTGGGGTGAACATTAGTTCACTAAAAAAAGATTTTCATATTATTTTATATCAGTATGCTATATTAGTTTCTTATTGTGCTGTAACAAATTACCACAAACTTGGTGCCTTAAACTAGTACAAATTTATTGCTTAACAGTTCTGGTGGTCAGAAGTCTGAAATGAGTCTGACAGTGCAAAGGTCAAGGGGTCAGAAAAGCTGAGATTATTCCGGGAGGCTCTAGGGGGAAATCTGTCCTTGCATTTTCCAGCTTCTGTATTCTGCTCGCATTCCTTGGTTGCTGGCCTTTTCACTCCCACCTCTGCTCCTGTCATTAAATCTTTTTCTGTGACCAGCCTTCCTGCCTCTGTTTAATGAAGACCATTGTGGTTACATTGGGCTCACTGGGACAATTCTAGATAATTTTCCTATCTTAATATCTGTAAATCCCTTTGCTGTGTAGGGTAACATATTTGCTAACAAATTAGGCTGTGATCATTTTTTGGGGGTTGATTATTTTATACCATATTTGCCTTATTTGCCTAAGTACTGTCCAAATGAATTATAGATGTGTAATTTATTTTCCTACCATATTTGCCTTAACCTAGAAAGATAATTGATGATGAAATACCTGTATATTTAGCTCTCTGATACTTTTGTCTAATCTGGAAAACAAAGAAAAGAATGTCAAGAGAAACATGAATTGTATGGTTCCAGTCAACTCTGAATTAATATGATATATTTTAATGAATATTTTTATTAGTATTGGGGGCAAAAAATTTTGGTTTTGGTCTTTGATCATATCTAGAATGCACATACTCTGGGTTACTGATTAAGGGCAGATCCAAAATTTTGCCTTCCACAGAAACAGGTGATATCTTCTAGTGAAAACTGATAATTTTACCAGGTTTTCAAATAGAAAGCCACCTTCCTCAGAACAGAGATCCTTTAGTCAGAGCTATTAATTATTACCACACAGCTATGGCCCTGCTAAACATAGGAAAAAATGAGCAGTGGACACCTCAAAGGTCTACATCATAGCTAACAGAAATCATTTTAGCTTACATTTTAAAAATACGTTTCAAAATATCTGCTTACAGCCACTAGGATCCTCATAAAATCAGTTTGATTAGTATAACAGTTTAATTGAGGACCTTCCATGATCAAACCTGTAACCTTTCGGTTATAGGATACACTCCAACTAACTGAGTCACGCAGGCTGGGGCCGTTCAATTTATTCAATAGAGGACAGTGTAATTTGCTTTTCCGACTATATGCCCCTATTAGTAAGGAAATGAACTCATTTAAAGGCTTCTTCTTTTTATTTTTAAATTTAATCAATATTTGGGAATGGTTCTCCAAAATGATAGCTTGAATCATTTTGCCTAGATATGAGGCATTCATTTGGACAATAGATTAACTACATTGAGAGAACAACTATCTGCTAAGTCAACTCTAATTTTAAGATAATAGAAATCTCTATCATCAGCGTATAGGAAAATATTTTGCTCTCCTTTAATGTAAAGTGGAAGGTAGGTCAACTAAAATAATGTCAAGTCTTAAATATACAAAGAAAACTGAAGAGAGTTCAGAGCACATTTGTATTTTACTGTAATGAAAGGAAAATCTGTTCTGACAGCTCTGGTTTTCATTTCGATGTTAAGCTGTGGGCATAACTCTGAGCTAACATAGTTTATCTTAAGACTTATCTCTGTTTTCAGTCAAAGGCCAAGGAAACATCTATAAAGGCTGCAAATTTATTTCTATAGATTAATTGACATGGTGATAGAGAGTGTAAAAATGGTCAAAAGTAGTAGCTGTGCCTAACTGTTGGTTCATATGGACAATATTGGCCTAAGAAACTCAGACTTGACACTTATCAAAGCAGAAACCAGGTTTACATTTTATAAAGAACTAGATATGCACTCGCTTGTGTGGCTCAGTGGATTGAACACTGGCCTGTGAACCCAAAAGTTGCTGGTTCAATTCCAGGTCAAGAAACATGCGTGGGTTGCAGGCCAGGTCCTCAATTGGAGGCATATGAGAGGCAACTGATCAGTTATTTCTTTCATTCCCTCCTTCTCTTTCTCCCTCCCTCTCCCTCTCTCTGAAAATAAATAAATAAAATCTTTTAAAAAAGAGAATTAGATAGAGAGTTTCAGAGAAAATACCTAATAATCTAAAACATTTTCTGTTTTTGTCAGGTTAGCTTATTTCAGTTGGCTAAACAGATGTCCAGAGACCTAAACTCTAGTGTCCTCTTCTTACAAGCACCTATATCTTTAGAAGCAATTCTTTTGGGGTGTCACATCTTTGATATCTAGAAAGGATGGCATCCACGTAAGGTGTGTGGTGAATGTAGCCACTCTTGCTGAAAACTATATGCTCATGAAAGCTGACATTCTCTTTCTTAGTCTCATCCTGAAGTTAGCTTGGAATTGGAACTGGGGAAAGGTTAAGTTTTGGCCAAGATTTTCGAACTGGCGCTTCTCAGGGAGTCCTGAAGGCAAGTTGCTGGCTTTAATCATTGAAAGATCTATAGAAAGAAAATGTGGAGTATTTGCACATTTAGTTTCATCTGAAACTTAGACAATTTTGACACAATAGGGAAAATTGAAGCAGATATCTATTATCATTGCTGAAACATTAATCTTTATATCCAGTAAGTTACCAAGTAAATCACAGGAAAGGAAATATTTGGTAGCTGAAGTAGTTCCTGATTTTTATGTGAGTGTGTTTTATACTTCTGTTCCTCTCCTCATAAAATAATACATTAAATTTC
This sequence comes from Anoura caudifer, assembly GCA_004027475.1. Lineage (NCBI taxonomy): Eukaryota > Metazoa > Chordata > Mammalia > Chiroptera > Phyllostomidae > Anoura > Anoura caudifer. Next base: position 153,424 of record PVKU01000837.1, read on the forward strand.
CATCTCCCAACATTAGCCACAGCTTGGCAGAGCCACTTGCCTTGGTCCAAAGAATAAATCAATTAATATCCCAGGATTTTCCAAGCTGGAACTGGATAGGGGGCAACACATTTTTACTCCATAATCCATACCCATAAAGGTATGAAATTCCCTTTTGGGGAAAGTACTTCATGAAAAAATGAAGCCAAAATGACAAAATAATGGAAAGATAGAGAGGGATAAAGGGTCCTTAACACCTGGGTCTGTCATCTCTGAGATGGTTTCCACACCCGTCTTTGTGAAATGTTACTGTGCTTTCCAGTAAACTCTCCTTTTTGGTATATGCTAGCTCAGCTTGCAAAGGAGTATCTGTCCCATCACAACCAAAGTGTCCGGACACTTTCACTGCTGATGTGTGTATAGCAGCCATAGCTAATGAATTGCCTCAAAGAAACTAATCAATATTTTCAGTATGCTGAAGACATACTACTGTTTCTGCTTCTCATTTTTCCTTATCGGGCCCATTAGGATTCACATGTGTTTCAAAAGATTCAGTGACAGCAGGAGTTCCATTGAAGTCAAATACTAGCTTTATGTGGTACATAGCCACCCAGGATGCAACACTCAGATGATGAGATAAATTCATGGACTTGCTGCACCTCCAAAAACAGCCCTGCTGACTTAAACTATGAAGCAGATGAAGATTATAAACATGATTATAATTAGAGGCAGTTCAGATCCCAGGTTGTTATTGTTATTTTTGCAACCATTTCTTTCTTTTTTTCTTTTTTTAATCCTCACTTAAGGACATTTTCCCATTGCTTTTAAAGAGAAAGGAAGGGAAAGAAGAAGAGAGGAAGAGAGAGAGAATCATGGATGTGAGAGAAACATTAATTGGTTGCCTCCTGTACTTATCCAAACCAGGGATCAAACCTGCAACCTAGGCATGTGCCCTGACTGGAAATCAAACCTGTAACCTTTCGGTTATAGGATACACTCCAACTAACTGAGTCATACAGGCTAGGGCCATTAAATTTATTAAATAGAGGACAGTGTAATTTGCTTTTCTTTAAGGAGCATAACAATAATAATACCCTATGAGTCATAGAGTTTCACATCTTTTCATAAAAAAAATTATTAGTGTTTTAAATTGTCTTTATCTCTGTCTCCTATTATTCCTTAGATGCTCATGAATCCTGCAGCATTTGGAAAAGTAAGTTTAGCATAGGTATACATGTAGACCTAGGTATATATACCTAAAAATTTATATAAATGTTATTCAATTATTTACATTTGAAATTAATACCATCATTTTTGCATTCGATCCATTATTATAGATCGGGGATCAGCAAACTTTTTGTAAAGGACCAGATGGTAAATAGTTTTCATTTGCAATCCAGGTGATCTTTACGGGAACTGCTCATCTTTGCTGTTGTAGCACGAAAGCAGCATAGACAGTGTGCAAGCAAACGGGCAAGGCTGTGCTCCATTTATGGAGCTTCATTTATGAAAACAGGCAGTGAGGGACCAATATTTGGTCTTAATTTGCTGACCCTTGCTATAAATGGCCACTTTTATTGTGATATTTTAAATCTCTATCTCTGATTCTATATTTCCTTTGATTAGAGGACATATTCATCTGGCTATTTCATCATTATCTCAGTTTTAACTGAGAGAATAAACAGTTAAGTCGATAATTCAGACAAGAGAACATGGTGGCATAGGTTAGGATAACAGTGTGTATGGAGACAAGTGGGTACAGATGTGTTCGTAGTATAAATTCAACAGGACTTTGTGATTCACTAGATGTGAGGATATGAGGAAGAAAGGAGTCAGGGAACATTCCTCCTCAACAAAAAAACAGTTATTCTCTTTTGGAAGCCTTCATGTAGGCTTGACCCTCATTGTACTACAAATACAAATCCTACTCACTCTTTGAAAGCAAAGTCACATCTTCAAGATGCCTTTCTCAGCTGCTCAAGTTCACAATGATGCCCTTTCTTTGAACTCCCCAAGATTTACTGTTTGTTTTCTTATTTTGGTATTTATGCTAATAATATCTTACTCTATTATTTATTTCATATATATGCCAAACTGTAGTATATTGTAGACTATGTGGACTATATCTTGTATTTCTTTGGCTTCCTATTAAGTTTGTATCTTAGTTTGATGTACCTACTAGGTACACATTAAATGCTTATGCATAAACGGATCAATGAGCAATGAGTGAATGACATTCAGATTTATAAAGAACGTGGCAGAAACTTCAGAAACAGATTGTGTCATTCTGCAATATAATGTTATCTTTCTTCTCAACTTTTATCAAAAACAATGCCCAGTCTTCCTAGGTCTCTCATGTTTTCATTAACACTTAATCCTTATTATACTGTCTCCATTTTACTTTTTCAAATTATACCATTTATTATCATTCTTTGACTATGTCTCTCATGTTTCATTGTAATATTTAATTTCATATTTATTTTCAGACTTTATTATTTAACATATGTAGCTATCTCTTTGACCTTCTGTTCACCCAGACTTTTCTTTAAACTCTGCCAAAGATCTACTATGAATTGATGTCTTTTCCCAGTGAGATTTGAGCTGTGGAATATCTGTCTGCAGATGAGATTTAATTCTATAATAGTTTCACAGGGTCTGGGCAATCCATGCCTGTTGCCATTGCCTCACTTAAAAATGTCAGAGGCGAGAGTTAAAAATTTGGAGCGTATGGTAATGAGGTAGTGTTTTAGGGTGTAAGAATCACTATAAACTAGAGAATATGTCAGGAAGACAAATGACCTCCTTCTAGGGTTTGTTTCTCATCTTTGTATCATGGAATTTCAATGTTTTAAGTCTTATTTTGCAGTATACTTGGAGGATTATAATCAAACCTCTTATAATATGTATGCCTGTGTTTTCCAGATTGAGTCATAAACATTGATTCTAAAAGGGTCATTTAAGAAAGTCACAAATGAACTTTTTTACTGCAGCTCAGTTATAAAATTATAAGTACTGTGATCATTAAACTAGTGGATTAAGCATAAGCCTAGAAATTAAGTCTGATATACAACTCAGCAAATATATTTGTGTGAGTATATTTTTTACATATGTAATATGTATTAAGTACTGTATATTAAAAATTGTATGAAACTAATATAGATGAAGAGAAATGCACTTAACAATTGACTCATTATTACCTCACATCAATTTCTTAACTATGTATGGAAGCTAAAATATAAAATTATTTCTTGGTTTACAAGGCACAGAAGTTATAAAATCATGGGTTTGGGAAGGATCCAAACTTTTATTTTAACACTCAGTTTCCATTACTGAAACCTAGGTTTGTTCGTAGCTCATTTTAAAAATCTGAAAAATGTATCCTTTCAGTGAAGGGAAGAGTGGATTAGTCAGAAAGAGGAAGAGACACATCAAAGGCTGAGTAATTGCCCACTGTTAAACAGAAATAAAAAATGCTATGTAGAAAGATACTAATTTGTATCAAAGCCAACCAACCTACCATCAACAAGATTAAAATAGAGAAGCTCCTAATGGCAGCACTACAATAAATATTTAGGGAGTATATTTTTACGTGTGTTAAATTTTAAAGTGTTTCTGTTGGTAGTCTGTGGGAGCTCACTTGTAGGTAACTAGCCTTCTCTTGCTAATTTTAAGGTTCTCTGTTTGCCTTTAACCTTTGTTATTTTAGTTATGATGTGTCTTGGTGGGGCCTCTTTGGGGTCATTTTGTTCGGAACTCTCTATGCTTCCTGGGCTTCTGTGTCCCTTTCATTTCTTGGTTGGGAAAGTTTTCTGTCATTATTTCTTCAAATAGGTTCTCAATTACTTGCTGTCTCTTTTCTTTTTCAGGTGGCCCTGTGATGCAAATGTTGTTATACTTGATGTTGTTCCAGAGATCCCTTAAACTACCCTCAATTTTTGGATTATTTTTTCCATACCACTGATTCAATCCTCTCCTTTATCTAGTCTGCTGTTCATTCCTTCCAGGGAATTCTTCAGTTCAGTTATTATATTTTTCATTTGTGACTGGTTCTTTTTTATATTTTTGGCCTGTTTTATGCTAACTATCTCTTTGTAGAAGGTCTTACTGAATTCATCTATTCTTCCTGAAGGTTTTTTGAATGTCCTTAAAATCAGTGTTTTGAAGTCTGTATCTGATAGATTGTGTGTCTCCATTTTACTTAATTCTTTTTGATCCTTTGTCTCTCCTTGTTGACTGCCTCTCTGTGTTTGTTTCTTTATATTAGGTTGATCTGCTATGTCTCCCAGGCTTTGCAGGGTGGCCTTATATAGTAGGTGTCCTACTGGGTCCAGTGGCACAGTCACTTGGATTCTCTGAGCCGGATGTTCCAAAAATGTCCCTTTTGTGACTTGTGTGTACCCTCCTGTAGTAGTTGAGCTTTCATTGCTGTTGGAATGTCAGTGTGTGGGATTGACCCTCAGGCTGGCTGGCTGTGGGTATTGGTTATGACCACTGGCATACAGGCTGGTGTGCTGGTGTCAATTCTATGGAATAGGATTTACTCTAGTGTGGTCTGGTGCCTACCAAGACCTTCCTTTGGGAATGCCTCTTGTGGATCTAATCTGGTGGTGCTCATATGTGGTCTGAAGCTGCCCACCCAGGTGTGTTCTTTCTGGGACCTCTTTGGAGGAGCTCCAATGCAGGGCAATGTTGGACACTGCTTATAACCAGCCTGGGGCTACCTTTGGGATCTACAGAGTGATCTGTGGTTGGTAGCTTCCTATGCTGGGCCTAGATGTGAACAGGAAGGGCCATGCTGTAAACAAAGGTTAGGTACCATCAGTACCAAGCCTTGGGTAGGTCAGCAAAAAGTCCAAGGTACCCCAATATCTGCCATTGCCTGCTGGCTACCCATAAAGCTCTGTTACTGAAAGATCCTTGGGTGGTACGTGAGTTGGGTGAGGCAGGGTTTCAGGGACTCACCAGTGTGGGGCAAGTGGTGTTCATCAGGTTAATACAGATTAAGATTTAGCACCCAGTACTGGGCCTGAGGTCACTCAGCAGAAGTTCCAGAGTATACCATGGTCAGTTTGTCATTCTCCTGGGGACCTTTGGAGTCATCATAGAGGAGTTAATGGAGTTCAGCAGGCTAATGCTGATTCAGATTGACCTTGTGAAGGGGAGGGCTCAACCCAGGAAAGTTAGTGCTTGTTGGCTGTGCTGAAGGAGGGCTCAACACAAAGGCGTAATAGCGGTCATCCCTCCAGGCCTTGCCCTGAAGCCACACAACCCAGTTTTTCCCTGTATGTCTTGAGCACCTCCTGAGCTTGATCAGAATTCCTCAAGAGTGTTTTAAGAAAAATTGCAGTGCAGCCCAGGTTGGTTGGCATTGAGAGACCCTTGGGCTCTTTGTAAACTGAATGGGGCATGGTCTCAGGAAGTCACCATGGTGGAGCTAGATGAGCTCACCAAGCTAATGCAGATTATGATTTGGCTATGTGGTAGAAAAGCTCAAGCCAGAACAGATGGTGCTCATTGATCACATGGGAGGATGGCTCAACACAGGGACAATGGTGGCCAGCCCTGGCTCCAAAGCCACTCAACTCAGTTTGTGACTTTATGTCTCTGGGGCCAAGGTGTTTTTTTTTTTGTTTTTGTTTTTGTTTTGCCAGAGCCCCAGGTACCCTGTGAGTGACAGTTTGTATGCTCTTTAAGAGTTGCCCTGGGTTTCCAGCAGCCTTTTGGTCTCGCCTTGTTAGATGGAATTCCTGCTTGATTTTATAGCTGGATGTCATGTTTTCTCCTGGTGCTCTGGGCTGGGGTGCCTGGCATGGGGCTGGGACCCCTTGATCTTAAGGGAGAACCTTAGAAGCTGAGATATCCCACCACATATCTGCAACAGGTGGGTGCGGGACCAACCCATTTCATGTCTCCACCCCTTTTACCAGTCACGATGTGGGTTTTTAATCTATATGCTCAGTTATGGGACTCTTCAGCTATTCTTCAAATGGTTATCAAGGTTGATTGTTCTATAATTAATTGTAATGTTGATGTGGCCATGCAAGGAGGTGAGTGCAGTGTCCCTCTTCCCTGCTGTCTTTACTGGATCCCTTGACTCATCTTTTTAAGTACGGTGGATGGTCTGAGTTCCCCTTTTAGTAACTGTAAATGTTAAATAAAAATACATTTATACTTAGAAACTGGTATTATAACTGTGAGAGAGGTTCTACTTATTATCTCTCTTTTAAAATTTCTTGTTTAGTAATGCATAGTGTTTTCTCAAAAATGACTTCTTACAAAATTTAAATACCAAATGTTTTCAAATAAAACTGAACAAAAATAGAATCCACAGTCTAATTAATTGCAATCGTCTTTAAAGACTAAGTCTTTAAATTTGCTTTAAGGTAACTAGAAAGAAATAACAAGATGTGATAACAACTATAGGAGAGTGGAAGCCTTTCAAAAATGTCTGGATGCAATGTTTACAAGTTATATTGAAGTTGCTACAATATGCAATACATACTGAGTGTGCTTATAAGATTAACATTGTGCTAAAGTACTTATTATTCACAAAATAGTTTGCTTTTTATTTTGATGTTCTGGCCCTATGACAAAGGTATTGCAAATATCTTTAAAATTAGTTTCGATGGGAGACAAAACATGAAGACAGGAGAGTTAGTGGATATAAATTTATAGTCATAAAATGATATTTATTTATAATTTTAAATTATTTTATGTACACACATGTACAAACTATGGTGTGAAGTTCAAATATAAATCTCAGTCTCATAATTTTCATATGTTCTCCATATGATATATGAGTATAGAAGCTTAAAACGGAAATAATACAACAAAACCCTTTTATTTTACAGAAGAGATTCAGGAACTCTGAACAGCATTGTATTTATGTCTCTGTGAGATAAAGTGAAACTCAGGGAGTTAAAAGATGAGGAGAGAGAAATAGGCAGGCATCCTGTAGCAGGGACCTGTGTTTATAAAACCAAGTATCTTTTTCCTTACCCTATGACACTTCAGATAGCATGCAGAGAACTCAGACTGCAGCTGTGTTTCTGTGCTGCTAGAATCTCAGATAGTTGGAAATTTTGTTCAGAGAAGAACCTGTTGTAGATGGACACAATGACCTTATCAGTTGGACCCACTTAGAGCATATATATATCTTAAAAATATCTGAGAATATTTTTAAATTTATATAAACAAGAAAAAGTCTTGAGAGTGACATATTGCATACTCCCTCATCTACGCCTAATTTTGGAAATGTAAAGAGAGCATTTTGTCAGCTGGTAGAATTTTGAGCAATGTAGGAATTGAAATGAAACTTAGGTCTAAATGTATAAATCACTATCGTAATAAATTGAATTAATGCAAATGATAGAGCAGTATAAGCTCTTAATATTTCATGAATTATGCTAGATACTTCATCCATAATTTTTTAGATCAGTCACAATGTTTGCTTTAAAAATTCTGCTTGGATTTCAGGTGGAAATTCATTTAAATATATAGACTTGGAGAGAATTGACAGCTTTGTAGTGATGGGATGGACTATCCATGAACATGGTATATCCTTCCATTTAATCAGGCATTCTTTTTTGCCTTTAGATAGAACTGGCTATTTTTGGCTATTTAAAAAAAAATTTCTCCTCACTTGAAGATAGTTTTGCCATGCTTTTAGAGAGAGAGGAAGGGAAAGAGAGAGAGAGAAACATTGATTTGAGAGAGAAATATTGATTGGTTACCTCCTGAATATCAATTGAGTTGATATTCAATTTGATAGGAGTGAAATCATATTCTTAACTTTTTCTTTCTTATTTCATTTATCATGATATTCTCAAGGTCCATCCATGTTGTCACAAGTGACAGTATTTCATCTTTTCTTATGGCTGAGTTGTATACATGTCTCACATCTTTATCCAGTTGTCTATCAAAGGACACTTCAGTTGTTTCCATGTCTTGGCCACCATGAATAATGCTATAGTGCACGTAAGGGTGCATATGTCTTTGCAAATAAATGTTTTCACATTTTAGGGTGGATACCCAGAAGAGGGGTTGTTGGGAAGTATGATAACTCTATTCTTAATTTTTTGAGGAACATTCATACTATTTACATTTCCACCAGCAGTGAATGAAGATTCCTTTTTCTCCACAACTTTTCCAACAATTATTCTTATTTGTCTTGTTGATGATAGCCATTTTAACAGGTATGAGGAGGTATCTTATTGTAGCTTTGATTTGCATTTCTCTAATAGCTAGTGAAGATGAGCCTCTTTTCATATAATTGTTGGCCATTTGTACAATATGCCTTTTTGGGACAAGTGTCTGTTCAGGTCTTCTGCCCTCCCTGCCTTTTTTTTTTAATCCTCACCCCAGGATATGTTTATTGACATTTTAGAGAGAGACAGAGAGGGACACAGAGAGAGAGACAGAGAGAAACATTGATATGATAGAGGAACATTGATTGGTTGCCTCCTGTATGCACCCCAGTTGGGAGTGACACCCATGGCCTTTGGTGTATGGGACAGTGCTCCAACCATCTGAGCCACCCAGCCAGGGACCAAGGTATTTTTCTAATGCTGGATGTTTTATACTTACATTTTGAGGTATATTATTTTGGCAAGATTAAAAACTAAAACTAATATTGAGAGCTAAAAATGCAGAGAAAGAGAGAAAGAAAATATTTCTTTGTCTGCTCAGATTCAAAAAAGTCAGTTCAGTGGTTACCATTCATCGGATGTGGAATGGACTCCATAGACGAAAAGGAGCTGCCTTCATTTGATTGGAGGAGAGGCAGAAAGTCTGCCTGCCTCTTCAGTGCCAGGCATTCCCATGTTAGAGTAATTCTGTAGTGTTGAGAGAGTCAAATATTAAAGGCAGAGACATAATTTACACATAATTTTTAGCTTCCCCTTTACCTTAGAGCATTACTGATAGAACATTAGTTTACATTCTGTGTCCTCAAGATAATGAAATCTTCTTTGTTCTTTATTTTAATAGGCAACATCAGGTAAAAGGGCATCTAGCTGCAGAAAAAAGAAGGGACAACCTTAAATAACCTCAGATGTAGGAAATTGTTATTTTTGTGGAGAAAGATAGTACAGCTTGTGTAAGCTGGAAATACACTCAGTGTATAAAATTTTCATAGTTATTCAGGTCTTGTACTCATTTATGCAAACCAGCATTATTGTTATACAGATAATATAATTATTTAGAATTCAGGTAAGTATGTTAGCTGGGTACCTAACATAGGTCTGAGTCAAAAGATCTGGAAAATACTAAATGAGCTCTAAAACAACTACACAGACAGGAGATATTAATAATGGTTACTCATTAATAGAAATATTTTAAAACTGAAATTGTGAAACCCCTAGTTTGCTAAAATAGGAATACTTGTGTAATGATAAGTTTTCATAGACTAATAACTCCCATGATACTAATTACTGTAGGAAATTATGATATTTCAATTAAATAACGAAGGACGGAGGATAAAATATGAAATTTTAACCAGCAAAGGTCTATTTTTAAAGCTCTAATTTCAACTACTCTTTGCTAGTAATGAAGAGTTTAAATGATCTTTAAAAACAGAACCTTCTGCCTGGGTGTGTGGCATCGGACTCAACTGAACTAATCTTGAAGAAAAGAGAAGCTTAGTTTTCTGTGGAACCACACATCTTGAAACATTTTTCTGAAGGAATATGCGCCAAAAAGACGAACACTTTGGACCTGATAATTTAATCCACTTTGTGACTCTTAGATTCTCTGAAATGTGACTATAGCTACACAAGCAGAAAAAAATGGTAAATTACAAATGAAGGTCTCTTCTGAGTACTGCCTGATGATAAGAAATTGGTATTTTTTTAAAGATTTTATTTATTTATTTTTAGAGAGAGGGGAAGGGAGGGAGAAAGGGAAGGAGAGAAACATTGATGTACATGAGAAATATCGACTGGTTGCCTCTTGCAGGCCCCCAACCAGGAACCTGGCCCACAATCCAGGTACATGCCCTGATAGGGAATTGAACTGGTGACCTTTCAGTTTGCAGGACGACACCCAACCCACTGAGCCAGTCAGGGTGGGAATTGGTCTTGATTGATCTCATGCTTCTCTGTTCTGTGCCAGTGGACTGGGTTTTTCTTCCATATAGATATTTTGAAATTAAAAGCAGTATTACCAGATGCCGCTGAATTAAATACAAAGTACATGACTTCTAAACAAAGGATGGTTGTAACAGAGAAATAGTACAAGGTAAATTCTCAGCCTCTTTTTTGGGGATTATCTGGGTCTTTCTGTGTCATACCCAAAACCCACAACTATCAGAAGCTAATAATACATAGAACTTTATAGTCTTGACACCAGTGTCTTTTGTGTGTGAATCATTTTTACAGTTTTGGCAGAATTGGTCTTGCTGTTATTTAAAGTGACCCCTGGCCACTTATCCCTTGGTTAGTATGGCCATACATCTCAACTGCTTGTCTTTTTAGAAGTCAAGGAGGGAACAGGGAGTTCAACGATCAGTTTAATATCAGTTATCAGGCGAAGTCTTGGATTGCTTGTTTTCATTGCAACCTTAGTTGTCATAACAAGCTAGCATGGGAGATAATGCAGTCTGATCTTTGAGGTTCAGATTATAGGAATTATTCAAGAAATAGAAGATAAAGAGAAAAATACATCTTAGCTCTTTATTGTCTGCTAAGAAACCTGACCGTTATCTCTTGAGTTGGAGGTCAGGGTCATATCACTGGAAACCAAGGCCACTTAGAGCCAAAGCTCTAGGCTGCACATGGCCACCTCTATATTCAAAATAACAAATTCCAAGCCTTGGTACCTCTGCGATATATGCATGATAATCACTGCGAGTGGCTTATAAACCTTTGCCTAAACCACCACAGTCATAGTGAGAATGTGGCCTTTGGCCTGAGCATGAGGCTGAAGACCTGCCTGCAGCTGGCTCAGCAGTGCCCTGACCCACTCCCTGTGCTTCCTGCTCTGTCTTGACTGTGTGAAGGAAGGAGACTTAGCTTTAAAATCTATTTATCTTTCTGGACATCACAACAGTTATCTCTTTCCTGGTCATAAATATAATTTTAAGGCTTCCAGAGTTACTTATGTATATGAAAAAATGTGCATCTTTTATTTAAAAACAATATGCATTTTGTGTGCTAAGTACTTTAGCATATTTTTGAAGAGTTGAGCTGTTGGACCACATTATCTGAGGACATTAGGCTGTGTTCTGTGTGCTGATATAGAGTGTAGATGCCTAACAGAGTACTCGTACTGGGTAAATCATTCATTACTGCAGAATGGTCAGGAAGCCAGTCTGCCACAGAAAAATCCAGGGTAACCTTGAGCAAGTTAGTTAAACTTTCTCTTAGTGTTTTTGTTTGTTTGTTTGTTTGTTTGTTTGTTTGATGGGAGGATTAAACAGGAAATATACACAAAGCACAGTACACAAAATTCATGGAACCTAATATATATATTCAGGAGTGATAGAAATTGTCATTCTGTCACTTTATTTAGATGTTAATAAAAAATTGGATAATAAGGATTGGAGTCCTGGCTGGATAGCTCAGTTGGTTAAACTGTTGTCCCTATATGCCAAAGTGGTGGATTTGATCCTCTACGAGGGCACATACAAGAATCAACCAATGAATTTATAAATAAGTGGAACAAAAAAGATCAGTGTTTCTCTCTCTCTCCCCCTTCCTCTCTCTCTCTAAAAGTCAATAAATTAAAAAACAATTGGATAAAATTTTTAAAAAAGGTTAAATAACCTCTATATCTTCCACATTTCATCCCTAGTTTCTATCATCTTCATAGTATTTAGAAAAATTAGATAGTGTTAATTTAGTGCTAAATAATATATTTTTGTACTCCAAAATATGAAAATACTGTTTGGTAAAACACAATTCATATTGCTGAATGTAATTAGCAAGAAGTCAGTTTTATTTATATTTAGTGTGCAACCAGATTAGAATATCCCATTATCTACACAGCCAGGAGTACAAGTATTGACCTTTCCTTCTTCCTCTGTCAAAACAACAACAAAGAATTTCATTTGCTTTGTCTAATCCCAAGTCTTTAAATATTTTTAAACCATATATGAAGCAGAATTGAGAAACATTAGTTTCATTTTTTGAATGAGAAAAAACATTGTACTATATAGAGAGCATAATCCTTTTTTCATCATTAGTGTTTGCAAATGTGTTTTCACCTTAGCATATTACAGAACTGAGTAAGGGGAAGTGGCAAACCTAACCAAACAAAAACAAAAACAACAAAAATCTAATACTAACACTGAACTAAATGTTAACGCTGAGAGTTCATTCATTAATTCAACAAATATTGGGAGGTATGGTAGTGAAGAAACCAAAGTCCCTGCCTTTGGGGGGGGAGGAATTTGACATAGATAGCTAAATTAATAGGTATATTTTATAAATCTAGGTAGTATTATTATAATAATAAGTACTATGATAAGAATATGGCAGGGTAAGAAGAGAATGACAAAGTGGGAAGAAATGGCTACTTTGTCTAGAGCGATTAGGAAAGGCCTGTTAAGAGGTGAATTTGGAATGGAAACATAATTGGAATGAGCCACGTGACTCCAGGAGATAGAATAGAATAGGAATAGGTCCTGAGAAAGAAGTGTGTTTGAATTGTCAAAGCCAGCATAGTTAGAACAGAGTGAGTGAGAGAGAGAGAGAGAGAGAGGAAAGAGAAGAGGTAAAACTGACGTGGAAAAATACAAAGACAAGAAAAACTAAATTCTAGGAAACTAAGTTCTTTCTTCTAGTTCTCCATTTATTTAAGGTCTTTACAATTTTTAGCATCCAAACTTGATTTTCTATTACAATACTAGACTTCCTTTTTCATGAGATTGACAATTGATTTATTTTGAAATAAGTAGGAATAGGAAAACTGCTAAACTGATCTAAGGATTTTTCTGTATTAAGAATGGCTTCTATGGATTATACATTAATCACTAAGTAAGCCTTTATAGTTCAAGTAACACTTTTTATTTTTTATTTTTTTCTTTAATGTCCCTTCCCTCCCCTAAAGTAACAATTTTTAACTTCTCATTTTTTGTTTCAATTCTTTTATACAAAATCTTTATCCCTAAATATGAAGAATGAAATAACCCTAAGTCACAGTGTCTTTAAATTTTATTATGGCTTATTACACACAAGATAAAAAGTGTATAATTGAGACAAGTATCTAAATAAATTAAGGACAAATAATGATTTTGTCTTAAATATACAAACAATTATCCAGTTAGAGAATAGTAAAATTAGATAGCCAAGTGATGTTTTGATGATTTAAGTGTAAATGAATCACAAACATTAGGATTACATTTCCCCTGAAAGAATTTTGTGTTTAAAGTTTATAGAGAAATATACTTGGCAGAGTGTACTTTGAGTTATATATTAAAATCAAAGACACATGAAAATGATTTTAGATAGTTTTCTGAAACAAAAGCCAGGTCTCCATATATAACAAGCACACAACTGAAGCAATTAGCTGGGTGTTTGAAACTACACATGTTTGTCAGAAATTCCCTGTTCATTATCCAGTCATTTATTCATATGTTCAATAAATATTATTTGAACCCCTGCTGTGCTGAGTCCTAAGTTTAAAAAGGAGAGCAAGAGTCTTGCCCTTCACCTTGTGAGGAGATTGATGGGAAATAAGTACCACTCCTCAACTCTCTGTAGGAGAGGGAACTTCAGGTCCACTCTGTGGATGTAGAATATAAAAAGATCATCTAGTCTTCTTATATGATTTCTTCCTATCTTTTCTGTAAAAATTTTAGGCACTGCCTCTCTTATGGATTGTATTTTCTTTGTTGAGAAAACTGATTTGAAGTTGAGGCATAAGGAAAGAATGGCTTTAAGAAGGAAATGGTTAATATTGCCATGCGACTCAATTGCTTTTTTTTCGTATTAGCAGTTAGGGAAGCAAAGAGAGAACTCAATTCTTGGTTTAGTGCTCATTTGTGTGGTTTACTAAACAGCATCCTCAACCTCACTGATTTCAATCAGAATTTAGATGTTTGCAAGGATAGTGTCAGGAAGAGGTTTTGAAGCAATGGATCTGAGATGTAGAAGAGAAAGAAGGAAACAGTGGCTAATTGGGGAGAAAATAGAAAGACCTGTGAATTGGAGTTTAAAGAAATTGGAGATTTGTGGGAATGATAGAAAACTGGGATCTCAGAATAAAAAGAAGGCTTTTCTAATTTCAGAAGTGGAGCATATCTGGTAGGTACATGAGAAGGATAACAAGTGGAGTAAAGAACTCAACTTCAAAGATTATAATGTTCATGTTTAAATGAGTTGTCCAGGAAATGATGACCTTACTCTGAATAGCAGGCAATAAATGATTTGAACAGATGCCAAAGATTAAATTGAATCAAGGGAAGTGACTAGGAGAATAATAGAACATAATATCAGAAAATAAGAAAAATGTATAGTCAATCGCCAAGAACTTCAAGGGCATATGTATGTGTTTATTTGTTTTTATGTGAAGATGGGGAAGTCATGAGCTGAAAGTTGTTTTTAAACCCTGAAATATGTGGTATTTGAGAGAAAGAGCTTCTATACCTGAGAGGACAGGCCAGTGTCCAGTTAAACCATCCGAAAGAAATGATCAATGGAGAGGCAAGTGGTAAAGGGGAATTTGTTTAATTCTTGGGCAAAGAAGTCTATACAGTGGATATGGATCTTTGTAGTTTGGGCCTTTAAATAGACTTTTAAGTTTCAAGTTTACTTTTACTTTAGTATTAGGTGAACAGAAGCAACAGAGCTCCTTAGCCAGTAATTGCCTCAGTTGCCTAAATTGCCAACAAATTGCTTCAATTTACTTCATTTCATAGGTGTAGAACTTGTGTGAATATTCTATTCTCAGCATGTCACTGATTTTCAAATGTCTGGGGTTTAATAAAAATCCTAAGTGCATTTTGCCAAGAAAATATCATCTGATATTTTAGACGTGTTTGCTTTAGGAGAAATATAATCCTATGTTTATGATTCACTTATACTTAAATCAATATACTGCTAAGATAAACCTACAATCCATCCAAGATAGTTCCTGTCACTCATATATCATTTTAAAACAAGTTTTCTTTAAGTTATAGAGCTATGAAGATTAAACCATATCTGATTTGGAAAGTTAGAGGAGATGACTTCTCAGTCTAGGGAGTGACACAACCACTTCGAATCATGGACCTACAACTACAAGGGATTTTTGAAATCAGCTAATCCTCTGATTATAAAAGAAGAAACTGAGGGGCAGAGCAGTTACAGGACATACCTGCAATCACACTCGACTTAGAAAAGACCAAAGTAAATAAGTTAGGTGGTGTTTAATTAATGTTACACTTTTGATCACATGAACACTTAGCACAAAATCTTAACATAATTGGTGCCAAATAAATGTTTGCTTAATGAATAGGTCAATGTTATTTGGACTACACCTATCAGATAAATGTGTTCTAGTTTTCTGTTTGGCATATGTATTAGGGCCCTCATGATGGGGTGTGTTCCAGTTGCCTTATTAGACACAATTATTGGCTTCTAGAAGCAGTGACCTCAAAAATATCAAAGTGGCTGAAGTGTTCAAGTATTAAAGAGACTTATATTA
Organism: Anoura caudifer; assembly: GCA_004027475.1. Taxonomy (NCBI): domain Eukaryota; kingdom Metazoa; phylum Chordata; class Mammalia; order Chiroptera; family Phyllostomidae; genus Anoura; species Anoura caudifer. Next base: position 169,027 of record PVKU01000837.1, read on the forward strand.
ATATGTAAAAATATAACTGTCATTTTGTGTGGATATTAGTATGAGAATGCCTATGAATCAAAATGTCACATTATAATAAATAAGTGAAATACAGTACCTGTTTTGATTTCAAGTGCATTGAAAATGTTTATGGAGAGAATTTGAGGAGTTCTTTAATCAGACAGTACTACTGGCGGAAACATTCCGTGGAATCACTGAGCAAACTGAGAGAAGCTCTAAGACACAGATGGCACACACAAGGCCTGGGCCAAAACCGGCCCTCCACCTTGTTTTATCCGGCCCGGCACCTTGTTTCTACCCGGCCACAGCGCTGCGCTCCTTGCTCCTAGTTAAGGAGTAGATACATTTATACAGTCCTAAAGTTACACTCTGCCCTTTGAAGGCAACCACGAGGCTGATGTGGCCCCAGTGAAAATGAATCTGACACCCCTGCTAAGAGCAGGGGGAGAATTTAAGGAAGTGGAGTTGATAAGGATGTTTGTCTCTGTGTAGCAAAGTGTGATGAAGGACCAATAGGAATGACTGGGAAATGGGCTGAAGTGAAGAAGAAATGTCTCAGGACTCCAGGAAAAGGACTAAACTTTAATAGAAAGATTTTGATGTTATAGTACAGAAGTTTAGCTGTGCAACCTTGGAAAAGGTGCTTAATTATTTTAATTAATTAATTAATCAAATCTTTATTGTATTTCTTTTCCATTACCATTTAAGTCCCCTATCACCCACCCCATCCCCAGCAATCACCACACTGTTAATTATTTTAAATGTTGGCTTCTTGGGGTAATCTTAAAAATGCAGAAAATCATAGTACTTACATGTCTTTCAGAAAGATTAAATTAAATAATGTTTGCTTACTCTGCTTATAGATCAAGTTGAACCTGGAAATGAAATCTGTGGCAAGATACTGAATTCTGGGTTCCATCCTTAGTTAAGAGGTGCCACTGAATTATACACCTCAGTTAGAGGAGTTTTACACGTGATTATTTTCTGCCTGCCTTCTTTCTTCTGGGAGCAGTTTTCCTAGAGTAACCTCTTGTAGGCAGCCCAATCTGGAATGCTCTCAGGGACAGAGTAAGCAAGAATTATGCATAATGACCATATTAGAGTGAGACAAGTTCTGATCATTTCCTTGGTGGTAAGTGCTATGTTAGCACAGTGTAGGTCAGGACGAGGCTTTCCACATGACCTGCTTGCGCATTCTGACATAGTGAGCAAAGCAATAGGGATAGATTTGGAAGGGAAAGCCTGCTTCTGCCACTTGCTAGCTGTTTGACTTTGACTAAATTACTTAGTATTTCCAGCCCTCATTTATCAATTTATCAAATGGATTCAACAATACAAACCACACAAGGCTGTTGTGGAAATTAGTAACGTTACAAAGTACCTAACATAATGTCTGATATTCGACCAGATCTTGCTAGGTATTTCTGTTCTCTCCCTTCCTCCTGGGATTTAAATCTTAAGAAGTATTAAAGCAGTCTTTAGATTATTCCGGGAAGAATGAATAAAGCCAAAAAGGGGGCAGGGAGAGAGGAAAATTTGCCCTCAACTATCTAAGGGGAACAGGAAGCTCATCAAAAAATAATTCACAAAAGACAATCAATTATTCTCATTATGTATTAAAAGTTACAAATATTGCATATTTTGTCATCTTTAGACATCTAAAGCTGTCAAATAATGGGTGTATCACTTTTTAATGATTCTCTAAATCACATCATGATTAGGAATGCTAACAGAGTTAAGTTAAATGGTGGAAAATCAGCTTTTCTTCCAGCCCTGTAATTTTGTAAATGGTCAAGAAAGAGAGAGGGAGAGAAATGAAATTAATATATGACATGGGCATGGTAACACAACACAGCAAGTAATCAGGTCACATAATGTCATAGAGCATTAGAAAGACATTACTGGAATCATTTAGATTTCTGCAGTGCCTCTTACCACAGAGCTGAAAGTGTCCGTCTCGCTGTATTCTTTCGAATGTTGGCTTTCTTCAAATTCAGGGCTGTTTGGAGACCTGACCTTAGGAGAGCAATCCTTTCAGACGGCTTTGCCATCAGTACCTTACTCACTGTCTCATTTCCACTGATAGGGATTCACCTCTGCAAATAAACCTGCAACAAAGCACATTCCTCTCCTTTTTGGTTAAGTGATGGGAAGCAGGTGAGATTTGTTTTTCAATTAATTAAACATTCTATGAGTTTCTTAGACATATTTATGACAGGAACAACAACTTTGTTTCCAACATTTGGCAAAATATAATTTTTGTGGTGTCTGAATAATTATAGAAAAATAGTTTTTGAAAACTTAGGGTATTTTTTTTTTTGGACAGTTTAATTCTCATGTCAAATCTCTAGACAGTGTGCAGTTTGAGATAGTTGGTTTTTACTTTGCACACTGGAAATCCCATCAATGCTCTCTTATGTTCAAATGAAATGCTTCAAACGGAAATGACCAGATTCCTAGGAAAAAAGAACATGTGCAACATTGTGTATTTATCACATAATTATAGGAAAGCACCTGCATTCCTCAGTAACTAGACTCTGCATTCCTCATAGAGAGTAGATGATAAACTCCTGTAGGAGAGGGTTTCTGGTCTTCTTTTCTTTGTATCCAGCAAGTAGAGTGCAAAAATTTTTGTTTTAGCATCCGAGTCTGTACTATTTGCAGTGAAAATTGTTCTTATGTAATTTTTTTTAATTTTACTTATTTTTAGAGAGAGGGGAAGGAAGGGCGAGAGAGAGGGAGAGAAACATTAATGTGTGGCCCCACACATTACTGCCTCTTGTATGCCCCCAACTGGGGACCTGGCCTACAACCCAGGCACGTGCCCTGACTGGGAATGGAACCAGTGACACTTTGGTCCCCAGGCTGACACTCAGTCCACTGAGCCAGCCACGCCAGCCTGGGCCTTAAGTAATTTTTAATTGAATCTTAAGGAAATCTCATTTAATCCCCTCTGATCTAACTCTAAACTGAAAGTAACATTTAAATGTGGAATGCAAGTCTCCATTCTTTTATTCAGGTCACATTTTTTTAAAAGCATGCTCTATGTTAGCTGTTCTAGAGATTTACAGTTCATTGGTGAGTAATCTACAAATGGCTCTGGCCTTATAAAGCCTACAAGTCAAAAGACTGCTAGAAAATACAGCAGACCTAGAATTGTCCGAAGAAAACAGAAGTAATAATAGATGATAGTTACCAAGGGTTTTTTATGTGCTAGGCACTGTTTTAAATCCTTAGCGGTTAATGATTTTAATCCTAACAATAATCTTAAATCAGTGTAATTATTTTCATTTTGCTTATGAAGAAACCGAGGCACAGAGAAGTGAAGTCCTCAGCTAGTAACTGCTGGCTCTGGGATTTGAGTCCAGAGAGTTCCAGGGTGTGTCATTTTAACCACTCATGATACAGCCTCAGAAATAGCAAATGATTTCAGGCAGCTCATTTTTCTTGCAGCTAGGTGAAAAGGAAAAATAGTCGGATATATATAGTTTTGTGTTTTGACAAGAGGAATAATATGCTGAGGCACTTTTTTTTTCCTGGAACAAATCTCCAGTCTGAGTTAATAGCATGTGGTTGCGTAAAATATATGATGTGACACACTGGACAATGGCTTTAACTCGAATATCACAGGAGATACAGGAATGCTGTTTAACCAGATAGTTCTTTTTGTCTTACTTTATTTTTACTGTTTACACAATTACAGATGTCCCCATTTTCTCCCCCTTTGCCCACCAGCCTCCACTTCCCTCTAGCCATTGCCAGGCTATTGTCTGTGTCTGGGGGTTATGCATATATGTCCTTTGGCTGATCCCTTCACCTTCTTTCATCCAGATAGTTCTTATATTAACACTTCAGACCAGCTGATGGCAACACGTCAGGCTCTTTGCTCCTTGAGCTTACATAATACAGAGATAGTACTGGGATCATCTAGATGTTGACATAGCAAATAACAACCATTAGACTGTCTCTCAAATATCAGATGTCTTATGATTTCACAGGTGCTGGGTTTTATTGTATTTTTAAGCAAACCGTCTCATAAATACCTTAATTATAGGTATTCTATATTTCTGATTAGCATAGAGCCAAGTAAGAGAGAGGCAAAAAGCACCTTCTCTGGGAAAAGTTAAAAAGGCTAACTCCCTTCAGTGGGGAAATCAGCAGCACGCTTTCATAATCTCTGTTGATCAGTCACTTGCTTCTTCTTTCAACAAGCCTTTATAAGATGGGGCCTTATGCTAGATGCTGTATATACGGAAATAAATATGGCATAATTGCAAAAAGCCTCCAATATTACTGAAGGCCAACAATTATTTCCCCCCCAAAATTTTACATTGTTTTAACCTCTAACACTAGTTATTGGTTAAGAACTGAGAGTTTTACATCACAGCATGTGATGTTAAATGAGGGTTTCTCAGTCTCAGCACTAATGACATTTGGGCTGGATAGTTCTTTGTTGTGGGGCGCTGTCCTGTGCACTGCAGGATGCTCAGCAGCCTTCCTGAGCTCTCCCAGTAAGGTGTGCCTACTACTACCCCCTCCAGTTAGGACAACCGGAAATGTCTTCGGGTATCATCCTTAGTTGAGCACCACTTATTTAACCTGAAAGTATTTTAGAGCAAGTTTTAATATGTTTATTTCAAAACAAAACAAAAAACAATAACAAAAGTGCCTACAACAGTTTGAACCGAGCCTTATATTTTGAGTTGCAAGATATTGGGCCCATAAAATGGCAGTTACAACATGCATGTCTAGGGAACTAAAACATGTAATTTACTATTTAGGGTTATTTTAGATTGACCATTTGAAATGTTAGCAAATGCCAAAGCTTTTCTTCAGAGTGAAATTTTCTCCTGGGAATATAATTCCTTTCTCACCGATGATAGTTACCCTACAGGCCTAGAAATTTCTGAATTCTAACTATTAATACTGAATTATTCTTTAGGCCCTTCAATTAAAATGGATTCAAGGAGATATAGACTAAGTCTCGCATACCCAATACCTGATTAGACTTGACTGAGATCATCCATTAAATATATGTCCCTATTTTTTGTAGCTGGAAAGCATGTGTTTAAAGGCATAATAAAGTAGCATCCTGCTTATAATCTCTTTGTAACACATAGTGAATACTCATTGAACAATTGTTATTTATTTATTTATTTATTTATTTATTTATTTATTTATTTATTTATTTTTAGAGACAGGGGAAGGAAGGAAGAGAGAAAAGGAGAGAAACATTGATGTGCGACAGATAATCCATCAGCTCCCTCTTGCACGCCCCCAAGTGGAGACCTGGCCTACAACCCAGGCATATGTCCTGACTGGGAATCAAACCAGCAACCCTTCAGTTTGTAGGCCAACACTCGATCCACTGAGCCACACCAGCCAGGACTGGATAGTTATTTTTTATTTAATCACTCACTGCTTAACTTTTTCTTAAAAAGATTGAAGGTAGGTTTCAAAAAAACATATAATATAAGCAGATAATGGAGTAGCCAAAGAACTTATATGCATGACCCATGGGCATGAACAATGGTGTGGCAATTTCGTCTGAGGGAATGGGGGGTGCTGGGTGGAGGGGGGCAAAGGGGGGAAATTGGGACAACTATAATAGCATAATCAATAAAATATAATTTAAAAAAATAAGTGAGTTATTCAACAAAAAGGGAAAGCAGGGTTATGAAAAATGGGTTGAACTGTGGGTATAAGGTCAACGTTCAAATTCATGTTCTCTCAGTTGCCAAGATTAGGCAACAAATTTGACTTTTAGCAAACATGGCAAAGAGGAAACCATAATGAGTTACATGATTCAAGGTCTCAAAATAAAGACTTTAGTTGTTCCAGAGAAGTTCAACTACTTGTGGTACTGAGCCAGGAGAAATTTTACCTGCACAGTTTCCTCAAGAATTTTCTACTAAAGGAGAGATATAACTAGAAACAATTTTTTCCAAAAAATAATATTCCTAAAACATCAAAAAATATGTACTTTTGAGCTATGGATCTTTTCAATAGACTTTTTCTATGGATCTTTCTTTTTTCTTCCTGGCATGTCTTACAGTATGAACTTGTGTGGAACATTTAAAGTTACCACAAATTCTTAACTACTTCCCCCACTGAAACATGATATCAAGGTCCCCTCTTATGTCTGGTTTGGCCTTCAAGTCTGGCTTGACTGATAAAAGACTTCAAAAGTGGCATTCTCAGGTACCTAAAGTTAGGTCATAGGAAGCATTGCAGCTTCCACCTGGGATGGCCCCATTGGAACACTGTGGTATTCCTAAGCTGCTGTATGTACAGCTCCCACTTCCTTCAGACTCCATGCTGGAGAGGCCATGTGTAGGTGACCTAGCCCCAACTGACCATAATCTTCCAGTCATCTTATCTGAAGCACCAGACTGAGAGTGGAGATGCCTAGGACTCTTCAGAGTAGCTTACTCTGTCAATAACCTACAGAAAAGGACAGTTATTCAATGGAACTCTTACTGAGTCATGACCCACAAAGGTGAGACACCATAAATTGATTGTAGTTACATCACTAAGTTTTAAGGGAGTTAACAATAGATAACAGGAACAACTTGTGTGTATGTATGTATGGCCTGTCCAGAAGGTATCCAGCCATGTTATATGAAAAATAGAGACATTTATTGAACAGGATACAAGACACAAGAGACATTGCACATAGGACAATGATGCCTTAGTCCCCTTCTAAGTAGGCACCTTGGACCTCACACAGTTCTCCAAATTGCCATCAACTGCCCTGTCATATTTTCTTGAATCTCATCAATGGTCTGAAATCTCTTCCCTTTCAAAGGTGATTTTAGTTTTGGGAAAAGCCAGAAGTCAAAGGGCACCAAACCTGGGCTGTAGGAGGGCTGAGTCACCTGGGTGATTTGACATTTTGCCAGGAAACTCTGTATGATATGTGATACATCATTGTTGTGTTGAAGCTGCCAGTAACCAGTTGACCATCTGAATAGCTGAATCAACTGAATGTTCAAGATTAACGCAAACTTTGATGCAGATTCATTGCTCTACTTGCTCAGTAATTTTGAATGTGATGGCCACACAGTACACTTGCTTACTCAGCCATGTCTACTGCCCCCACTAATACTGTGAAGGTGTCATTGTTTATGCATGCACATTCCAGTCCACTCTCCTTGGCTGCCAGGTTTCATCGATGTCACACAAGCTGTTCTTGTTATATTAACGATGGCTAGGCGGTTTCCAGACAGATGGTGTGTGTGTGTATACACACACACATATGCCTATACTGGAATTGACTGGTTATATATTTATAAACCAGTTAAATTCTAAGAGGTGGCATATCTAGAAAAATAACGGTTTTGAAATATTGATGTCCTTTTTTAAAAAAGAATTAGAGAAGACCCATGTTCCCCTTTGATGGTTCCTTTTGGTTTGTACTCAGGGCTTTAATAAAAGTCCTTCCCTCACACCCTCCCTTGTTTCTTAATTAGTTCTTAATTAAAAACTTCCTTCCTTCCTCCCTCCCTTCCTTCCTTCCTTCCTTTTTTGTTAGGTCATGCTTAGAAAAAGTAAATTACTATAAATCTGATTCTCACTGTGGCTTTATAATGAATACCATGGATATATATGATGGTCACCTTCACATAAGCAAACCTGAAGGTAGTCTTATTATAAATATTTTAAAGAACTCAAAAATATTCATTATTTTTCATGCATTAAAAATTTTGTGATGGGATTATTTTCATTCCATACAAGTAGCAGACTACACTTAGTTTCATGATAAATTCTACTTCAAAGTGATTGTGAGAATTAAAAATAGCAATTGTCTGCCTGATATTTTTCTTCATACTAGTTTTATATGTGTAATAATGTTTCATTTGTGTGATGCTCCAACTAGGGAAGTTTTCTGTCATCATTTCTCCAAATAGGTTTTCAGTTTCTTGTTCCCTCTTTTTCTTCTGGCACCTCCATGATGTGAATGTTGGAGTGCTTGAAGTTGTCCCAGAGGCTCTTTCCACTATCTCAATTTTTTTGGATTCTTTTTTCTTTTGCTGTTCTGATGGGTGATTTTTGCTTTCTTACATTCCAAAACACTGATATGATAGTTAGATTCATCTACTGTACTGTCGATTCCTTGTAAATGACTCTTTATTTCATTAGTGTATTCTTTATTTCTGGCTGGTCCTTTTTTATGCTGTTGAAGTTCTCACTGAGTTCATTGAGTATCCTTATAGCCAGTGTATTGAACTCTGCATCTAGTAGATTGCTTATCTCCATTTTATTTTATTTTTTGAGTTTTATACTGTTCTTTCATTGGGACATATTTCTTCATCTCCTCATTATGCAGCAGCCTCCCTGTGTTTGTTTCTATGTACTAGGTAGTGCTGCTGTGTCTCCTGGGCTTCACAGAGTAGCCTAATGTAGTAGGTGTTCTTTATGGTCCAGTGGCCCAACCTCCCCAATCACCCAAGCTGGGCACTCGAGGTGTGCCCCACCATGTGGACTGTGTACATATCCTTCTTGTAGTTGAGCCTTGAATGCTGTTGTCACAGCATTGAGAGGGGTTTACCCACAGACCAATCAACTGCAAGGATTGGCTGTGACCACTGACCTCCATCCACCACAGAGGATCAGCTGTGCAGGGGCCCACACCACAGAGCAGGACTTAACTTCAGCAGGGCTCTGGTACTTAGTGGATCTACCCCTTGAATGTGTCGCCTGCGGTGGTGGTTGGGTGGTGCTGCTTCAACATGGAACAGAGATGTCCACTGGGTTCTCTTGCTCTGGGGCCTGCCAGGAGGTATAGGATAAGGCCACCCTCTGCCTGTGTTCTGCTGGGGGCCTTCTGGCGTGAGCTATAAACTGCAGATGGCTGCAACTTGTGCTGGTCTTGGAGGTGCCCAGGCAAGGCCAATCTACATAGCAAGGTCACCTGATGCTAATGCCAGGCCCAGGGCAACTTAGTGTGCATTACTGGGCATGCTAAGGCCAGGTTGCTTGTTGGAGAGATTTTAGAAAAGTCTGAAGCATGAGGCAGGAAAGGGCATTTGTATGGAAAAGTTCCTGGAAATGGCTTGGGTAAGCCCACAAGTTGTGTGGGGTAGAGCAACAAGGAATCACTGGGATGGAGTGAACTGTGTGAGCCAGGTTGATGGAGTCTCAGGTATGGCACCCACCTGATAGCTCTGTGTGGGGGAGGGCTCAGAAAAGGAGCAATGGCCTCTGCCAGCAGTTATGTATGAGAGAAAGCAGCCTGCCAGCTCTCTCCCTGATGCAGGACTTAGTTCATTTCTATACGTCTCTGGTGCCTTTCAAGCTACTGCCCCAACACTGGAGCTCAGAAGGAGTGAGTCCAAACATGTCCATGTGTGGGCCCTTTATGAGGGATGCCTGGGACTCTAGAAGCCCTCCATCCCACTCAGCCACAATCCGCGCTGGTTTTCACAGCCAGAAGTTATGGGGACTTCTCTTCCTGGCACTGGATCCCTGGGCTGGGGGGCCTGGCGTGGGCTGAGACTCCTCGCTCCTCAGGGGGGACCTCTACAACCAAATCCCTCTGATTTACATCTGCCACATGTGCACGTGGGACGAGCCCATTCGATATCTCCTTCCCCACCCCTTTCTACTAGACTTGATGTCACTTCTTCCTTAATTCCCTAGTTGTAGGACTTCCATTCAGTCAGATTCCAGATGGTTGTGAATGATGGTTATTTTGTAGTTTAGTTGTAATTTTGATGTGATTGTTGGAGGAGGTGAGTACCATGTTTATGTATTCTGCCATCTTGACCAAAAGAGCTAATCTATTTAAAAATACATTATCAGAGTTTTAAATAAAGTTATTTGTATGACTATGATTTTTTTCCTAATGAAGAGCAGCTTCTCTAAATTATTTGCTTTGACACATTTCTAAATCTTTAAAACTTAAAATTTCACTCTCATGAAAATATGTTCTCCTTTTGAAATATTTAAAGTTGTAGAAAATTATATTTAATTTTGGCACAACTCAGAAATCACTGGCTCCTATGTGTATTGCATTGTTAGTATATCTAATGATCAAGTGTTAAAGGGGACAGCAGAGGAAAAAAATCTCAAATCCATAACATCACATATGACATATTCATAGTTAAGACCAAGCTTGAATCGCATAGTTTATGTTCCCTGAATTAATTAACAGTATCAGTGCGTATTTTTTCAAAATCTAATCTGTAATGCTCACTAAGTGCCTAAGATACACAGTAACAGTGCTTGGCATCCAAGATGAATACATCTAAGTGAATATAGATTCACTAATAAATTGATGCTTTCAACATGTACTTTATGAATATTTACTACTATATGCAAGGTACTAGCCTAAGCATGATAGGGGCATTCAAACTCCATAACACGCAGACTTAGGAAAGGAAGACTGAACTGAAACCCTTGGCAGTGTTCATGTTTACCAAGAGTCATGGAATATCACAGTGTACTGAAAGGATGATAAAGGTGCATCTATTGTGATATGACTGCCTAATGGACAGTTTATAAATATTGCCTGTAAAGGCCAGATTTATGAGGACCTTAACATTATAATCATCATATTAATCGTGATCTTGTAGGGATTTTTGGAATTCTAACCATTTACGGTAATTATTATCCTGAGTTCAGTATCCATCTAAGATGTTATCCATCTAAGTGGTCAAGGAACCTATATTTTAACTCAATATGGACTATATGGACATGTAGTCCATATGTTTGGACTATAATAATTTTCTAACTTCATCTTAATACTAGTTTTAGTAGACAATAGTATATCTTTAGTTGACCTCTTAAACTGAATTACAAGTACTTATTTTTAGACATGGTGCTTTTGTGATGAGTATTGGAAATGAGGGAATTTTTTGTTCATTAATTGTAGAAATCATTGTGGTTAATTGGCATGTTTTCATGAATAGAGGTGTTTTTTTCAAGATAGCTTATTCCAGCAGATTGTAGAGACCTAAAAACAGAATGTTTTAAAGGCTTAGAGACTATTGGAACTCTGGAATTTAAATTTGTTTCACAGATACAAACAGGTAATATCAATTGGTAATTATATTTTTTGAAATACATCAAATCAAAACATGTAGACAGTTATATATTTTTATAGAGTAATAATGTGATATTCTAAAAGTCACTTCCCAATAGAAATGACTTCATTTAAAATTAAAAATTAATTTTACAAGTAAGATAACCTAAGCTTGTACTCTTTTTGGTAACAGTCACACAATAAATTTCTTGTCTTGCTTAGTTTGAGGAACTTTGGGGATTAGTTTTCATGCTTTGAAAACCAAGCATGTCTAACTAAGAATACAGTCCATGTGTTCATTGCTAATAGCTGAGTAAGACAGTAACTTTCCAGGAGTTTATGCTGCTGCCAGTAAATCTTCTCCTGTAACCAGACACTGTGATTTGGACTCAAAAGGAAATTTACTTGTAACATGTGGGAATTCATGTTCAAATCTATCATCACGTCTGTTATTGGTGTTATATTTGTGTTCTGTGTCCTCTGGTGAACTGAAATAGCTTTGTTATTCTGTGTGAAATGAACAATGAGATATCTGCTCTAAATCTTTTTTTTTTTTGCCAGAAAATAGATAAAAGGGCACAAAAAAGATGAGCAGACCTCTTCATCCAACAACATCATCCCGGTTTCCCTCCGACCTCTACAAGCACTACCTTTTTTTCTTTCATTTCTCCCTTCTGGCTTCCAAAATGGTTTTTGCTTCTCTAACTCTTAACATCTGCAACACTAAGGGCTCCGACCTTGCCTCTCTTCAGGTTCGCCTCAGATGTCTGTCGCTTATTCCACACTCTCATCACACTGCTTGCCTGTTACTTGCCTGTTATTTCCGGTACACATGATAAGTTTCTTCTATAGACCTCACCATTCACTCAAACAAACCCTCTATGAAACTACCTTGTAGATTTTGGGGAAACTGGCTTTGTTTCCTGCTGCCTTGCCCCCACTCAGTAATCACAACTGCATTATCACAGCACACAGATTCTAAAATATTGGAGTAGTTCTCTTTTATCCTCTCCTCATCCCCTGTGGAAGGCTGATACAGAATTCTTCCATGTTTTCATATAAAGTGTTTCTCTGTTCTATTCCTACTACCTCACCCCTAGTCTTGGTCCTTTAATAATTTATGTAACCCTAACAACAAAGAATTCTTTCACTTCAGTATATCATGTGTTTCCCTGTAAATAAATTCTCCCCCAAAATATAACATTGAACTGCTTTCTGAAAAAGATTTCTCAATGGTCCTCTGCCCTTAGTCTCTCTACAATTTCTAGCAGCCAAAACAATTTCCTTGATGCCAAATCGTATTATTCCCAGGACATATTCCAGTGTATCAGAATCTCTTCCAGAATCAACTTCAGGCTCAGCGTCCTCTGTTAATAGTTGGTGCTGTCACAAGGGCACAGGTAACCAGGTTCTTGGTGATCATGAACAATGAATTGCACTGAACACACAGGGAGCTTATGAGAGAGAGAGAGAGAGAGAGACATTTATCAAGCAATAGTGCACTCCACAAAACACAGGAGTAGGTCAACTCAGAGCAGTGATTGACCCTCAGTGGCCAGAGGGATTCTATTCTATTCTTATAGAGTAGATATTCCCTAGCTAGTTTGGGTGGGCTTTTATTGTGCATGTACATGTAGTTATGTTGCTTTTAAGCTACAGCACATATGGTCTCCCATGATTTTCCTTGATTGCCCACTGTGGGAGGGGGATCCCACAATGCTCATTTATTATAATGCTATTATAATGAAACAGGGGTCATGTAGCATCTTCTGCACAGGTGCAGTCATGATTCACCATGATTTAGTGCTTTTCCAGAAAGTAGGGGCAACTGGTCTTAGAACAGGCTCTCTGTCCTGCATTCGTGTCCTTTTTTCTAGTCCTGAAGCACCTACAGAGTTTTCTCATTCCTGAAGAACCAGTCTTAGGAACAGGGTCTCTGTTCTGTATCAATTTCCTTTGTCTTAGTCCAGGGGCACCTCCAAAGTTTCCTCATTCCTATCTCCTGCTTCAGTGCCATTTTAATTAAGAAAGTAGAGAACGTCATTTGGTGAAGGGAGGGATATAATAGGTAGGTGGAGAAGAAAAGAAAGATGAAGGAAAGGAGTTTCATATAAACTCACCCAAGTCTGCCCAAGTCCAAATCAGCCAAAGCAAATTATATAAAGAAAGGAGTTTCTTGAATATTAGATGAAATTTCTAATAAGCTTTTAATGCTCTTCTCATTCCTCCTGCTTTTCACTGCAATAATTTCTTTTACTGGCTACTCCCTAGCTGTTGTTGTCCCTGAAGTTCTATTTTCAGCTCATTGATCTTATTTTTCCTGTTGATTCTGGTCAATTTCATCAACTCTTGATTTCAGCCACTATCACTATGCTCAAGACTCAGATCCACATCTCTATGCAGAGATCAACCCTGAACTTCAGATTAATTAAAAACCTCATTCATCTTTTCCTCCTGGAACTGCTCTTGCTCCTCCTGCATTTCTGTCTCAGTTTATGGAACCAACACTAATGATTATACAAACTGGAAATACAGGAGTTGCTTTTGACTTCTTCCTTCCTATTCTTGACTCTCAATCAGTTCCCAAGTCCTGCTGATTTTTACTTGCTATTTTTTTCTCAAATCATTCACCATCTTCCCATTTTTTACATGGCTCTAGTCTTTATCCTCTATTACCTTGACCTACCCTTGGGAACAGTTTGTCAACTATAAGGCAACTTTGATTCTTCTTATCATAAGTGTCTATCTATATAGCTCCCAGAGTGGTCTATCTAAACCACAAAATGTTCCATTGTTCCTGCCCTTAAAAATTTCAGTGGTTTCCCATTGCCTATAGGATAAAACCCAAATTATTATCATGATATACAAGCCTAAAAGATCATTCACAATGCAGGTTCTGCTCAAACACCTTTACTTTCTTATATCCCACCATTTAATGCTCTGTCCTTGTGGTCTCAGTAACACAGAAATGCTTGAGGGCAGTCCTCAAGCATGCTTCCTGACTGTGCACTTTTCCTGTTCCATTCCCCTAGAATGCTTCTCACTATCTCATGCTGTCTGTGTTATTCTTCAATACTTAGCTCAGGCAACAGTCTTCTTCTTCAGTAAGTCTTAATTGCTATACCTATTATCTATTGCTGTGAAACAGTATTATCACAAACTTAGTGGCTTAAAAACTTGCATTTATATTTTATTGTTGTTATTTTATTGTCATTATTACTTGTGGTTTCTGTGGGTCAAGTGTCAAGGTATTGCATAGCTGAATCCCACTTCAGTATCTCTCATGAGACTTCAACCAAGGTGTCAAGCAGGGCTGAGGTCTCATCTCAATACTCACATAAGATGAGAAGTACCCACTTCCCAACTTACATGATGTTGGCAAGATTCAGTTCATTGAGGCCTTTTAGAGAGTGGGACCATTTAGTTTTCGGTTTGTTGGCTGGAGGCCACCCTTAGTTCCTAGACTGCTGTTGGTAAGAGGCAGCCCTCAGTTCCTTGCTATATATATGGGTCTGTCTAACATGGCTTTTTTCTTTGTTGAAGTGTGCAAACTGAGGGCGCATAGAGAGAAACTACTAGAAAGGTGGAAGCCACAATCTGATATAATGTAGTCATGAAAGTGATATCCCATCACTTTTGCCATATTCTGTTAGTTAGAAGCAACTCACAGACCCCACTCATACCCAAAGGGAGAGGATTACACAAAGATGAATACCAAAAGGCAAGGATAATCAGGGGTCATTTTTTAAATCTGTTCACCACACCTGCCCTTTTCACTCCTGTTTCTCCTATCTCTGGGTTAGAGACTACCTCTCTGTGCTTTTGAATTACTTTAACTCACCCAATTATTATCTCAATCACATTATTACATATATTTTTCCTTGCTGGCATATAAACTCCATACGAGCAAAAAATAGTTTATCTTTGTCACTTCTCTAATTTACTTCATGTGTAGTAAACTTTTATTGACTGACAATTCATTCATGAGACTGTGAATTACTTATTTCTACCTCCAATGCCTAGGACATTGGCTAGTACATGGTAGAATTCAATCAAAGTTTGTCAAATGGCTGCTGTTGAAAAATGCTATCACTGAGATAATTCAGGAGGATTATATTCAGTGAAAATGGATTTCACTGTTTATTTAACATTCATAGGCATTCCTTAAATATAACTAAGCAGAGTTACAAATATTCACAGTTAGAATAACACAAAGAGCATTAGAATGTATAGGCAGAAATGATTGTCCCAGAGAGCAAGGGCCATTGTGTGAGTACTCTGTTTCCTACCTCTCTGACAGAGAGGTAGTGTAAATAGTAGTATAAATTTTAGCTGGCTTTCTTTGTCAGCCCACGTGTAGGTCTGACTCATTAAATGGCTGAAATATTATTGTCTTTTTGCAATCAAAGTTCTAGAATGCAGTATTTAGAAAAGACATTTACATTATCATATTCTAGTTACCTTACAGATGAAATAGATTTCTGTGAGTTAACCCCGGGGGCCTGAGCAATAGTTGTAAACCTCCATCTGAAACATGGTTCTCCATGACATTCATTAAATTGTATAATAAAATGTTCTGAAACCATTCCCACGTGTCAACTCAGAGATGCGTGTTGCAGTCATAGTCCTCAAGAGATGACAGTGCCAAAATGGGAAGCATCTGTATAAACTGATAATTGTTATTTAATGTGGAATTTGTGCTAAAAGAGTGATTAGCATATAGTACTCTGGGATACCAAGGAGGGGGTCTGCCTGATAGAGAACTCGAAGAATTAAGAGGCATTTATCGCAAGTTAAAAGGTGTACAGGGCTCCTAAGCCACAGGAATAGCACCTGCAAAGACACAAAGTTCTGAGTGGCACAGTGTCATTTAGGAATGACAAGAAGAAGTCCATTGGAGATAGATGATGAGAAGTTATGGGAGATGTAGGAAATGGTTGCCAGAGCCTTGATTGAAAGGTATTATGATAAGGAGTTCGAAATGTGTCTAGAGAGATATAGTGATGTTTATGATTTGATGTGTTTTGTAGGAACTCTGGGGGCAGGAATATTCAATTGAGAAGGCTTGTGAAAATGCCCAAGTGAGAGACATTGATGGTCTTATTTATGCAGTGGTGGCAGAGTTGCAAAGTAGGATGTTCATGTAGGAGACAACATTGAAGTAAAAGTACCAGGATTTGATGGCCAGTTGGCAAGGTAGTGGCAGGGGGCAGCATATGGAACGGTGCTGGATGAAATGGGAAGAGAGCAGAGCAAATTGCAAAGATTTGTGTTTGAGGAGCTTGAGAAATTATTGCCATGGAATGTGAGAGAATGAACTGACTTGGACTAATGGATAATGAATAAGTGATGTTTGAAGTAGAATTACAGTTTTAAAACTCAGGAGCCTACATCATTTCCTGAAAATCTCTTCCAAACACCAGTCTCTCTTTCTACTTGTTCAGTTTCTTGGGGCCCAAAGGAGAGATTGGTTTTCTTCTTGTTCTCTATGTACTTTCTAGACAATAGACCACGATCTCAATTCAGCATTCCTTTGAAATCCAAGCCAGGCAGAATGACCATCCCTCCCTTGAACCTCTCTCTACTTCATGCAGACAGTTTTATTTTACTTGTTTGTTTTAATGAAAACTTGTCAAGATCTGTATCTTGTGTGATGTATGATTTTGGCACCTAGAATAAATGGATAAGTGAATAAATAAATGAAATCTCTTTTTTCTGAACTCTAGGGTTTGCCATCTTTTCCCTAGGCTTTTAACTCTGTATCAGTTAGAATTCAACTAGGGAAGTAGAAACATTAGCAAATATAGATATAGGTATATAATGTATAGCTATTTAAAGGATTAATTGCAGGGAATTGGCATGGAGGGGCTGGATAAATAGTACTGTCTGGTGCTGACCTGAAGTTCACAGGGAAAGCAGGCAGGAAGAAACCACCAGCAGGCTGGAACTCCACGATGATGAGCTCGAACCTTATAAGGATGGACTGAAATACGCGTTTGTTCTTGCTGCCTCTATCTTGGTGATGTGAGCAACCAGCAGAAGCTGAGGCACTTCCTTACAGGATCAAACACACGCATACCTGATCCAGCTAGTGCTTCACATCAGTGAAGTTAGTCAGCAGACTGGCGAAGTGGGTATGCTACAGAACAGCTGCTGCCTCCACTCCGTCCTCTAAAATCTCCCCTACTGGCTTTGAAAGCCTCCTTATCCAGTCTGGCCATTGTGTTCTACAATTTCATTATTCTTCAAAAACAACAGAAGAGGCCCCTTGCTCTTCAGTCATGCTTACTTGGTCAAATCTAATCTTGGGTAAGCCTCAGAAAGCTTAGCTCTGCTGGAGAAAGCAACATCATTGTGTCAATAGATGCTCCCGAACATGTGTGCTCTCCAATCTCCCTGGGTCTTCACTGCTCACTTCCCAACCCTTTAATGTACCACAGTGATGATATGCTACTGTGTTGCTTTCCTGTCTCATACTTCTCCAGCTCTCAAATTCATCTTCCACCTTCTCTCAGACTATAAGCTCACCTTTTCTATCTCAGAGAATTTAGGAAATAAAATCATGTGAAATCTCTGAATTGCGTTTCCCCCTGCTCTGTGGCCTCATAGGAAAAGTATCCAGAGTCCTTTCCTGGATGGTTACTTTCCTAGAACTGGTCACAGGACCTTGCTACATCAATGATCTCTTCTTACTTTTGAATCTTTAATGTCTTCCTCTTCACTGAAACTTACAAACATGTTCACATCATCTGTTTCCTTAAAAATGTGTCTTGAGTCCTACTCCTACCCCATCCTTCAAACCAGCTTGCACCACAATTACTCTGTGAAAAGTCCTAAAAACCACTCTCTAACTAGTGAATCTAGCAGCCCCTCCTCTTGTTTATCATCTTCCCTGGTCTTTCTGCTGCATGCAGCCAAGTTTACTTCTTGATGCTACAATTTTTAATCACTCCCTAATCTTTGCTAGCTCCTCCTTCTCTACCTAGCCCATAAATGTAGGCTTCTCTCAAGATTTTTACCTTGGCCAACTTACTCAAGCTATTCCTTCTGTGGTTTTTTAAGAATTCAAATTGCTCCCTTATGAGAAACTAGAATAGCTTTATATGACAGAAATATAATGTAAGCCACAAGTGCAATTTTAATGTTCCTAGTAGCCACCTTACAAAAAATGAAACATTAATTTTAATATGCTTTAACTCATTATATCTATAATCTTTTTATTTTAACATGTAATTAATTAAAATTATTAATGACATTTTAATAAATTTATTGGAGTAACATTAGTTAATAACATTATTTTCAGGTATAAAATTATAATTCAACATTTGTGTACTTTATTAGACCCCCCACCTGAAGTCTAATTTCCTTCCATTAGCATATATTTGGCCCCCTTTACCCACTTTGCCCTCCCCACACCCTCTTTACCCTTCATAAAATATTTTACATCCTTTTTTCATCTTGTGTTCAATGCCTAGTGTGTACTTTACAGTTAGAGCACAAATCATTGGACTAGTCCCATTTCAAACACTCAGTCGTCTCATGAGGCTAGTAACCACTGTTTCAGACGTCCCAGCTCTGGAATCTATGAACCAGTCCTGAATTTTGAGTTCCAGGGCTGGAATTCCAACTCCTACTCACATTAGACATCCTACTTGTACCATCTCTCACTCAATGTAGGGGCACTTATCTGTGAAAACACAGAGCATAGATTTTGCTTTGCTGCCCGCAAATCTTTGTGGTGCTCTACAGCCCAGTGAAAGGTAGCATGATGAGCATATGTCTTGGTGTCATAAAATTAGATTTCAATTCTAGCTTCACTGCTGACTGGTGTGTGATTGGGGACAATTACTTAGCCTTTATGAGATTCTGTTTCTTCGTTTGAAGCAGGTGGCAGTAATTTTTACTTTTTGGGTTTATCATAGTAAGATGTGATTATTCCTCTGCAGTGCATTACCTATAGTAATTGCACAACAAATGATATCTGGGCCATTAACACAACATTCACAGTTCTCCATGCTCTAATGCTAATATACCTTTCCGGTTTATAGTCCACTCTCCCATCTAGCCACACACTGTAGTCTCAGGCATCTAAGTTTTTATTTCTTCACTCTTCAAAAACAAATTCTGCTATAAGCTAGGCCCCATGACTAAAACTTTCCTTAAGGGTTTCATTTATTAATTTATTGTTCATTCAAGATAAATTAAGCTTAGACTTTAGGCTCACCACTTTTTAGATGCCTGAGATAAATTACTGAATAAAACATAAAATATTTGCTCTTGAGGTTTTGTCTTTTATTTGAGAAAATAAAAAAATAAAGAGCTAAATATAATCAAGTAGAAAATTACATAACATGGTAGAAGTGTATCACTGCCATGGGGAGAAAAACAGAACAGGATCAGTGAGATCAAGAGTGGGGGGCTCTGTTCCCCAGTGTAAGTCCCTGGAGGCAACAGTTTCTCTTGGGCCTCCTCAAATAGTGCAGAACTAGTACTTTGAACATAATAAGCACTAAATAAAGAACAACTGAATTCAATGGGAATGTGTGGACAAATGATATCTAATTTCACTCTGAACAATTTAGATGAGCTTTATGAACACCTTTCATTTTAAGTGGGAGCCCCCATGATATTCTCTAACAGAATTTTTGAAACTGGCATTCTGATGGATACCTCTACTTTCCCAAAGTTTTAGTTCTTCAGATGGGGTGCAGTGAATCAAGTATAGGAATGGGGTGTGGATCCTGTGCTGATTTGAACTGAGCACTCATGTAACTATGAATAATTATAGCTCCATGTTATATTAAGTATTATGCAAAAATGGGGGCTTGCACTCCAAAATTTGTGGAGTGTTTGGAGTAAGCCAAGTCAAGCATCCTTAAATATGTGAATGTATCTTAGACTCCTTGAGAAGACTAGTGCGCAGAATATGCAGCATTTTTCAACCTTAGTTAACCCCAAAACTCCTGACATATGAAGATGAATGTATATTTGGAAATGATGGTTGAGAAAACAAATGCTAAGGCAGTTAGAAGATCTTAGACTGTACAATATAATTTCATTGTGTATTCATTATCTTTCCCCACATACGTTATCTTGTACTCATCTTCCAAGGGAGCTGGAGAAACTCAGGGGAAATCTTGCATAAAAGGGAGTAATAGCCATGTTCCTGTTTTGGATGAAGATCTTTGGAAATCTTTAGTGACGTAATGTACCATAAGAGAGAAAATTAAAAATGAAAACTTTGAGTAAATATGCACTTAACCTTTTCTAGCAAAATAAAGAACTTTGTCATCCCTGAAGTGATTAATTTAGACTTTTCAACTTAAGGAATCATTTGGTTACCTTTCCAGAGATATTATGAGAGAGATAATTTTAGTTACATTGATGAATTTTTGAGATGTTTTATATGGGGATCATGGTCAATACATATGAAGAAAGGTTTTTAAAAACATTTTTATGGGTTTGGAAATTTTATTATAAAAAGTAAATAATAGTGCAAAGTCTGTGACACTCAACAAAATAAATTGTGCTTTTTCATGAATACATGACCACTCACTTGTCTATTTAAATTGTATGCATCTTAGTGTAAAAATGTACACCAATGGATAAAACTAAAGTTTATTTCTGTTCTTCATATAAATAAAAAAATCAACCAATAACATGCCATTCTCAAAGTAGAACTCAGCATTCCTTATACTAATTGTAGCCTTCCTTCAGCAAACAATTTTTAAACACAGCATCTAAATTCAGGATAATTGGGCATTAACAAAAAAAGAGAGAAAGGGGGCATTTCTTATTCAGAAATGCTCCATAGGCTAAAAGGAGTGATATTTTTACAGAGTTCTGAGTAAATGTTTTATGAATTTTGGAAGAAAAAAGTCCTAATTTCATTAAAGAATGTTTTTGTTCTCACTTCTCCTTCTGAGTTTAATAAACAGAAAAAATTTCCAATGCAAAGGCATGAAGCGCCTGTGTTTTCACCAGAACATAGTTATTTTACCATAAATGTTTTAAGGAGGCAATAACAGTAGTAATATTAAATGAAATTCATTAGTAAGGTGAAAACTTCTGTGGGTTTTGTTGTGGGATAATCACATTGTAGTTTTTCTGAAGAAGCATGAGCATCATAATTTGCATTTTCTATTTCCTTTGACCTGATAGTCTGTTTCAAATGAAGCAACTGGCCTTGACATGTATAGACAGAGGACATGGTTACCCTGGCAACAGGCACCATGGACCACATGTGACCCCTCTACAGAGAAAGCCTATGCCTCCTTTTAAAGGCATAAAACAAACAAAAATATGCTGTTTCCTACTTAAAAAAAAATAAAATCCCTGCTTCTTTACACTAACAGAAAAAATATTCCTAACCAATTATATCTTCTTTATTTGGCAAACTTGTTCGCTGAGGATTTTGAAGTGGATAATTGCAAGCCGACATTTTCTGTGTGTGGTAATTTTATCACTATGACTAATCCAGCTGATTAGGTAACTATATGGTACTAAACCTCTTTCTGGCATTCACTGTCTGAAGATCCAGCAGAGGGAGCCCATACATTATTGTTGTTTTTTAAAATGTCAGTATAAAATGATGATATAATTTTGTTTTAATTGTTCTACTGAAAGAACTCTTAGGGTTCTTTTATTCTAGAGATATCTACCCAGCAAAGTATAAACACTTTGTCATTTTGTTATTGTCGACGTTTGAACCTAGTGAAGTACCAGTATTTCTTAATTTATGACATGTTTATATAAGTAAACAGTTTTTATATCTACTTGTGCGACCAATTCAAGAATTCCCAGTGGAGCTGATCTGACGTTTACTTCAGATTTCCCAGAGATTTTTAGCTGTAACCACTTCACATATACATCCACAGCATGTTTAGGTCACACCCATGAAAAAATGTCATGGAACGGTTTTTTAAATGAGGACAAAAACCATGAGCAACCCCTAGCTGGTTCCATAAAAAGAATATAAGTGGTTTACAGGGCATTCTTTTCATGTCAAGAAAGATGTCTTTGAAAATGACCTGCCTTCCCTGGGAAGCTGTGGGAGTCCAGGGCCTGCCTTACTCCAGGAAGACACACAGAGATTCTGGGTGTTGTTTGTCAGCCAAGGACCAATCACTTACTTAGTCATTCCTTCAGAAATATTCAGTGATTTCCATCTCTGTTTCAGGTTTGAAGCACATAAGTATAATAAAAATGCCTACCATTTATTGAGTTGTTGTGATGTGATATAGAGACTGAGGTACATTCTTTCTTCTAAGTCTTATAATAAGTCAATTTACAGATGAAAAACTGCATCTCAAAAAACTTAAATGAATTACCAGTGACCTCAAAGGTAATAAGAGATAAAGCTGGAATTTGAATCCAAGTCTCTAAGATCCCAAAGTGTACACTGGTAACCACTATGAAATACTTCCTTCTTAGACTCAGGAGATTCATAGTATTAGTCTATTGATTTCACTCTTGCTTCTACTGAAACAAGAACTTCTTGCTCTTAGTGCGAAAACTTCTAGGAGGGAAAGGAAAAAGTGAATAATATTTGAGTTTTTACCATGAACTAGTAACCATACTAGATGCCTTAAATATCTTGTATGGCAGTCCTCCTTGTACCGCAGTCCTAGAAGGTGCCTATTATTTATACTTCACAGATGAAGAAATTGAGGCACATATGATTGTATAGTTTACCCATGACAATACTATGAAATCAGGATTTGAATCCAGATCTTCCTGTTTTAAAATCTTTACTGTCATCCTGCCCCTACCTACACTATTACTTATTTCAAATAGTACTTCAAAGATGAAAAACAGTGCATTAGCTCAAAGTAAAAAGTATTTTTTAAGAAATTTTCTAGCCCTCAACTCAAATATTCATTCAAAGTTAAATTTCTTGATGTGTGTGTATATATATTAATTTTTAAGTAAATTATAGTTTTCCATTTTTTAGAAAGTGTAAACATTAATTGAAACAATGAATTAGAAACAAAGGCCTTAGTCATTTAGTCTGATTCTCTTATTTTATTCATGAGAAAACAGAGACCCAGAGAAATCATGGTGTGGTCCGTTTCCCATCATTAGTCAGTGACAACACAGAATTACCACTCTAACCCAGGAAAACTGCACTTTACTACCCTGTTTCAAGAAGCATTTAAGATGAACTGTGTTAGAAACAGATTTAATCCTCAAGTCGTAACCTGGGTCATAACCTGATGTTCGATTTAGCAAGTTAAAGTCATTTTCACAAGATTAATGCTGAATGGTACTCATGGGGTGAAAATTACAATTAAGGTAGGTTTTATCCAAAGTTGAAAAATAAAACTGATTTATAAGTCAAAATTTAATAAAATTAGTTTCAAATTTTTTTTGAGATCAAACTCATGAACCAAAGACAATAAAAGTTTCAGAGATTTCATTTGGGTCAAACAGCAAGTTGAACCATATAATAAGTATTAAAATATCAAATTCAAAAGCCAACGTGAATGTCTTTCATTTACTAAACCACCAATTTTAGCTATATGTGTATATTGTATATTTTAATTAGTTCAACAATTTTGTATATGCAGTTTTTTGTCACTTCTGTCATTTGTAGATGGACTGTGTCTGCAGGAACATTTGGAAACACATGCTGGCATGCACACATAGTTTTTAAAGCAGTCTTCGACCCTTAGAATCACAGTGGCCAAGTTAGTAAGTGAGGATAGGCCCATAGCTAAATCCTGATGCGATCCTGACCTCCAATGCTTGAGCAGTTCTGAAAAAGTCAAGTCTCGGCTGGGTGAAGGCATCTCAGTGGGAAGACAAGTTAGCTGTTAGAGGTTCTGCTCTCGTAAAGGTCCTCTAATCCTCTCAATCTTTCAGAGGTCCGTGATATGATCTCAAGTAGTGCTAGGACCCATGTAAGAAAGTCTGACTGAGCCTTAATTGTTGCTTGAGTCTATACCTCATAAACTTTCAGAATTAGCCTGTGGCAGAGAAAAATTAACCAACCGCGAAGTAGTCATTGTATACTAGAAGCCATTCAAAAGAAATGGCAGATATGACATGTGCTGTTACAGTAGCCTACACACCATTAGAAGAAACATGGCCAATGAAAAAATACCCAAGAACACAAAAATTTTAAAAAGCAATGAAAAAACCCTAAACACAATGTTTTAACCTTGTTTTCATCCTGCTCTTAATCCTTTTTGTATCCCATAGTTTAGTTCCTGATTGTTGGTTGAGTGAGTAAAGCCTGGAAGCCAGTATTTACTGAGTGGTTTCTCTGTGTCATACTGTGTGATGAGAACTTCTAACTACCTTGTCACATTTAAACCACCTAATAATCCTGTGAGGTACTGTTGCAGAAACTGAGACTTCTGTTATATGCCCAAGGTCACTCAGTGAGTGAGGGAAGCAGGGTTTGAAACAAGATCTATGCTTTTCAGGATGGTGCTTTTCATCATGAGAATATGCTGCCTTAAAGAAGCTTAAAGTTGGAGCGTTTCAATCAGGAGCTAAATTGTTGGTATACTGTCTTGTTCTATTCATGCAAACATTATTTTTTTAAATGGTAATGATTATAGCATGGCCATATTGTTGCTACAAGTTTCACTGGCTTATGTAAGGTATTTTATTTGTTTTGCTATAAATGCCTTCTTGAGAAACTGAGAGACCCTGGACTTAAATGTAAGTCTGGGTCACTGGTTGACCCATTTCCAAAATTCGTATGACAGTGTTGCTTCTCATGGGGAAATGATACATTTAAGATGTAGGAACTGGTACACAGCATTTCAGTTCTTGCCATGAAGCCCAGAGCTTCTGTGCATAAACGGACTCTGGATCATGTCATGTTATAACAGCCTATCACCTTGGCACCTGATTATCACCTTACTGACACTCAAATTCCAGAATGGCTAGAAAAATGATTCTTTTCCATTGGAAAATACTTTAAACAAAACTTAAACCCAAAGTGGGATTTGAAGTTCACCTCTGAGCTCATGGAAATGTGACTGAGGTCTAAGACCAGGTCAAACTGGTCAAACAGCTTGAAATTCAGTCTGATATTTTTTTCCTTGTTAATTAAAAAGAGGATCATTTTCTCTTGCCAGTGAGTGGCCTTTGGGTTGGGAATATTGTATAACTCAAGAAACCATCCTAATAAATTAGTCAGGAAATACATCGTTCAAACAATCTTGGTTTTTGGCCTGTAGGGAGACTATCTGGTTAAGTGAGACAGGGGGTGAGGTAGGACAGGAAATTTACATGATGAACATTGGGGAATTGCATTCCTTGTACGTTCGGGATCCACCGTAATTTACTGCACTGATCAAATTCCTGTAAAGCAACTTCTATTTTATTGGATCTATAGAAAACATTTATCACTATTTTAGAATAACTTAGTTATTAAATCATTTGTTACACATTTGGATAAATGTGACTGTCCCACCATGCTGGCAGATAACACACTAGTTGTGTTTTTAATCTTAAGTTCCTTTTTCTCACAGGATATAGTTGAGACAAAAAGGTGCCTAACTGGCCACTCCTCCGCAGGTGACCTTTTTTATTTGATATAAATAAGGGCAAATTTCTTACTTAGTTCAGCACATTCCTTTAAAATAGCCTGAATTAAGTGTGATTCTCAAGAGACAGTCTGGAGATGGAATCTAGAAACAACTAGATTGAGCTACCACTTTAATCACAGAATCTCCTGGTTGAAAGGTACCTCAAGCGTCACACAGTACAACCACATTAACTACAGTTTAACATTAACTATAATCAGTTAATTTTCATCGAACACTTGCCAACACCATATGCTCCAAAGTTGTGAGATTGAAAAATAAACATTTTAATTTGATTCCCCAAACCTTTGTCACTTTAAAATCCCCTGAAGTGGTTTCTGCTCAACACTTTTTAAGATACAGCATGACAGCAGTCAGGCAATGAACATGACTGTGGAAAGTTTGATGGTAGAGGTATTGTGTGACCACTGGTGGGCTGTTTTGCCTGGTAACTAGGCACAGGGCCTTGTCAGGAGACAGGCTGTCTGGATTCAGATGTTGCTCCACTGTTTGCTGGCTCTGTGATCTTGGGTGATCTACCAGTGTCTCTAAGTCACAGTGCCCCAATATAGCAAAACGGATAGCAATGCACTGATCTCACAAGCTCGTTATAATGATCAAATGAGATAATACACATGTATGACGTAGCATGGCACATTCCGCATTGCATGTACACAAAACATGCAGATATTATTTATAACATTATTATTATCCCACATTGGCTTTTGTAACAGCATAGGACTCGAGATGTTTAGCACATATTTATCAAATAAGTGAATGAATAGATGAATACAAGAAGGGGCATCTTCTTTAATATGAGGTACGTCAATTAGGATCAATGAATATTCAGTTCAAACATTTATTATATATCACACCTATAGGTCCAACCTGCATTCATAAATAAGTTGATAACTATGTCAGACTTGGTTAAGAGATCTACTCACTCTTGAAAATCTAGATCTGGAATACAAAGGAATTGAGGTTTAGGGGGAAATGTAGCATGAAGTAATTTTACCCAGAAGAAAAGCTAAACATAGAAGGCTTGGCTCAGACCTTCTTCATGGCCTAAACAGGTTTGGTAGGTTTGAGGCAAATAAAATGAAGAACAGCTGTTGTTTAAATAAGGCTGAGCAAAGACACAGATTCAATGTCCTTACATTGATTTTGGGTAGGATTTAGATTTCAGGATACAACGTGGTATTGCAAATTTCTACAGTAGAAAGTTGGGTAGCGAATATTTTCAGCAGTTTCTTTTTCTTCCTCATTCTTGGTAAAGAAAAAACATTTGAATACCTGATATAAAGTGATTGAAACATGTGAATGTAAGCAAGAAGGAAGTTTTCATTATAAATCACTAACAACATTAATAAACAAATGACATTAAAGAAATAAGATATATGCCATAAACTGCTTTTCTAAAAAGGAAAAATTAAGTATATTTTTGAAATATTAAAGGATTATGGTATTTAATACATTCTTTAAAACTTCACTACATTATCATCTATTCATCATGGGCTGGTTAATTTCAGTTCAACCGCCATTTCTTGTACTAATGATTTGGTCCATGAGGAGATGGCATAAATGGGAGAAATAAAGCTAGTTTTATTAAAAGATGGTAAGTGTCATGATGAGTAGAAAGACATTATGAGGGAAACAAAAAGTAGGTCAGCAAGGTCAATAACATTTTCTAGAGGAGATGAACCTTATAACGTGTTTTTAAAGACAAACAGGAATTAATCAGAAGGTGGAAGTGGTGGTGGGTTTAGAACAGGGTTTAGAACAGGTAAGGAAGCAACATTCCATACACATGAGAAAGAGCTGATCATGAAGAACTGTGAGGCACACAAGCTTCCCAAGATGTTAACTGTGAGGTGGAAAGGGAATGAAATGAGACAGTGGCACTGGATTGGGTCAGCTATTTACTTCACTTCCTTAGCATGATCAAATCACAATATGCTAGCATTTTCAAGGTGTGTTCCCTGCTTGTTAATGGCTGTTAGTGGAAGAGAAGAGATTATGAGACAAACACATGGGGGAAATGCTGGGCTAGACAATGTTATGTATTTCTTCAAGGTGTTTCTAGAGCCTTCATTATGTTAATGGCCTTTGTGATAGCAAGAGGAAGATAGAGTATGCAGATTTTCTATACTTATTTGAACACAGATCATCCTGTAGTATTTTTGTTTCATCTTGCAAGATTTGCAGCATTTTCTGAACATATTTGAGCACAGACCATCTTGCAGGATGTGTGTTTCATGGAACACACTTGTGGAAGTCACTGCTATAGACAACAGGGAGTTTATAAATAATTTTAAATGTGGGAGTGGGTTTATTCTAGTTGTAAAGTAAAGGAGGAATCTGAAAGGGGAAAAGTTAGGTGGAGGCAGAATTATTATGATCTCATGGTAATAGTCCTGGAATGGCCTCAAGAGAGATGCGCAGTCCTGACCTTCATCAGCAGACGCCAATGATGAACAGACGGTGATTGGTTGAGAAGCACTTAGGAATCTATGGGAAACACAGATCTGATGATTTCATTCTTCTGTTTAATGAGGAGGTTAAAATCAGCAGGAGTAGGAGTAGACAAACGATTGCATATGGAGGGCGAGGAGAGGATGAGTGCACCCATCCATGATGACTCGGGTTCCTATCTGTGGGAAGTGGGTGACAAGTGTTTTTTATTGAGATCTGAAACACTGGAGGGACAATTTGGAACTAAGAGAACTGTGAATGGGGCTTTTGACATACAAATTTAACAGGTCACGGGAGCATACAAGTTGAATGTTTAAATGATATGGATGTGAGAGACATAAGTACACAGTTCAATTCCTGTGAGTAGATAAGGTCACTCATCCATGGAGGAACAGGGACCACTTTACCAAAAAAGCAATTTGCAAAAAGCCATCTTTCTTAGGGAATTGCTTTCAGTGAATTAGTCATTTAGGAAATGACCTTTTGGTTAATTGTACATGGGCAAATTATCTAGAACCACCAAGAAAACTGTACAGCATGCAAGAAGTTCACGACAAAGATGAACCTGAGTTAAGAGACAGCAGAGTAAAATAGAAGCTTGTAAAAGAGAGATGAAGGCTGGGGAGTGCAACCATATGTTTACCGGTATGACAATTTATATTGCCAAACAAATACTTATTTATGTAACAATGACTGCCTTGACAGAAGAATTAATACCAAACTAAGTTTCAGGATAGCTGGGAAGATGTGTTCTGTAATGTGCTTAAATGGTCTAAGGTCAGGATTAACTGAACTTCTTTATTTCTATCAGCAGCCCACTGTTACCCACATCACCCACTGCTAGTATGTATTTTTAACATAGCTCAAACTAAACCTAGACTTTACTGCCTATAATAGTCATGGCCGTACATAGCTGGACACATTACACACATAGAACTAATAGCAGTCAACATGTTTAAAGGTGGAAGTAATATGACTATTTTGTTTTTGAGATACCTTGCTTAAATAAGAAAGGACTATGATTCTTGGATTCTAATTTTGGACTTTTTAATAAACTCATGGGTATCTTCAGCAATGGTCAGTTATCTTCAGAATTCTCTCTCTCTCTCTTATGTAGCTTCTGCTGGGCCAAGACCAGTGCCTAGGACCTCAGATCACCACCAAAAAGTGTGTGGCCTCATGTGTATGTAAGGTACGGTGTGGCTAGTAGAATAAGTCTCAGGGTTTGTGTTTTTAATGATTTTTATTTTGATTTTTTAATGTTATTTCATTGTAGTAAGAACACTGAACATGAGACTTAGCTTTGTAACAAACTTTTAAGTACACAATACAGTTTTGTTAATTATGGGTACATTGTTGAACAACAAAGTGCTAGAATATATTCATGTTGTGAAATTGAGACTTTGTGCCTGTTGATTAGAAACCACTTTCCTCTCTCCCCAGCCCTTGCCAACTGCCATTCTAGTCTCTGATTTTATGAGTCAGACTATTTTAGGTACCTCATTTCAGTGGAGTCATGCCATGATTGTTCTCCCATGTTGTCACATACAAAGAAATGTGTTGGTTTCGGTGAAAAGCGGGGAGAGGAGTATATACTGAGTACCATTGCAAGGGGCTATAAAACAGGAGGAACAAAAGAGATGAGAGAGCAAATGGGAAGTAATTCTGCTAGGACAAACTAGACATCAATAGTAGTCACTTTTCTTTTGAACTCCCTAAAGTTTGAGTTTCAATTATCCCAACAAATAATGAGGATCCATTCCTGGAGTGAAGATCCTGGATTGCAAGCTCCTACACAAATAAGACAAATACCTGGACACCATGTTTGGATGACCTTAACATCTGTGAATTAAAGAAATATAGTAATTATAATGTTTTATCTATCTAAATCTAGACAGCCATACCTAGGTGTCCTACACGCTCCCTGAGACAGGGTGGGAATATTTCCCCTTCATGCTCTAGCACTGCATCTTAGGTCGTGCTGTGCCCATATCTGGAATGCTCTCTTCCTCCTAGCCAGGTGGTGGTTGTTGTCTGCTGCCGTATGGCAGGCTCCTTGAAGAGGCAGTCCTGTTGCTGTACTTCTCTTACCCTCTCATCAGTGCTGGAGCCCTAGGCTGGCCTTGGCTAATAGGCTTAACAGATATTTGTTTATTGACACAGTTTTTCACTTTTCATCCAGATATTTTGGCATCACAGAGGCACAGCTTTAGTTTCCAGTGAAATGTCAAGTTGGTCTAAACAGGCTGGCTTAGAGATTTGTTTGGTTTTGTATTTATATGCAGGGCAATATGCTGTAAATAAATCCAAGGGGACTCAATAATAATTTTTGGCAGCAGTTTCTCCTTCATGCTTCTATTTTTTCTTGCTTGGTTTTCCCCGTTGTCCTTGCATTACTGGGAGATTTCCTAGTGCAATTAGTGTGACTCTGCCCAATAACCTTTCACCCTTGCCCTGAACAGATGAGCAAACTGAACCAGAAAGGAAAGCAGGTCGTGACAGAGGTTACGAAGGGTGCTTTTTGGGACTGGGGAGAACGGGAGTGTGTGTGCGTTTTGTTCTCTCCTCCATTTATGCCTCACCCCTTTCAGCTCTTACTAACCCTGTTGTAGGAGGGTGCATAGTAGTAAGATGAATAACCGGGTTTTTGCTCAGGGAGTTATCAGGGGCAGTGCCAGGAAGAAGAAAAACAAAGAGAGAGAAAAGGGAAGAGGGACAAAAGAAAAAATAAATCTCAGGGTGTCAGAAGTGAACCAGACCAAGAAAATGTCTCACCAGGCTCTTGTACGAAACAGCACCTCCAAGTAGCATTTCTCAAACACAGTGAACTTTCAGATGGCATTAGAAAGAATTCCACTTGGAGTTCAGAGGAATTCATAGTATTCTTGGAAAAGGGTTTTTAAACATCACTAGTCTGTAAAGAAACAAAACCAACAATTCTATTTGCTCCTTACTGTTCATATTTTCCCTCCTATTTATTAGTGCAGTCTTACTTTATAAAAACAAATGAAGACTATACTAATTGGGCCTCTGAATACCAAGTGTTTTGCTTGCACTATCTAATTTCAACCTCACTGCGATCCCAGAGAGGGAGACATGGTTACTTTCCTGTCAACCAAGGAAAAAACCCAAGTTTGAAGCCACTAAAATGCCTTTCGCAAAGCACATAGCAGCTAAGCGTCAGGATAGGGATGTCAACCCAGGTCTCTGGTCCACAGACAGAGTCCATTTATGTCCTCTAGCAGGCATCCGATAATTCAGGTGAGAAATAGTACTAATGGCTGAAAATAGAGCCACCATCCTCTCCATCACAGACCACTGCGCCCCACCTTCACATGCACACCCCAGATACAGAGGGCTGCAAGTAGAACGACAGGTCACGCTGTCTTTTTCCCTTGCTGAGCACCATACCGATCTTCTGCCTCATTTCTCTTTACTGCTCTGATTCCTCTCAGGCCCTGATCAAGTATGCTGGGTTTTATGGCCGTGATTATTTATACTCATGTTTTACTTGGTTTGTCATGTAGGAATTTATCTTGAAGATCTCTAACTCCCTTGCATGTGTCAAATAACTCTACCATGGGATTGGAAGCTATTTTTTAATGAAAGTCGGGTAAGAATGTGAAGAAAGGGAAGAGAAAAAAATTAAAAGTGAAAAATAAAATTTGGTTTTGGAGCTTGGGTACTGAATTCCTTATTTGGAGCTTGTCTTTCAAGATACAATTTATGAAAGCGTGGTGAAAATATTATGGGAAGGTGTCAACCAGCTTCTAGTTGAAAGTCATAGTAACCTCAGGCAAATATTTTGAGTTACAGTTTTCTTATTTGCAAAATAAAAAGGGTTTTTAAAAAAATTATTCAGCATCAGAATTTTATGATCTTTTAAAATTTCCTTTGTTTAAAATAATATTGAAACATTCAGAATATTTTTTTTTATATAATGACTGTCTGAATCTTAGACTAATTGTATAAGAAGCCCTAACCTGTATTCTTGTGTTCCTAATTCCCTTATAATCATGTAAATTTAATTATCCTCACTGCACCATGGATATTTGTGAAAAGTGGACCCACTTAAGGGTCATAAGCATGAAACTTGGAGGTTCAGCGCAATTAATATTCGCCTTCTTGGGGAGGGGATGTCAGTGACATTGTGCAGCCCACTTATGCAAAACCAGCCTCCCTTAGGCCCTTTCACCTAGTAAACTGACGAGCAACCTGTCAGGAGGCCGGCAGCCAGGAGCAGCAGGCGTATACAGTAAGTGTGAGGAGCCAAAGAGCATGCCTCCTTCAGTGAGTGAATGCAACGGCCTCAGCCAAAACCACCAGCGCAGCTGTCACGCCGAGGTCACAGCACAAGGTTACAGGACGTGGCATCCAAGAAGTACTAGAAGAGATAGGTGTGACACTTCAGCAATGGCTCAACATCAGAAAGAGAAAAGACATCTTTTCAGCTGAGTGGAAGACAGAGGTGTATATAACAATTTGCAGTGTAATCTAAAAATGTTCTATGGAAGTCATTGAAACTTTGTAGTGAAACCACAGTAACTCTTCGGTCTCAGTTCCTAGTGCAGACTTTGCATATGCATGAGAAACAGATGCCATTTCTACCAGGTTCAAACTCTAGATGAACAAAACGTAATTCAGCAGGTGGCTGTGCTTTTCTGAATTCTGAGGTATCACTGAACATGGCACCCTTATATATAGCACATTCCATTGGCATTAGAGGTGCATGCTTTGTGTTCCCAGGGCCTGTCCAGCCTGGTCAGGTGCACGTCTAGGCTTTTTCTCTTTTTAAATACAGAATTCACCAAAATAATGTACATATTTCTTTAAATTCTATTTAGAAGTGTGTTTGTCTTACAGTTTTTATGATCATTCCCTTTAAAGACTGGCTCAAATAATTTTGATGTTAAAAACTTTATTTTCTTGATTTGAGATTTAAAAATTTTTATGAACATTCATAATCCTTTCTGGCTTACCTCGTAACCCGGGCAGGTTATGTAATAATACGTGTGCTGGGATTTGAGGGGCATCGCCGCTTTGCTTTTAGTTGATCTCAGGGTGTCATATGATAGTCATACTTAAAATTAATTAACTTAAAAAATATTTTTAGAGTGCATTTTGGTAAATTTGTGGTCATTGTCTTTTGGGAAATCGGATATTCATCAACCAAGGCTGGGGATTACTGTTCTAAAGTTATAATTTTTCTGAACAGTGAACTCAGGAAAGGTTTTTAGTGTTTGTAACGGCCCCACAGTTATTCTTTTTAAATGAAGAACTGGCTAGAATTGAGAGCTGTGTCTGTAGAGAAAATTCCATAGGCTGGTGATCCTTGAGGGGAGGAGAACAGGGAGGTCCAACTTCAGGAAAATCAACTGCCCATAGGTAGAAGGACAGGGAGGAAGTGGGGTTGGGGAGGGTGATAAGAAGGTGCCAACCCCCCTCACTTCTAACCAAAAATGAGGGAGAGGGAATGATAGAAATTGTTTCCTTTTAGGAAGTGCAGTTCCCTTGTGAGAACAAGGGCAGAAGGTATGAAGAAAAACCCCACAATATTCAGGCTATGGCAAGACATAATCACAAGGGTGCCTGGGGCCTACTAGTCCTAGCTTCTTAGGAGGGGTCCCCACTCCACGCCAGGGGGACCAGTGGGAGCATGAGAAGCTGCAGTGTGTGGGAGGCGAAACCCAGGAGCTGTTCCCATGACTCGTTCCTGACCCCCGTAACTGGCTGCCTTCCTCAGAGGCGGGAGCCTCAAAAGTAACAGATTTGGTGGAAAGAGGGGGCAGCAGAGATGACTAAAGTAGTAGACAGAAATAGGACTATGTTGCTAATAGTGGGTATCAGTGGATTCTCTGAGCAGCAGCAGGGCAGAAGACCAAAGGTGTCCTATACCACCTGGCTACCAGGAGAAGGGTGCAGGTGAGGGTCACCTCAGAGGGAAGAATTTGGAAGAGCTGTCGTTCCAGTGATTCAACTCTTGTATCCCCAGTCTCTCTTCTCTGACTATAACCAGACCTGTGGAAAAGTTTTTTATGGGTAAAATGGAATTTGAGGAGAATGAATGAAGAATTAATGAAGAATGAGAAGAATGAATAAAGAAATTACACTGAATCTTAGAGGTTTCCCTGTTCATGTACTAACCTGATTAAATTCTGCCTACTTTGTGTGTGCCACCAAGTCATTTTAAGGAAACTAAAAATAAAAGATATGTCTTTATTTTATGCCATTTCATGGTTGAAGAGCATTTTGATGTGTTTTGTTTCATTTATTATAAAGAAAAATATGAGATAAGCAAGATTTGTTTTTCCAAATTCATAGAGTAAGAAACCAAGATCAGGGTGGTTAAATTACTATTCAAGTTTATGTAATCTATAAATGAATCAGGATTTAACTCCAGTTCTTTTTTGTTTTTATTTTATTAAATTTCATTTTGGGGTTCGGATTGTTTATACAGTCATATGATTCAAAAATCCAACTGTAACAGGGTTATGAAGTTCCTCTCCAACCACTGTCCCTGTCTACTCTAGTCACCTCATTTCATAAACAAACCATATCATACTGCTTACTCTATTTTATGACTTCAAAAAACAGAGTAATATATCTTGGAGCTCTTTCTGTGTCCAGCTTACCCCTTGCTTTTTATAGCTGTATAGTACTCTCCTGGGTGGATGCTCCACAATACATATTACTAGTTTGAGGTTGATGACACTTGGTTTTATTACTATTACAAACAAAGTTTTAGTAAATAGTTGAACATATGCCATTTCAGGCATATCCTTTTGTAGGATAGTTCACCAATGCAAAATTATGGGTCAAAGGATAAATGCATTTATAATTAAATAAAAATTGTCAGATTTCTCTTCACAGGAGTTGTCCTGTCTTTGTCTGTAATTTATAAGACTGTCAGTTTCCCCATGAACTTGCCCACAAATTGGTATTGTCTAACATTTGAATTCTTGCCAACCTGATTGTTTAGATGGATTGCTTGGTGTAATTTTAATTTGTATTTTTCTTATATGCTATAAGTTATAATGAATTTTTTCTCTCATTTGTCTTTTGGTTTTTGCTCATTCAATTTCTTTATAATTTGGTATTCAGACTTTTAATAGTTTTTCGTAGTTAAAATGATCAAATAAAAAATAGATTCTAGATTTTAAGTTAGAAAGTCCTTAACCTAAGGATGTGTTTTTATCTAATAATTATTTTTAATATAAAACTTAAATTAGCATGGAGTTTGTCTTTGTGTATAATGTGAAATATTATGCCAACTTTATCTTCTTTCAGATGGTTCCCCAGCTGTACTAAATCATTTATATCATTTATTGTTTAAAAATCCTTTGCCCACTAATGTGAGATGTTACTTTAGTCATATACTAAATTTGTCTAGGTATTTAGAAATATTATTTTAAGCCATATTTTCTAAAATACCAAGTCCAATTATGTTTCCTTTTCATCATGCCTCTTCAGGAAAATAAGCTGTGACTTCCTCATCAATAGCTTTTTATGCCACATTTGAGTGAAAGAGTTGCGAAAGATATTTGATTATCTCCCATATAAAGAAAATAATTTTAGAGAAAGCCAAGTATAAGCCCAGAAGAAAAATAATTTTCTAAATATTATTGCTAGAAATTTCCCAAACAATAGGTTTTTCTTTTATTTCTAAAGAGGTGTTGCCAAGTCACTTATACCTCTTAGAAGGTCTTCTCTACAAGTGGTTAAGGGGGAAAAATTTATAATGCTTAAGGGGTAAAAAAAATGGAATGAAGAACATATTATACATCTCTACGCATAAATGTCCTGCTATATTCATTGCTCTCTTTAAAAGGAAACTACCAGCCCTGGCTGGTATAGCTCAGTGGATTGAGCATGGGCCTATGAACCAAAGGGTCGAGGTTCAATTCCCAGTCGGAACATGTCTGGGTTGCGGGCCAGTTCCCAGAAGGGAGCGCATGAGAGGCAACATTGATGTTTCCCTCTCTCCTTCCCTTCCCCTTTAAAGATAGATAGATAAATAAATAAATAAATAAATAAATAAATAAAAACTACCAGGTTTTGCCATAAAGGAGAAAAGTAATTCACTTCAAAAATCTTATCAAGCCAAGTAAAAGGGCAATATTGCAGTCAGATGTCTGTAGATAGACATATTTTCTGGCAGCAATACTTCGTAGAGTAAAGCTTTGTTTATTTGTGCAAGAGATTTTAGGATACTTTATTGGCACATTCAAAGATAGTGTTTCAGTAACTCCACTGGCATAACAAAGTATACAAATAAGACCAAAGCCAATATCTATAAAATCAATATTTCTGGATTAACATATTTCACATGAAGGTTGGGGGTTTAGATCTTACGTCCTCATTTTCCCTTGACATTAGCAGAATATGCAGTGCAAAACTTTTTTTTATGTTTTTCTTGGTGCCTCCTTCTTTGAGACTGGTTTTGCTGTTTACAGCAAACTCCTTGAGAAGGTCATCTTCATTGGCTGAAGGCAATTCTTAATTTTTCAGTCTTTTCTTTAGCCAACTCTGATCAGGATCATCATCCTACTGTTCTTTTCAAGGCATCTACAAACTCCATGTTGCTTAAACCAATGGTTAATTCTCAGTCCTCTTGTTACTTAAATTTTAAAAATTCCAAATTATAATAGTTTCAGGTATACAACCGAGCAGTTAGACATTTATATGACTTACAAAGTGATCCCCCCATGAGTCTTGACCCACCTGACATTGTACATAGTTATTATAATGTTATTGACTATATTTCCTTGGCTCTACTTCACATGCCAGTGACTATTTTGTAACTGCCAATTTGTACTTCTTAATCCCTTCACATTTTTCACCTATACCCTAACCCCTTGCCTATCTGGCAGTCATCATTTTTTTTCTCTGTATGAGCTTATTTCTAGTTTGTTTGTTTATTTATTTTGTTCTTTAGATTCCACCTGTAAGTGAAATCACATGGTATTTGTCTTTCTCTTACTTTTCACTTAGCATAAGACCCTCTAGGTCCTTGATGTCACAAATAGTAAAATTCATTCTTTTTATGGCTTAATAATATTTCATTGTATATAGCCATTTGTTTTAGATTGCAGCATTTAATCCATTTATATTTAAAATAATTATTGATAAGTATGCAAGTATTACCATTTTATTATTGTTTGCTAATTGTTTTTGTAGTTCTTCTCTCTTCCTTTCTTATTCTTTTGCTCTCCTCTGTTGTATGTTGATGATCCGTAGTGCTGTGTTTGGATTCCTTTCTCTTTACTTCTTGTATATCTCTTCTAGATTTTTGGTTTGTGGTTATCATGTGCTTCACATATACCAAGCTATGTTTATGGCAGTCTATTTTAAGTTGATGGTCACTTAAATTCAAACACATTCTAAAATCACTAACTTTTTATATAGCCTCTCCATGTTTATGTTTTTGTCATTGTTTTTTTACTTCTTTTATGTGTGTTTGTGTGTATCCCTAATTTACTGTTGTAATTACACATGATATTTATTTGTTTGCCTTTTAATTTTTGCACTAGCTCTAGTGTTGGTTGACCCACTGCTTTTATTGTGTGTTTGTCTTTGTTAGTAAGATATTTTTCCCTTGAGATATTATCTTATTCATATTTTCAGTATTTTTCTTCTTGTTCTTAAGGAGGTCTCTTTAAAATTTTTTGTAATACTGGTTTGGTGGTGGTGATGAGCTCCTTCAGCTTTTTATTGTCTGAGGAGCTCTTTATCTTTTGTTTGATTCCAAGTGATAGCCTTGATGGGCAATCTTGGTTGTAAGTTTTTGCTTTTCATCACTTTGGATATTGTGTGCCAACCCCTTCTGGGCTGCAAGGTTTCTGTTAATAAATCAGCTGACAGTTTTATGGGATTTTCCTTGTAGGTGACTAACTGTCTTTCTCTTGCTTCTTTTAAGATTCTTTTTAAAAAAGATTTTATTTATTTATTTTTAGAGAGAAGGGAAAGGAAGGAGAAAGAGAGGGAGAGAAACATCAATGTGTGGTTGCCTCTCATGTGCCCCCATCTGGGGACCTGGCCCGCAACCCAGACATGTGTCCTGACTGGGAATCGAACTGATGGACCCTTTGGTTCGCAGACCTGTGCTCAATCCACTGAGCTACACCAGCCAGGGCTTAAGATTCTTTCTTTGTCTTTTATTTCGGCCATTTTAATTACAATGTGTATTGGCATGGGCTTCTTTGGGTTCATCTTATTTGGGATTCTGCACTTCCTTGACTTATATATGTAGTTCCTTCACCAGTTTAGATAAGTTTTCAGTCATTATTTCTTCAAATAGGTTTTTAATCTCTTGCGTGCTCTCTCTCCTCTTTCTGGTACCCCCATGATGTGAATTTTGTTATGCTTAATGTTGTGAGGTAGCTGACCCCCCCAGAATGGGATTTTTTTTAGCAGGGCTCTGGAGCCCACTGAGTCCATCCTTTGGGTGTGTCATTTGTGGTACTTATTGGGGGTGCTCTGGTGTGGTCTGAAGCCAGCTACCAGGTGTGTTGGTTCTGGGGCCCATGTTGTGTCTCTGCCCCTTTTATCAGTTTTGATGTTCTTTTTAAATTTTTAAAATATCTTTAGTTATGGGAGTTCTGTGCAGCTGGTCTTCAGGTGGCTCTCAAGGGTGGTTGTTCTACAGTTTAGTTGTAATTTTGCTGTGGGCATGTAAGGAGGCAAGCACAGTGTTTACCTACTCTGCCATCTTGACTGGAGGAAGCCCAGTCCTCATACTCCTTCATATGAGAGCTACATTCGTCCTAATTGGTCACCCTCCTCCTGGAAACGTATAGTTCACTTGGTTTCTAAGACACCTTCGTGTTATTTTCTTATCTGATTGATTATTTCTCTTCAGGCTCCTTTGCTGATTTCTCATCTTCCTAATCTCTTAACACTAGAGCCCCTCAGAGTCCAAAAGTTAGATCTTTTTTCTTCCCTTTGTACTCTTATTCCCTTGGTGATTACCTCTACTCTCACGGCAACCAAATGCCATTTAAATACTCCCTGATGATATTCAGACATATGTCTCCATCATGAGCATTTCCCCTACTGCTAGAGTCATATATCCAACTGCTTACTAGCTGTCTCTTCAATAAGAATTTCAAAGGTAACATGTCTGAAACTAAGCTCTTATTCTTTCTCTCTTCGCCGTCATCTCCCTTTCAGTTAATAGAATTTAACTTTCCATTTCCTTAGGTCAGAACCTTGAGATATCTCTCCCACCTGGCATGAAAACCACCAGAAAATACTTTTGGGCTCACCTTCAAAATGTTTACCTGATTATATCTCCTCTCCACAGCCACTGCCTTCGCTGAAGCCACCATCACCTGGGTCATTGAGAGAGTTTTGTCACTGGGATTAAGGCTTTTGTCCTTGATTTTCTACAGAAAAACTATGCCTTTAAGATACAAGACAGATCGCATTTCTCTGTTCAAAAATTCTAACGGCTTCCCATCTTAGAATACAGAACAGCATTGTTAAACTGGCCACCGAGGCCCACCATGATCTTTTACCTCTACACTTTCCAGGCATTGAAGAGGAGGATATGGCCGACTAAAGTCCTTCAATAGATAACTTGAAAATTATTTTTTCACCTATTTTAGAACATTTTCTTTAGCATATTAATTGAGATGATCAGGCCCTAAAGACAGATGGCTTGGTTAAATCTGTATAATTCTTCTGTATAATCTGATTAGGTTCCTTATTTTCTGAGACTCCAGTTTCTTCTTCTGTGAAATAGGTATGATTATTTTAAGAGTTTAATTTGATCACATGTATAAAGTAATTTTC
This sequence comes from Anoura caudifer, assembly GCA_004027475.1. Lineage (NCBI taxonomy): Eukaryota > Metazoa > Chordata > Mammalia > Chiroptera > Phyllostomidae > Anoura > Anoura caudifer. Next base: position 208,861 of record PVKU01000837.1, read on the forward strand.
ATGTAGAAAATATACCATGATTGTTAACTTTTCTTGATAGCCTCCATTTGCAAATGTTACAGCTGTTCTTTGGTCTAACTGACTATCAAGTTCTGTGTTTTTTATTGGTTTAACATATAAGGAAAGGTATGGTGATACCAGTATGATAATTTGTGAATCTAATTGAGCAGGTGCTTTCAAAGGACTTATTGGGGCTTTGTATATATGTAATGGTTAAAATCTTCAACTCTGGGGTCAGTGCAGTCTGGTGTATGTCCTGCCTTAAACTTCTCTAAGTTTGTTTTTTTTCCCCTCTGTAAAATGATGGCAACAAAAGTTCTCCCAAATTACATTGTTGTGATTGTAATAGAACAGATAATGCAGGTACAGTGATCAGCACAGTCCTGAACATCATAGGCACGCAATAAATGTTAGCTGTTATTAAACTGAGGGTAACTGATTCCTAACTTTCCCTTTAAATATTAACTCTCCATTCCCTTTTTTTGAACTGATGTGCTTTTATGGCTCTTTGAGGGATGTGAAGAAGGACTGTAAACTCTCCAAGGGGAAAGCAACTCTTGAGAAGAAATTTACTATTTCCCTATCACTCTTCCAAATGCAAGACTGAAAAAGGAGTGAAGATTTACTCTTCAGACACTAAATACTTCACTATTCTTCCCATTTCCAGAATCAAGAAAAGAACTGTTGAAATTCCCGGTCAATCTTTAGTTTCAATTTCTGACCTTCAGAAAGACATTCCTGTCTGTGGACAGCACTGCAGATAGAGCTGCTGCCAACCCCCACCATCACTTCCCTAGTTAGGATGCAGGGAAATCCTTCAAGTACTCTTTGGCAGTGTAAATGTAGAAGCCCCTGCTTCAAAAGCATTTTTTTTTTTTGGTATTTCTGATTTGACTGCATAGTGGAAACAATCTCTAAACACTTAGGACATGATGCAAACTTATCTTGAGGAACCTCAACTACAACAGTCTTTTCCACAGATGTTGGCAGGAAGTACTGTTTTATTTTGCAAGAGAAGACGACTCTACTGTTGATAGTGCTAGGTCATGTTTCCCAAAGTGTGATACACGTTGCGCTGTGGACATGAAATATTTCGTGGGTGGCATGTGGACAGAATTCACCTCAATACCCTGTATTTGTTTTAATGTACATCAGGAAAAAGCACAAGTGTTTGGTTTCCCTGATACTCTTGTGTAAGGTAAATCTGAGACACATAGAAAGGTTAAAATTTGACTTAAGGAAACTCGTGGGTAAATGTTAGTACAAAGAGCATATATATAGTTTTGGTAAATACACTGAAGATGAACATTATAGAAATTTGGGAAATGTTTGCAAATTATGTAGGCTTTTTGGTACCTCTGGAGCTAAAAATGATCTATCTGTATACTATATCACAAGTAGAAGGAATATTTAACTATAGAGAATGAAATGGCTATGGCATTCTCAATATTTTAGTCATTTGCGTTATCTTCTATCTCAGCCTTTTTCCTCTTTGATGATTTTTATAAGACAAAGACAAAGAGGAAAGAACCAAAACACATATTTAGTGAAAAAAAAAAAAGTATAAACTTAAGTTTACCATTAAAATGACTGGTTGTTGCCTGTCAATTTATGAGCTAAGAGCCTGGTTAAAGCCATTATATTTTCACATGTTTTATATACTAGTAGAAATTATTTTCTAATTTAATTGCCAAATTCTTAATCTGATTAGAGCCTGAGAGGAAACAAAATTTATTTTGGAGAAAAAAATAAGGTTTCCTTTGCTTAATGTACAAGCTGTGTCAAGCTGTATATTTCTTATAAGATTAATGGTAGAATGCTTCAATTCTTTTTCATTTTATCAGAGGCAAACACTTGCCACTCTATCTCCCCATCCCAGGAAACAGAATGGAGCGATATATGCCACAAGTCTGGTCATAAAAGAAGCTCTTGAAAATAAGGCCATTCAGTTGAATTGGCCGGAAATGACTCAGATAACAAGTCACGATGACAAGCCATAAATGGCATCCACATTGCTCCCATGGTTTTCAAGGAATAAAATTCTCATTAAACTAGCAAGTGTGATTGGTTTATATGTCTGTCTTCCCTACTAAATGCCTCTGTGGGGTAGTACATTCCTACTAAATTGTTTCCAATTTCTTCCATTCATTCAGCACATTATTTATTGAGCACCTATTATGTGTCAGGCGCTCACTGTTCCAGGTGCCTGCTGGGGATGCAGTAGTGAGGAAGAACATTGGAGTCCCTGCCCTCAGGGGGACCGGAGTTGTTTGTGTGAACTATCATTGTGAAGATGGTCACCTGCCCGTGTTAAAATGTGCTTTTCAAATATTGTGATTTCCAAGAGGATCAGAAGTGATTTTAAACAATTAAGAGAAAACAATGATAACAAATTGAGTTAGGTAAACATAAACTTTGAACGTAGTCAAAGCTCAATTTAATAACTTGAAACGTAGGACCGTTTTTGAGTACAAGAAAGAACTCGCATTTCGAAACTGGAGCTGGTGTTCAGAGCCCGTGCTATGCTCTCGACACTGTGCTCAGTGCTCTATATCCATTACCTTGTTTAACCTTCATATCACCCTTACAAAGAGGCACTGTATCATCATCCTCTGTTTATGGATGAAGAAACTGACCTTAGAATAATTAAATGTTTTGTTCAATGTAATCCAATCTTGTTTAATAGTATAAACAAGAAGTAAACAAAAATAAAAATGAAGCAATCTGTCTCCCACCTTAACCACTATAAGACAGTTTACCCAACATGGCCAGAAGGAGGCAGGAAAGTAAGGTTAGATTAACAGATGCAAATAAGACTAGAAAAGAAAGAATGATAGACTTTAGAAAAATTCAGGGATCTTATTTCCATATTGCCATCTAAATTTGCAATACTGTTGAGTGATCCTTTTTTTACACCTTTGATGAACAGAGCATCATAACTCTCTAGTAACAAACACAAAACCCCCTAAAGCCCTGTATCTTTGGGTCACTGCTTAATCAAGGGCAGATACCAGCTTTGCCTATAATGATTAGCTACCACGCAAGTGCCATTGTGTGCATAATTAGTTACATGTTGATTTCAGCCATTCTTTTCAAATGCATCTTCTTTCTGAAGCTGGAACAGTTGAGACGGAGACCTTTGCATTTTTCTCTGAGGAATCAAGGTGTCTGTAGGTAAAAGGAGAAAGGAGACACTTACTGAATGCAAAGTGGTGTATATGCTTTTTCCTGTAATAAAATCTCATCTCACTGGGTCTCCAGTGAAAATCTTTCTTTATCCTGGTGTGAGGGGAATAACGGCATCTATATTTCTACTTGGTAGTCTCCAGCTGTTTGTTTCCATTTCTCATTTGGACACTTGTAGAACTTGTATCTATGTTGCAGAGTTGATTAGTAAATCTCACACTGGAACATGTTTCTGTGATGTTTCTTCAACTGTGGCAATGTCTCTGAGTAGTTGGGAGTGTCAGATACCACACCACTGTCACTTCTTGGGTTTGCTTTAGAATCTGTGATTACTGAGTCTCGTATGTGACTCTCCAGAATGGGAGGTCGTGGGTCTAAATAGTATCAATACATGAACACCTCCAAGGGAGTGTGATGCTTCTGTGTCTTCAGGTTTCATCATCAATAGTTAAAGTGAATGAGTCCACCAGATAGTCAGCTGGGTCACAGATATTTATCATTTGACTCCTGTGTTGCCAGAAAAAGTGATAGAGTGATAGACACAGTCTCAGTCCAAGAGAGGCTCTGATCTAGTGCGAAAGACCAAGGTGAAGTAAGTGACTTCATTGCGTTCACATCAACAGTCTGCGTAACCCAGATGATAACTGCCCCATGTTTGGGGCAAGGACCAACCATCCTCATTTACATGAAAGAACTTACTAACCCCAAAGCATGTGTTCTACTAAAAAAATAAAATAAAATAAATAAGAGGGCTTTTATCTCACAGGAAATACCATGTCACTCCAAACCTTTATATATCTTCACAAGTTTCTTGTAGCCAGCCACACAGCCACAATTTTCCTGTCTCTTTTATTTTATTTATTTATTTAAAAAATATTTTTTATCCTCACCTGAGGACATTTTTTTGAATTGCCTTTAGAGAGAGGATGGGGAGGGAGGGAGGAGGAGAGAGAGACAGGCAGACATTGATGTGAGAAACTTGCTCTGACCAGGGATCAAACCTGCAACCTGGTCATGTACCCTGAGTCAGGGATTGAGCCTGCCACCTTTCGGTGTATGGGATGGCATTCAAACCAACCTGCCCAGGACTCGTGTCTCTGTGGACTCCTCTCCAAACCTCTCTAGCTCTAGTCCTCCATTTCCAGGTCTTTCTTTGAGTCCCTTCACTTCTTTCTTAGGTAAAGCAAGTGAGTTCTGTCTCAGCTCTTTCCAACTTGTATAATCGCAATAACCAACTTAGCAAGCAAGACACTCACCAATTACCAGGAGTTTCTCTCACCAGGAAACAAGGGAATATCATAATTTTTTTATTTTCATCACCTACCTACGTGTCTCCACATGCTGGAGTGTTTTGCCTACTCTCTCCCACCACAGTGTCGCCAGCTCTTCTTTGCAAGGTCTTCCTAATTGGTTTGGGAGTTCCCAGCAGTACTTCACAGGTGCTCACAAAGTGCTATCAGTCAGGCAATAGCCCCATCGTCCCTTCTCTTTTAGCTCTCTATGGTTTTTCCATCTGGTGTGGATACCTGTGTTGCCTGTATAGTTGGGCGAAGGGATCTTGGCTCTGCCTTCAGGGATCACAGCCATGTGCCCTCCTTTTACACATGGCTGCCATGACCATATTTTTGGTCCCTGCAAGTGCCAGAGTGGAGCCATGGAATATGTGCTGAACAATGTTGTGTTCAGTACACAAGGGAGGAGAATGCTTTCCCACCCCCTTTACCGTCATTGGGTGTCAGACGAATACCAGGAGAGTGTCTTGATGCTGTTTTGGAGAAATAAATTCTATTTCATTTTATCTTGTCTAATTTTATTTTAGATCATGGGTGATAGTCAAGCTCTATAACACATGATATGGCACAAGACTAACATTCAGAACAGACTCACAGTAGAAGTGTTCAATCGGATTAGATGTTGGTTAGCAATTGGGACAACCATACTGCTTAATATTAGCTCTGTTTTGAAAGTCATGACATGAATCTAGGAAGGCCTTGGGTAGGAGGAGGAAGAGGAAACCCTCGTAGTTGTAGATTTCATGTTGTTCTGTCCCCCAAATTTACAATATTTTTTCTGTTTCCTAATGCTAAGGTGTGGCTGGGGACATTACATCTCAGTGGGATATGAACATGAGCCCCAGAATTGAATGGACTGAGAATCAAATTCTTACTCTGCCACATAAGAGCTCATAAATCTTGAACAATTAACTTCTGTGTGCCACAATTTATTATCTGGAAGATGGGATTAATAATGCATAATTATGGGTGCTATAAATGTTAAATGAGGAAATTAATTTGTTAAGGGTTAAAAATGTTCTGAATTACTATTATTGTACATGTTCTTGTGTCTGACTCATTCTTTAGAATAAGTTAGGCTTCATCCTAATTCTAGGCAAACTCACCCAAATATCACAACAGATGTGGCCAGTCATGTAGTAGATAGTAAAGCAGTTAGCTCATTCACTCATTCAGTTATTCTTTTATTCCTTCAACCAAAGTGCAAAGTAAGTGCTGGGAAATGAATGAAATTAAAAAGAGGAGATCACTCTATAAACTCACAGCTAAAGGGGGAGACAGACTAAACAAGAAATAATTCAAAGGCAGTACGAGAAGTGCCATTGTGAAGATAGAAGAGAAGGTTGTTGAAATACATCAGAGAGAGCCACTCATTAGGCTTGGATAAAGCTTCACAAAAGAAGCAGCAAAGACTGGGTCTTAGGATAGATTTAGGGCCATCAAGTGCCCATCCCACTGGAAATTTCTGGACCAGCCTGTTTGCTGGGGCTATTGTAAATATGAGAGGAGAATCTTAAAGCACACACTTCCTTGATTCCAGAGTTCTGCTAATGCAAATAAAATACAGAGATAGAAAGCTTTCAAGATCAAGCTGCATCAGTATACAACTGAGTAGAATTATTTAGTTCTTTAGAACTTTTTTTTTTTAACTTTTTTTTGGATGTGTGGTAGAGGAATTTTTTTTTATCCTCACCCAAGAATATATTTATTGACTTTAGGTAGAGAGAAATTGAGAGAGACAGACAGACAGACATCGATTGGCTGCCTCCCATATGTGCCCTCACCAGGGATCAAACCCACAACCTAAGTATGTGCCCTGATCAAGGATTGAACCCATAACGTTTTGGTGTACAAAGTGGTGCTCCAACCAACTGGGGGCATAGAGGAAAGTTTTTTAAACATGTGGCCTGTTCTTCACACCACCTCCTAAATTCTAAAGTCTTCTAAACTGTGTCATTTCTGAATAATCACCACCAACAATAACAGTATTGTTATTAGTTAGGTTCAGGTCCCCGAAAGCATGTGGTCTGTTGCGTATCATTAGGATCCTCAAAATGGACCCAGTGTCCCCTCAGCTAGAGTCCCAAAGTGCACGAGTCCGTTTCTCATGTCTCTGTGTTTTCCAGTTGCTTAAAATTAATCTTGAGACTTTTTCTTTCTAGATTGATACTTCCAGTGTCATGTTTCTTTGTTTTTCTAGAAGGATAGAAATCAATCTCTATCTCTTTCTCTCACTGTGTCTGTGTCCCCTCCTCCTTTTCACTTGTGTGTCCAGCTTTCCTATCTCGGTTTGTCTACTTTTCCCTCAGGAACTGCATTCCATTTTAGTTTTCAGGTTGGAAAAGTTTACATGAACGAGCACACATAGCTACACACACAACACACATAGGAAGAGACCTGAGCAATCTTGGCTGTTAGAAAACACAGGAGCGCTTTAACGGAGCCCTCACTGCTCACCCTTGTGTCTTCTGCTGATCTTTGGCTGTATTTAGTTCTTAACAAAGCACTTACAGGTGTTGATTTTGGACTTTGTTCTTTCCAGGGATAATTTTCAAAGCAAGCAATGTTGGAAAGTGTTCTTAGACAAACCTGTCCTTTGCCAGTCCACTTCATCCTTGTGGGCCCTTAAAAACTTGATTATATGAGTTACCTGTCACTTTTTTTGTTTATGTGTTTTTTTGGGCACAGAGGAAAGATTAAATCACCTTGGCAACATAAACTGGCTTTTTATCAGTTCTTTTTCTTCTAAGTACCATCAGTGAACCTGCTTCACAAGTGTGAATCAGGGCAACTGGGGCTCTTTTAGAAGCCTTTTGGCAAAAGCAGTTCAAAGATCTCACTGCTATGTTTGATATTACTTGCTTCCATATTTGTATATCAGAAATTTGCTTTTTGGTGTGCAAAGGACTGATAAATCTCAGCATAGTTTATGTCTCCCCCAAAACCCGCCTTCTTTCTGGAATTTGTTTTGTTCCCTCCTCTCACTTGTCCCAGCATGCCCATCCCTAACTTCTGCTGTCCTTCACCCACTTCCCTGTGCAGCACACCCACCCCACCTTTCCAGGACATGAGAGTAAACATCTGTGGCTTCTGTTTTCACACTGTGACTGCACTTGAGAAGCACCATTCCCTAAAATCCCTCCCAGTTCTTGAAGAAAGCCCCTGCTCATAATTCATGTTTTCTGCCCACACTTAGTAAAGATCTCAATGCCGTAACATTAATTCTATAATTATCACCTGTTTTTTTTTTTATGTTTTCCTGGTCTCTTTGTTCAAATGTCTACATCCTAGATTTGTGAAATCGCTTTCTGATACTTTTTGTTTTTTTACCTAATAGAATTCTCCCATACAGCCCTTTCCTGGCCCATCGGCACACCTGGTAGATGTTTTCTTCTCAGATAGTTTTTCTATGCAGCCACAGGAGAATTTCCCTGGAACTTCCAAAGCAGTAGTAAAGATAGCCGTGGCAACACTGAAGAGGTCCTTGTGAAACATACGAGTAGGATGTATCACAGGAATTAATAATTTTCAGGCTACAGTCTTAAATTGTAAGTACACTGTTTTTCTAAGGAGTTGCTTAATTTGCATACAGAGAACACACAGGGCTACATTCTAATCAGAAACCAGTTCATTTAAAAATCCATATCTCAGAAAGTACTCATATTATTCTACTTTACATGCACATGCTATATTCCTTTGAGTGATGACTTATGAAATGTTTTTGCTGATTTGACATTCTCTGATAATTTTCTCCAACTCCTAAAAGTCTAAGGGAATACAATGAAAGAATACCAATTCTAAAAATTATCTATAGTATCTTTTTCCCCAGAGTCAAGAATAAATTTTTTGAAAATTAATAATTATATAGATTCATCATTCAAAAATAATAAAAAATAATTTCACTGGACACTATGCCAATGTTCTTGTTAGGATTCCCCAATTAAATAGAAACTTTAAAAACATACTGCTGGTTTGCTAGATTTTAGTAGGTCAGCATGCACACTAAAAGTGTATTAAGGTGGACTGCTCTATTTATTGATTTGCCCTGAGTCTGCTAAAGGCTCCAGACAATTGTCTGCAGAAGGGGCGGGAGGGCCATACATGATCGAGGTCATGCGCATCTAGCCAATTTGTAAGACGATCCTGCAGCTCCAAGCCATCAGCAACCCTTGCATAGGGGCACCCTCATGCATTCCTGTCAAGTCATCTTGTGAAAGGCTGCCTGCTTCCAGCTTGGCTTGGATGTGCAACCTTAATAAAACTCACTGAGGTCTGGGAGAAAATAGCAGATCTGCAGCAGATAGGGTAGAGGAAAGGGTCTAGAATATGTACACGCAGCTAACTCAGGCAGGCTCCATGCTGAACGGTCACACAGAGAGGAAACAATAAATCTCAGCTACTATGCAATAAATATCTCAAGTTTTAACTAAGGAAACTACCATCACAGTGAAATAAAAATTAACATTTTAGAACAAAATTAACAAATGGCTAGTTTTCTGTGATTCTTCTTCAAAAGCTTTCTTTGAACGGGAGAAAGTTAAAGAGACAAGCAGTTTTACCTGAAATAAAGAAGTAGTTTAAAGGTCAGAAGAAAGGAGCAAGTTTTGCGAGAGGCACGGAAAGAAAGCGCTGGCAGTACAATGACAGTTTTCCTTTCCTTAGCTTTCCTCGCTGCCATTCTGACTCACGTAGGGTGCAGCAACCAGCGCCGGAGTCCAGAAAACGGTGGGAGAAGATATAGCCGGATTCAGTATGGGCAGTGTGCCTACACGTTCATTCTTCCAGAACACGACGGGAACTGTCGTGAGAGTAGGGCAGACCAGTACAACACAAATGCTCTGCAGAGAGATGCTCCACACGTGGAACCGGATTTCTCTTCCCAGAAACTTCAACATCTGGAGCATGTGCTGGAAAATTATACTCAGTGGCTGCAAAAAGTAAGTGATTGCTTTCGGTTTCTAATTGCATGGAGCCTTTTCCGTCCTTGTACTGTAACTAACTTAGAGATCCTTAGGGGAGCATTTGTGTGTTTACCTTTTGCTCCAGGGGGGCAGTGTTTGCAAATGCAAGAGGCTTCAGGGATGAGCTTCAGGGATGAGCCAGGGTTTTTAGGGTTTTGCTAGCTTATGTGGGTATGGTGGCACCACATTTGTGTACCTAGTAATGGTACATCTTATGATATCTGTTTTCTCATATTTCAGATTTAGCTTGAATTTTCTGACTGTAAAAACCCAACTTTTAAAAAATACGTGCATTTTGAGCAAGTTGGCAAAAAGAAACTAATAATGACAACACTAATTCAGGATCAAATTTACTACACCGGGAAATTTTGTGCAGCCAAGTTGGGAAATTATCACCGCATACTTGTTTTTCAACCTCTTGTAAAGCTAACATGAAATGAGAGTAAATATAAAGAGAGATAAGTTTGTAAAGGAAACTAAATTTTAGCAAGTAGAGGACTGATTTCCGTCACATTCTGTCCTTGAGAAAAAAGAAATCAGGAGGATAAATGTTCATGTGTCTGCATCAGGAAGAGGTTGTGTGCCCACCAGGAAAGGAGAAGTAGAGCTGGTGGCGGCTGTTCCCAAAGACGTGCACCTGCAGGTTTGGACTGAACACAACGTGTAGCCTTGGCTATATTCCTGAGGTGCCTTTTCTTCCCTCTGGATGTGACAGTTACAGACAGTGCCACGTGGGAATGCAGGTGTCCAGATGAATGTTAATATGAGTGTGCTTGTACTCTCAATGTATAGGAATCAAACGGAGCATTTTATTCAGTGTTTCTTTATAAATCATTTAAAAATTTTATTGAAAATATGCCTCTTAAAACTCGAAATGGTTTCTGCAGTTCATCCTCTCTTTGCTGTGTTTAATTGTGTAACAGGTAAGCAGCAGATAACAAGTTTACTCAGCTATGTCACTTATTATGAGGGGGGCAAATATCCCTATTTGTGAAAAGCCTGCCCTCCACCTTCTGGGGATCTTTGCAAAAAATCCACTTAGTGCATGCATATAGATAGAGATGCAACCAGTTTACTCTTCTTTAAGTTAGTTGGTTAACAGAGCAAACCTTTTAAGAAGATAAAAGACAGGGAAAAGATAAATTCTCTTTTCTGTTCCAGTGTGGTCACACTCACTTAGACCACCGCCTGCTGAATCCTGCCGAGTAATAGTTATTCTGCTTTTGTCCACTAGGGACTGAACTAAGATCACTGTTATTTTATTTGACAAGTTAAATGAAACTCAGTAGTTCTAGTTTTGAAACCTGAAATCGTAGTTATCTTTTCATTGTGGACTATAGGTAAAAAAATAAATAAAAAAAGGCAGAAGAATAGAAAGCAGACAGAATTCTGCCATCTTTTGATAACTGTAACTTCACTTTCAGATACTAATTACAGCAGCTGTTTATAACAGGATATCTGCCTTTTGCTTTGGCAAAGCTTATTTCCATAGTAAGCAAATAAGTTTGGTTGAATCACTTAATACTACTCTCAGTATACTGTCTATATAGTTAGTTAATGAAAATTCAACTATTTAAAATTAGTCTGGATTCTTTGAGGAGGGTAGGAAAGGAAATTTAGCCTGTAATAGTCTTGAATGAGGTATTTACCAAAAATGTGATATTTTGTTTTCTTAAAATATACAATCAAAGTAGTCATTTAAACATAGCAATGCATATTTTTTTATTGCTATGCAATTATTCATCAGTGACAGGGTATATACATGATTCTACTGGGCTAAATCATTCACATGTTTCAGTTGTCGATTTATTGTGTGACATAAATTTGATTTTTGTTTGTATTGTTCTTGGTCAATGACTATTGTATAGTTTTCAGATTATAGCCATGCATAACTATTACACTGATCTGCTAGTGTGAATGGAGCTGAATATATGCTGAAAATGTCTCTGTTGGTATGAGTCAGAGCAGCTTGGCTTGACTATTGTCTGCTTAAATTTGCATATCTTTTGTCCTTGTTAATGCAGTTGGTCTGAGGATCAAGAAAGCAAATAATTGCATTCAGCAAAGAACTTGCTAAAGGCTCTCATAAGTTTCCCTTAATTAGAGGCTTTTTTCACTTCAAGTTCTGAACTTCATGTGATGTATTTATTTTGATAATTCAAATGGAAATCTTTTTACAGTAACCATTTGGTATGCCTAGTACTGGAATTTGTACTACTATTTTGATTCCAAGTAGTTGTGTTAAGATAAGAAGCAATACACTGCAGAAACTGAGACCATCAGTGTGTAAGTGCAATTCATTCATTCATTTATTCAACAAAATAATTAAAGCACAGTGATTATTATGCAGCTCATGGAATCACTATCAGGAAAGTGTTTGATGGAGAATGTGTGTTATCAATGCTAGATGCAGCTAGATGGTGATTTATGTTAATCCAGTACTTTCGTTGAGGTTTGATAGGCTGGATTCTTTTAAATATTCTTCACAAGACACTGGCTATCATTAAAAGTCACCTCTGATACAGTCTAAATCTCCTTCCTCAAAACCTTCCTGGTCTTGCAGCTGAACAAGATGAGAAGCAAGGTATGAAAGGGGCAAAGGTTGTATTTGGTCACTGTAAGTGCTGGAGCTGTTCATTGTTACCCCACTGGTCTTTTGATGTAGTGAATTCAATTCTTCAAGATTAACTTTCCTTGGTAACTTGTTGATTAACACCAATATGAGGTAGGTTGATAGCATTATTCTCACTTGTCAGGTGGGGAAGAACAATAAACAATATGCTCAAAAATCACGATTTTATTGGGTCAAACGCTGGGCTATATGTCTAGGTTTAACTCTCTCCTATCATATAGCTCCTTTCAGAATTATTAGTAAGCCATACTCAATACCTGAGAGTGACCAGATACCGGGATAGTAACCGTAAGTAGAAATGGCCTGAGTGGCTTTGACATTTTTTTGTGTGATTCCTTTCACCCTTTCTATGGCAGAGAAATGTCAACTGTTTAATGTCTATTCCACATCTTGTACTTTTTGAAATATTATTTTCTTTTCTTTCTCCGATATCCTAAAATTCACAAATATGTGTATTTAAAATATTAAAATTTATAATATATGTTTTAGAACTTGGAGAAATGCTTAGAAAGTCTGTTTTGCTTTGCCAAAGGATATCTTTCTTTTGGTTGAAAGTATGAATAAATTGGATCAAAAACATGACTTAGAAAATAGGGCCTATTTACTATAAATATTTCACACTACCTAAGATTGACAAATTGAAGATGATTTGTAGGAAATGTAGTTATGAATTGCCATTTAGAATATTTTAATAAATGAAAAACTTTTACTGGAATGCTTGGCTAATTTTTTCTATTTGACAGTATTTTGTGACTTAATAGCATCCTCTACTTGTATATTGTAGTCTTTGCTTTGGAAAATTAGGATTTAGCATGCTATTATCTAAAACATACTAATGACGATGATGACCTTTTTGAAACCAGATAGTACATATGTTAACCCATACTGGTATCCACTAGAAGGTGACCTCCATGAGGCCAGTGACCTTGTATGTTTGTTCATTGCCATATCCCCACTTCCAGAGCAGTATATGGTCCATAGTAGGTGGACAATACATATTATGAACAGATGAATGCACTGTTATGTGTTGCAGTCTATACTTTACTACACAGTATTAACATTTTATTTTGGATATATACCTACCTCCCAAAATAGATTGTAAGCTGTCAAATAGGATTACATCCTATAATTATTTCTGCCCTAATATTAATCAAAGCAATAATTGGGTTTAGAGTAAGTGGCTATTAATGGTTCAAACTGTATTTATCCAGTGATCTAAGATCTCAAAAACTTCTACAGTCACTCTGTTGTGTCCTCTTAACTGTTCTTTAAAAAGCAGCCTTGTTAGCCATTTCTCCTGGAAAGCCATCCACGCTCGACCCTCCCAGGCTGGGCTCTCCACCGTTATCAGAGCACCTTGCAGGTAGCATGTTAGCGCTACCTGCACTTCATGTTGTGTGGTTGTTGTCATTCTTAGTATTTGTTTCAGGACCTGTTTTCTTACTTGGACAATAGTGTGGCGAATGACTCTTTATCCACTTTTATATCTCCTAAGATGTTTATTAAGTGTCTGAACAATATCTCTGTTATCATCATAATCTAAAAGTAAAAAACATCAAGTTCTCAAGTGTGTGGTGCTGGGTATAAAATCATGCAAGTTAAGGGGCCCTGCAACTGCTTTTAGATGCTAAAGTTGCTTTCACCCTTGGTGCTGGTTACTTGAAGGTCAGCTAGATCTTCCTCTGGGAGGAAAAATACTTGTGCTTCCAGACCAATAGGCAAACATTTACTGCATGCAACAATGGCATGTATTTACACATAATATCTGCACATGTGAACCTAAGTAACTCAAATTGACTTCTATCCGTGCATTGTTTTAGTGGCTGCTGACTGTGCAATACTGAGCCAGAGGGGATGTTTTGTATTTTATTTGCACATTTGGGGAGACTTCCTGAATGTGAGAAATGAGCAGACAGTTGATAAGTGTTTTTTAAAAAATTTATTTCTGAACTTGAAGAAAATATACATGTATAATTTATGAATAAAGATAGAAAAACTGGCAATTGCAAGAAAGGTTAATAGGAATAATTGGCTTTTAAATCCAGTTGTAGATATATAGTCAGCTAGCTTCATTTAAAGAACAACCCCTGATTTTCAAGCCAAGGAGGACCCCTGCATTAAATTCTCAAGAAATAATTGGGTGTTATTGTTTGCTTGTTTTAGAATCAAAAGATTCGAGACAGCATAACAATCTTTCTGGTCCCCAGAAGGTGGGCATTTGGAGCCCTAAAGGCCTTTTGGATTTCTCTGTAGGAAGGAGCCAGCCTCTTCCCACATGTCCCCATTGGTAGATCACCAGTTTTAGGACCATGGCAAGTAGGTCCTTTACTATGGATAATTGCGCCCTTCCTTACCCCTGACTGTGCATTTCACACTGAGCCTTGTTTTACTAGCACTTATCTCGTATGTAATTATGGGTTCAGTGCAATTTAAAATGAATAAGAATGTGTCATTCTTTCCTTAAAATCCCCCTACAGTTTTTCATTATGTAAAAATAAAATCCAAATTCATTACCATGAGGCCCTATATGATGTGTTCCCACACTTCTCTCTGGATTTACCATTTACCACCTTTCTCTCATCCAGACACTCCAAAGACAATTGCCTTCTTGTTATTTCTCCAGCGGACTACCTCATTCCTGTCCCAGGGACTTTACATGCTGTTCACTTAGCTCGGAAAATTCTTCCCCCAGATCTTGGCATAGATGGCTCTTTCTCTTCATTTCAGATCTTTGCTCACAAGTCTTCTCAGAAAGTCATCTCTCAGTACCATTGCCCACCACCTTCCCCCATTCTGCTAAGTGATTTTTCATCATATTATATCATATTAATTCTTCAGGGCATTTACCACTGTGTGACCTTTTATGGCTTAATGTTTGTCAAATTATTTATTCTCTTTCCCTCTACTAAGAATGTAAATGCCTCAAGAGTTCCTTGTCTGTCTTGTTCCCTATAGTATACCTCACTCCTAGAAGGGTGCGTGACACCAAGTGGGTCCTCATTAAGTACTTGCTGAATGTATTCTCTCACACTCTACAGACTGTGAGGTAGATACTGTGCCAGTCTTGTTCACTGGTGTTTATTTATTATTTTATTTATTATTATTTATATCAGATCTACTTTTTTGGGTATATAGTTGGAAAAGTTACCTTTTTTAATGAATAGAGAAATGAATGAATTCCATGGGCAAATTTGGACTATAAATAAATATATGTCTGAAAATAAGACCCAACTGTTCATATATTGCCTTGCAAACAATGTAATAGGAGAAATCTTAACTTATCTTCTGAGTTTCTGTCCTCTATATCAAGGGTCAGCAAACTATGGCCCTTCAGCTAAACCCTGCCAACCAACATATTTGCAAATCAAGTTTATTGGCACACAGCCACACCCATTCTTTAATCTATTGTCTATGCATTTGTAAATAAAGTTTTATTGAAACAGTCACACCCACCTTGCTTATATATTGTCTATGGTTGCTTTCTTCCAACAAAAGCAGAATGGAAGAGTTTCAACAGAGACCAAATGGCCCACAGTCTAAAATTTAATATCTAGCTCTTTATAGAGAAAGTTTGCTCACTCCTGTTCTATATCACAAAATGTCCATGGTATTAACATTAGGACCACTGCAAGGTAAATTGTGAGGTCTGTTGTGTGGGAAAAAAGACTGCCCTCCAGGAGGCCCAGTAATCGGGTCCATGCCAGTTGGCAGAGAGCCTGACTAAGCTATTTCTTGGCTTGGTACTGAGACATGCTGTGAGGTGACATTTTAGAGTAGTATGGGCAGGGAAATTTCATGTCTTCTTTCCCCTGCCCATCAGTCTGTGAATACAGAAGTATTCCAAAAGCAGATACTGTTCAAAGGGAAAAACACCTGAATACCAGGACAGACCAGCAGCCTCTGGCTACACACTGGTAGTGCCAGGGCTCTCTGCTCTTTGCGCCTATTTCATCCTACTGCTTGTGGCCTCAGCAGGAGTGTTGACAAAACATTGGAGGCATTCTGTTTTCATAGGAATTGGCCTTTGGCTCAGCCTTTTACATTCAGTCTGTCTAGAAGCCTTTTCTCCCTCTGTCATTTGTTTAGATATAAACACTACAAGTGTTCCCACTTGTGTGGATGAGGAGAGGGGAGAAGCAACAACTGGATTGCTTAGCTACAAAATACAGAGGTTTGTCAGCTCCTGGGCTATATAATTTGATAATTAAGGAGGGGTTTTGTTTTGTTTTGTTTTGTTTTGAATTCTGCCATGGCCTTGTCTCTGTGTGGAAACAGCAGTCTTTTCCTGGGCTTTGTTTTCTTCTTTTCTTTTTTAATACCACAAGTTACATTGTGTCATTTGCTAGACGCAGAACCCTAATTACATTCTGAGTCATCCTTGCCTTTTGTTCCAATACAAGATTATCGTTTGCTGTGACGTTAGGAAGTTCCAAACCTCCTTTGGTTCTGGCCCCCAGGTCTGAGGGATAAGAGGCCTCTTAGTGTTTAAATCTCTTTACAAAATGTAAAAAGGGTGTGTCCCGTCCCTTATCAAAGAGCTTTCTAAAGAATGAAACACTCTGTGGATTATCTTATCTTTACATTTGGAGACTCTGTACCTAAACTATCTTTTCTAACTCCTACATAGAACTATCACCAGTGAGAGATTTTCAGGTTTGTTTGGTCTTGTTGCCTATCCAAATGATCTGATTTCTTCCTTCAAGCAATTGAAAAGGTAATGTTTAACACAGAAAGTGATGTAAATTATAAAAAGCCAGATACAACCTGACTGGTAGCTAATAAATTCATCAGTAGTATATTTGAGCATATCTAGGTCTTTTGGCAGTAAGTATTGAAGAATATAGAGTGAAAGAAATGTAACAAATTTTACTTTTTACATATACTATATGACTCTGCAGGTCAATTATTACAGTTCTACATTGGCATGTATTTTCTAAGTTTGTGTTGAACTATTCAAAGAACGTGCTAATTAGCACAAGCATCAAAGATATGTCTAAAGTAAATCATTAGCTAAAATATTAATAAAACACAAGTGAAATGTGAATATCCTGAATCATTAATAACATATACCACCAAAATTACTGGCATTAAATAGGTAAACTTACCATACCATACATTTTTATGGAATGGCTAATGATAACTTTGGATGATAGTTTATTTTAAAGGTTAGTGACATTTGTAGTTCAACTCATTAGTATGCTTTATACATAGTCTCTGTTTTGTTTGTTTGTGAATGAGTTGAATTATGATACTAGACCCTAAATATTATTGGAGAGCTTCTATTCAAGAAAATAAATATTTTAAAATCCCAAATTACATTTCACCTCTAAACCTTTAGAGATAGTTCCAAGATTTTATAAAACATTTTGATACTGTTCTTGTCTTCACTAGTCACATGCAGATGACTAAAAATCAATGGGTATTTACTGCAACTAAAAATTTGCTGCACGCAGAAGACCTTGCACCCACTTTATCTCATTGCGCAGATATAAGAGGTGGGAATTGTATCCTTATTACTTATATCACCAGCTTTTTCTTTATTTTCCAATTTTATTCAGTTTTAAATAACAAGAACAGAGCTACCATAAGCAGTTATGTTAATATCTATGCAATAAATAATACACTAAATAAATTGAATATTTCATAACTTTAAAAATGTTAATAAAACAGTGAAGTTTTAATATAAAGGGTGGGGCAAAAGTAGGTTTGCATTTATTTGTATGGAAAATGACATAATAATTAATAAATAAATAAGAATAAACTCCATGTTTTCATTACAACTGTAAACTTAACTTTGCTCTACCCTGTATTTGTAGAAATGAACTAATGAATGTAAAATATTTCTTAGCAATAGAACCCTGTTTTTAAGCAAATTATTAGGCAGGAGCTTATTATGTAATCTCGATGCAAATGGAAGGGCTGAAGGAGAAGTGGCAGGAGGCCCTACCAGGACCACCTTCCCCAACCCCGCACCCACGGGCCTCCCCACCCACAGGCCTCCTTGCTGGACCCCGTGTGTTCAGAGGAATACCATTCCAAAATGGCTGCAGTAAAACTTTCAAATAATCAAATATTAGGTAGGTAAAGCTTCCTAAACCAGTCTGGCAGGCAGGAAGAAACATATTTGACAGTTTGAATGTTTGTGGGCAAGCTGATGAAAAATGTCCAAGTCTGCCATATGCAAAGCAGTTTAACGATATTAATGTGTAAATTACCAAAAAACAGGTTCTTCTAGACTCTTAAATATGTTGGGGCCCGTGCATATTTAATATGACCCAAACATGTTAAGATAATACACAACTCTTGGATAATTAGTGGCAAATTATGTGACTTATTTCCTGAAGTATGCAATTCCATGATAGTTTATATTTCTCTATTTTAAATTTAGGAATATGACTTATATAGATTGATTACCTGAAAAATCAAGCTACAATATTCACTTAGAATGGAATTCATTGTTAAGTATAGTGAAAGGAAATCTGAATTTTAAGTAGGCATTTTAATATTTTCATAATTTTATGTTTGAAATTTTTGTTTTCAAAATTTCAAAGTTCTTGTTAGATCTACTTAGCTAATCTTTGCTTTTACTGCTGGTCTGTGACACAGGGAATAAGAATCCCAGAATTGCCACTTTCTTGTTCCTATGCACTGGTTATTTATTGTTTAAGACACTAGTCTGGACTGAGAAGGTTAATTTAGTTTAGACCAGATGAAATCATCCTTGGATCTATTTTTCTAAGCGTGCCTAAGCTTCAGTATATCACGGCACGCTAAAAGAGAGCCATCCTGTTGCTGCCTAAGACTCTATCAGCTCTGTGGAGTTATTTCTCTTTCTTTAGGAGTGAACGACACATGACTCTTTGATATACTGATGAGTGAAGGCTCCAATACCAGGGCTTGTGTGAACTTCTTATTAACTTTTTTATTATTTTAGATATGAAAATTCTATTTTTTTTCTGGCTTCCCAATGGCTTGCTTTTTTTCAAATGCCAGTTTGTCCATCCTGCACTTTGGATACTTCAGAGATTTGAAAACCGGAAAAGAGCGGGGCAAGGCAGTCCTCAGAGCTGGAAAGATAAAAGGACTCAAAGAACTCTTTTCTCAGGCCAGTCTTGCCTTTTCATTCCTCTTTTCTCCTCTGGTTTTGTTTTCAGGAAAGTCCTGTGTGATCCTCCTCATACTGTCCGTGCAGTGGAAGTGCTAGAGAAAGGATAGACAAGAGGGAAGGCAAGTGAACAGGGAGACCATTGACTGTCCCTTTATTGGAGGCTGGGGAGGAGGTCACAGTGAGGGGCCATGAGATTATGGCAGTGTCAGGAGAGCTGACAGTGAGTTCTGTCATGGGATTTTGGGATACAGGCACAAGTCACAGAGCTAAGCTCCTGCCATTAAGAAAGGATAGACAGCTAGTTAGCCAGTTATCTGATTAAATACGACTGCATGCAAGGCGGTCTGCTAGGTACTGGGAGGTGACAATGAATCCACTTACAGCCTTTGTTGTTAAGAAACCTAAATCCACTGAACTAGATGGGAAAGTAAGCGTTGTTTGAGTTTACTTTAAAGTATGCATTGTTTGTGTACGCTATCTCCTATGTGAAGTCTACAGACGCTAACAAACGGTGACAAAGTGCCTTGTACCTAGAGCCGGACTGCCCAGATTTGAATCTTGACAGCTCTGTTTCCTCGCTGTGTGACCTTGGGCAAATCCCTTAACTTCTCTGTGCTTCACTTTCATTACCAGTAAAATTGAGGTAGGAGTTACAACATAGAGCGATTGATTAGAGTAAGCATGATTCATCTAATTATTTGTGTAATTCCATCACATAGAAAATGTTAAATAAATACTAGTTACTCACTGGGGCAGTTCTGGGTTACAGTAATATTTGATGTTGAGCACTTTTACCAACTCTCAGGCTCTTTGGAAGAATTTACATGTACTGATTTATTAAATACTTTCAAAACCCAATAGGAGGTAGAGAGTAGTGTAGTTTTTTCACATGGCAGATGAGGAAACTAAGGCAGAGAAGGGGAAGTCGCTTGCCCAGTAGGGCCCAGGACCCTGCGTTTCAGCCCCATCAGTCTGGCCCCGTGACCTCGGCTCTTAACCAAGCGTGGGATTAGCTGCAGCACCTTTTCCATACCTCCTCTTGTCAGTCTTCAAATCTGAAGTCTGCGTATTTTGTTTTCTGTAGTGGTCTTTGCATCTAAACCCAATTCTTTCATACTAAATGAGGTGCCCCTTTCTCAAGGCCTGTTTCAGGCAGCCATTTGTCCCCATCCCAGCTCTAAAACTCCATGGTTAAATTGACTGTGACACATAGGTTATGCTGCTGATTGACGCACAATAGTCCGATTCTCTCTGCCCTCCCACAGGTCTGTTAACAAATAGAGGAATCCCGAGTCTGCAGGCCCTCCTCTGTCGTCCCTCCCGCCTATCTTCTTAGAAGCACCATCTCTTGAAGTGACAGAGCTTAATTGAATCTGACTATTTATCTAAAAACTTCTAAAAACACAAAGAAAAGCTTACAATTGCTTTACATGGGGTGAAGCAGCTTATTTTAAATATGTTCCGTTCAGTTTAATGACCTCCTTCTTGAATTTATCTGTGGGCAATCCTTCTTGGAAAAGCAAAAGCACATCCTGAAACTTAAAATATTATTTGCATGCACTTTCTTCTGTGGGTCATTCAGAGAGTTGTAAAAATGAGAAGAAAAGCCTTGTTTTCTCAGGCAATGACCTCTTATCTCACTTCCTATTTTATTTATCATTCTCTCTATTAATTAAAATATTTCTGGTATTTTGATCCAAGGCCAAAACACTGCAACTTGAAGCAGTTGTGACGGCTCTTTCTGTCTTTGTTTCTGATCTCAGAGCCTGGCCACCCAGATGCCTAGTGTCTGAGGATTGCTGCCTTCATAGCTAAGTATGGCTTGTCTGAGGTGGAAAGACTTCAGGCTGCTGTAGCTTCCCTTTGTCCATTCTTCTTCATGGAGTCCCAGAGAGGACAGAGGACAAAACAGGGTGGGGCAAAAACAGAATTCAGAGGTGCTTGTCATCCAGTTTTGCCTTGTGGGACAGATTTAACACATTCAGGAGAGAACAGCCAATTCAATGTGTATCCACTTGCTTGACCTGAGTTCTCTGTGGAATGCTGAGCATCAGCAGTGGATGGCATGTCGATGCTGCAGGTGCCTCGTAGGTAGGGGTAGGATATGTACACGAATAAATGTATGATGTGGTGCTCATCCTATTTGGGGCATCATTTTGGTCAGGGAAGTGGTCTGAAAGATTCTAGTGTTAATGCTGAATAACAAGGACCTTTTCCCAATTTGCAAAGAACTATTGTATTAAATTAAGGAATATACCTTTCTCAATTTTAAGGGTTTCTTTCTTTATCCCCTCCATATTGGTCCTCTTTCATCTATTGTGTCTGATACTTTTCATCCCTCTCAAGAGCTAACTCAAAAAATAGCAAATATATATCAATACAAGTCACCTCCTATATTTAGTTATATAGTTTTTATTTTATGTGGACACAGAGTTATGGTGTGACTTATCTCATCTATATATATATAACATGATCCCATTTCCTGATAATAAAATGCTATTGCTTTGTGTATGGAATAAATTTACCACAAAGATGGAAGTAGATATAGAATATTTGTTGCTAAAACAAGTATGAAAGTGACATTCTATTTTCAGAAACTTGTTTAGTAACAGACAGGGTATTAATAAGTCTACCTTGGTTAACCAGTGTCATCATCCAAGCAGATAAGCACATATATTTTTATAAATAGTAGGTATTATCATAGTCACTTTTCAGGTAAAAACTGAGTACCAATGAAGTCAGGTGATCTTTAAAAGGTTACATATTTACTCTGAGACAGATTTGGAATTTGAACCCAGGTATTCTGAGGATTAAATCTAAATCTCTTCTTGTTCATACCTCTTTCACTTTTCCTTCACAAATTAAAAGACATTTTGATTGACAGAAAGTGGGGAAGAGGTTCGAATGGATGGTACTTCCCTCTCAATTTTTGGAGAATATACGCAGAATTAATAAACTTTGGAGGTCAGAATAATTTGCCATCTATGTATAAAAATCACTGTAAGCGAGCCACTGTTCTTCAAATAGCTACTTCCTAGCCTCATTCCTGTCTATAAATTTTTATTTAAATGTATATGCCAGCTGTTTTTACATTTTTTTTCAAATAAGTGAGTTGTTTACACAAACTGCCTTAGTTGAGATTACCCTGATATGAGTACACAAATGAGGAGAATACTTTAAACTAATTTATGTGCATTTTGGCTTATGAAGCCTACATTATAATGTTGGGTTGTATTTCTTTCAGTTCAAGACCAAATAGTGATAAACTATAGTCAATTCTTTAATATTTCAATATTAATGAATCTGGGTCCTGTTTGTAGTATTTATGGGAAAATGACTCTATGCCATATGTATTTTTAAATTTATTTTAGTTCTTCAGTGTATGAAAGTAATCACTTCCCAGGTTTATGCTTAGGAAAAAAGAACAGAAAATTAATAAACCCTTGTGAAAGTACAACTGTCATTGTCTCTTAATGACAGTCAAAATAAACTAATGAACTAAAGAGACTATTTCAAATAGATGATTAAAATTAACAATCGAAGAGGAAATCCCACACTCAGCCCTCAACAAAGCTCTTAACTGAGAATTGAGTTTGTATAACAGCTAAGAAGCATCTATGTTATCGTGAAAGGGGAACTCTTTATCTTGAGACCATTATGTTCCACATGGGACTAAAGCTTACATACTTTGAGTTCACAAATCAAACTTGTACAATTTCCAGGGGAAAAGGTCACTGTGGAAATGAGTTATCCTGAGCATAAACTATCCCTATATATTATTCAACTACATTGAAACATCTTCTGCTGGTTCTAATTTTGAAAGTCATGGCCAAAAATGTATCATAGGTAACTAAAAAACTCAAACAAACTCTGTAAGCATATTTTTAAATTGCTTATATTTCAAATAATTTACCAACTATTTTGAGACTTTCTCTTCTGTCAAATACATAATATCTCCTGTGGAAAATGAGATGAAGTGTGGTTGGCCCTTCTGTGGTTGCTGGACAATTGAGAAATTTAATGGCTGGGATGATTTTCTATCAGGAAGACACACAGGTTTTAACTATCCACTCAGTGAAGTTTTATCAGAATTTTTGAGGAAGGTGTAATTTGAAACATTTGTAGAGTTTTTAAATTCAGAACCAAAAAGTTACCCACTGCGTTTGGGTACTGTTTCATGCAAAGAAAATGCAATTTTCTAATTTAACAATGTGGAAAGAGTATAAATTAAATACATAGAAAATAGGACTAAGGGTAATTGTTGGTTGTATTTTCTAAAGATGGTTGTAATAGTATTATGTGTATATCTATCTGTCTGTGTCGTAAATAGCATTATGTCTTACATACCACCATCCCATAAAACATACCCTTCCTTTGGAATCTGTCTGAGTCATAAAGGCAACTCAGTTTTCATCTTGTTCATTGCAATGCTCATGCTTGGAGTCCTGACCCCCATGTTAGAAGTTCATTTACCCTGAGGCCACTGTGTTGTGAGGAAGTCAAGCCACATGGAGAGGCCATGTGTAGGTAGTGCTCTGGTTAGCCAGCCCCCATTTTTTGAGTCGTTCTGGCCTAGGCTTTCGACGGTTGAGTGAATGAGGCTTCAGATGATTCTAGCCCCATTCACTTCATTACTTCCAAATATGAAGTCCCAGACATCACAGAGTAGAAACAACTGACCCCTACTGTACCTTGTTTGAAATTTTGATAGAGTCTGTGAGCCTTAGGAGCACAATTGAATGGTTACAAGCCACTAAATTTGGGGATAGTATATTAATGCAACAGTAGTGACTGACAGCCACCATTTACTGAAGCGTAGGTGCAGGGCTTACTGTGTCGCCTATCACTGTAGTCATCACTGAAGAGCAGCACATTAGGCGTGAGCTCTGCCTTCCAGGCTATGACATGGGTGGAAAGTCATATGTGTGGGTTTTAAGCCAATACATTAACCACTTTCTTTGCTCTTATAACTTAACTATTTCAGTTTTGCATAAATGAAGATTCCATAAATGTAACTTGAAAACTTCACATATATTTGTACTCCTTTGAGTAAAATAGCTACTGGTAAGAATTTTACTATCTTCACAATAGTATTTTTAAAAATCCTGAGCCTTCCTAAACTCCGACTCACGTAGAAGTTCATAATACAAAAATGATATACTGTACATTTTATACGGGTCTTAATGCTCACATTGTTTGCAATTATTTCAATCATTTAAAAAGTATAAAAATCTCAGTGAATTAATATTTTTGAGAATTAAGACATGAAGCTATTTTATAACTACACATGTACTACTTAGCCAGGCATGTTTAGGCTGTAAGTTTAAATCCATATGTTTCTGAAAGCTGTTACTGAGCAAGGCTAACTGGTGGTCTCCCAAATGTAAAATGAGTTAGCAGCATCTGCTCAATCCCCAACAGTTTAGAATTTCTGCAATAAAATTCATCCCAGATTCTCCCCTTCTTAAGTGATGAGCATAGGATTTGGAGTTGATTGAATCAGGTATAGAAACATTATTGAAATATATGATACATTTTGCTTATGACATTATATATTGGTTGAAACTTATTAGAAAACAACATAACAGTAAATACAAAGACTATAACTATTTTTTATACCCTCTGACTCATCAATCTTACTTCTGGGAATCACCCCAAGGAAATAATTCACAAAAAGGATAAAAGCAATAGACATGTATATGTTCATGGCAGCTATCACAGCAGGAACATTGGAAACAGTAGACATTATTTATTTGGTATTTGCTACGATACATTGTACATATGCTCCCTAATTATTAAAACAACTCTGAAAGATAAGCAATATTATCTACAGTTTTCAGTGAGGAAACCACGCACAAGCTTCCACAAGCGGTCAAGGCAGAACTGGAAGACACTCCAGCCCAGAACTGTCTGATGAAAGGCCATGTCTTCAGTGACACCATAGCTGCAGGTGTTAAAAATTATAGTTTTTCAAGAGAAATGCCCACAAGATGTTGAGTGAATATTTATATACCTAAATAATTATAGCAATAAAAAGTGATAGCTAATATTTTAAGGATTTAATATGTACCAACTCTAGGGCAAACACCTTAATTTTAAAAAGATTTTATTTATTTATTTTTAGGGAGGGGGAAAGGAGGGAGAAAGAGAAGGAGAGAAACATCAATGTGTGGTTGCCTTTCATGCACCCTGTACCAGGGACCTGGCCTGAAACCCAGGCGTGTACCCTGACTGGGAATCGAACTGGTGACCCTTTGGTTCACAGGCTGGCACTCAATCCACTGAGCCGCACAAGCCAGGGCTGGGACAAACACTTTAAAGGTGTTATTTTATTTGATCCTTGCAACTCTGGGCATTGATACTGTACTTGTCCTCATTTTAGAAAAGCTCTACATATTTTACAGCCATGACTTTGTGTGAGGATAGTGAATGGTAGAGGGGTGGGTGTGTATTTGTAAGTACATGCCTAAAATCATTGACAGGAAGCATACCCAGGGTGCACTTTTAATGGTAGAGTTGAAGAATATACTTTGCATTTTATATTTTATGCCTGTTGTATGTATTGTACAATATGAGTATATGCAACTTTTATAATCAGGGTAATGTAAGCTTTATTTTATTAAAGAAAATAGGTATATCTAGACTGAGGCCAGATGCAAATAAGCGGGAGTAAAGTAGAAATGATGGGACCTTGACCATGTTAAAAGTTCAATGACTTTTTAAATAACTGCTCTCAAAGCCAGGCAAATATAAAGGGGACTGTTATTCTTCTGTTACTATTTCTGTACTACTCAGAAATAGTAACCGAATTTTCAGGTAAAGGAAATCTAGAAGAAATATTTTGGACCAGGACTTTTCCTTTAGTAACATCACATTTCATTACCCCAATAGCTACCTTCCTTCATAACCAACCCTAAATCCACTTTTATCTTATGGTGGTCATTTATTCATTTCATACCAATTTTTCTTTCTTCTCTTTTTATCTAATATTGTGGATAAGTTGATATTGAAAGCTCCAGAAATGGTGAATTACAGACAGAAATTGGGTTGGGGTAGTCCATAATCCTCAGCTAATTTTATTATTTTTATTCAAAGGAAGAAACTAAATTATTTTATTTAAGGCTTACAGAAAAGTAAGTTATAAAACAGAAGTTGAATGGGTGACCTAGGTTTGTAGATTATAAAACCAGAATTAAATGCTTCAGGGTCTGATGTAGTGAAGAGAACAGAAGAGCATATGGGAAAGAGATTAAGGAAGTTATGATTGTATGGCATAATATATATGAAACTACATTGCAAGATCTTAATATCTCTCCCAGTGCAAACCACATTGGACATCCAGAACTTTTCCAGCAGTCAAAACCTACCTGTGTCATTTTCCTAGTTACAATGTATCAATGGCTCCAATGTATCCTGAAAATGAAGTTCAAACTCCCTATCTTAAGATGGCCCTTGCTCATGTCTCCAGTCTCATCTTTCACCATTTTCTCCATGTTTCATGTTGTAAACATATCTAAATCCTGGCAGTTCTATGCAAATATCATGATTTATTCTTGTTTCTTAACATGATTTCTGTGCTGCAGCAAATTCCTTACATTGCTCCTGCTCCATCCTCCACATAGAATAAATGAGTGGATGGGTGGACAGGTGGATGATTGGAGGGGTTTGTTAATAAGTAGGTGGATTACAGGTTCTGCAACTCACTCTGAAGCAATGGGATTTGATAGAAAAAGTGGCTAACAAAGATGATAGACACTGTCTGATTTTTAACAGACGTGAACAGAAAGTGTAATAATAGTGAGAAGTGGTTTTGGATTCTGCAGTTTATTATGAAACAGTGCATGACAGGAAGCGGGGGTGGGGGTTGGAAGAGTGGCCTGCACTCACCTAAAGAAATGAAGAATTAAGGTAAATAGATGAAAGGATGGGGAAGACAGCTAGAGAATTAAAGTGAAATTCTGAGGGGACAATAATAATAGCATTTAGGTAGATAAAAATAAAACTGGGGACATTACAAGAGTGCTTTACTCAGGTAATGTGGACTGTGAAAAATGTAAAATTATGACTGGAAATGTTTCTGTATTTGTGTTGTATGGCACTATTCACTCTAAATGACTTTAAGAGTAATTCTCAATATTACATAAATAAAGATGGCCCATTCCCATCTTTTGAAATGAGAGGAAAGGACAATCCTAAGTTGCTTCAAAGTTTCTTAATTCAAATAGAAGTAAAGAGCTGTATTCTGTCTTCCATTCCTTTGTGCACCCCACGTACCTACAGAATACAGTACAGGATGTGTTATGGAATAGAGCTGGGTTACTTAAGTCTAAGGGTGATCAGAGTTACATCAAGGCTCCCAAATACTTAAGAATATACATTAAGCAAGGTATATACAGCTCTTTTCGATTTGTATTATATACACACTTATATAAAGGAGTGATATGATTTTTTAAGTCTATTTGATTCTTGCAAATTAAGTAAATCCCACTGAAAAATAATGCCCCCTGGCTTCATTTTGAAAATAAAAGCATTAACCATTTCAATGAAGAATTAGATAAGTACCAAGAGCCGTCTCTATTCGGAGAGACATTAAGGTCTAATAAGTGATATTTGCTGACCTATGTGTCTTTGTGGCACTTTTATTTGCCTTAAATGACCTGAATTCAAACTTGTGTTTTCAGTTGGGTAATTATACATTAGTAAGCATGTGCATTTTCTAATAATAAAATGTGAAATACTCTTCAGCATTTATGAAGCAGATGATGCCTTGTAATGAATTTTGTGACTTTGTATAGCACAGAGAGATTTCCCAGTAATATTAGGCATATGCATGCCTTAGTAGTCATGCAAGTTTCAGATAAAATGTTTAAGTAGAAATCTGGTTCTATAAAAGCTTTCTGTGTTTGCTGAGTAGGAATAATGGTTTTGTAACATGGAACATGTGGATATTTAAGCAAACGCATATTTATGCCTAGAAATAAAATATGCTCACTGGGAAATTCATGTCCTCTTAAAAATACATACTCATATTACTTTCTCATGACTTTATATCATGGAGTCTTATTCATTAAAATCACCACAACCCATGCAGAATTGGACACCTCAAACTAGGCAATGACTAGTTCTAGCGGTAGTCGGCGTGGGGAAGCTGTTTATATTCTGTATGACGGAAATGAATGGGGCAAAATGAGAAATTGCCATTTAGTCATCCTCTCCTCTTTGAAAAAGAAAAACCGGACTTTGACATGCTTCCTGCCTTTGTTATATATGGGCAAGTGTTATTTTCATGTGCGTATGTATGTTGTGTTTGCATGTACATGTATGGAGTTCAGCTTTCTGCATGAGATGGATTGTAGGCGTGAATTGGGCGGGCTACTTTACCTCTTTCAGCTTCAAATTTCTGCATCTATGAAATGAGAATAATAATGCCTTCCTCATGTGGTTGTTATAGTGATTATATGAGACAAGATTCACTAAGTGCCTCGTAACAATGTCTTGTACAAAGCATATATTTGGTGAATTACAACTGTTTTATTTTAAAGTTTTTAAACATTCTCTTTATAAGCTGCGCCCAACAAAGCTAAATGACTTTATCAGGGCTACATGACTTGTTAGTAACCACATAAGGTTTGCTTTAACATTCCCTTGCTCAAACCCCAGTGAACAAATCTTAGGTGAAGAAGAATTTAAAATGATTTATGAAGATATGCCACCCTTACAAAGGTGGAGCACAACTCCCCACTCCCTAAGTGTGGGCTGTACCCCGTGTCTCCTCCTGAAGGGCACAGCATTGTAAAGGGAAGAGAGAGTAACTTTATAGTGTAGAAATCTGACTAATAAAATACTACCTCAGCAAGGGGATGAAGGTCAGGACCAACAGTGGTAAGTCACGTTGATTTGATAGTAAGTCTATTTATCAATTAATGTTTTGAGAGTAGCACAGTACCATGACTTCTTTTGTGGTCTCCGCAAACCCCAACCTAATCATGACAAAAACACCATACAAATCTCAGGTTAGGGATGTTTTATAAAATATTTGACAAACACTCCTCAGAAATGGCAAGACCATCAAAAAAGGCAAGAAGAACCTAAGGAGACATGATGAATAAATGTCATGTGGCATCCTGGATGGGATGGTCAACAAAATAAATAAATAAATAAACAAACAAATAAAACTAAAGAAATCTGAACAAAGTGTGGACTTTAGTTAATAAAATGCATAAACAAATACAGAAACAAACAAAAAATTCTGGTGAAAATGGGTACCGCCTTGGATTTAATAGACAGACATGCCTGATAATGTTATGAATGAATTTCTCTAGATGTGGTGGGGCCGTATCACTTAATTCTGGAGTAAAATGAGTACTCTCAGTAGGAGTCTAAGAAATAGCTCTGCTGGGCATTGGCTGCTCCTTATAGACAGTTGTTCAAAATGGAAAAGACCTGCAAAAAATAGATTTCAAATTCTCAGATCTGAAGAATTCTTTAAAAGCTTCCTGAAATAAGGATGATAAGGCCTTTCCTACCTGTCGTAAAAACATGGAACACATCCTAATATTTATGGATGATATGGTAGTTATATGCAGAAGAGACTGTGCTTTTTGAAAAACAAAGTCCCACATGAGTATATAAAAATGAATTTGCCAGATCACTGAGAATGCATTAAGTGTGACCTGATGTATTTTATTACCCTCCTACAATCACACAACTGAAAAAAAAAATTAGTAAGTTTGCTAATAGCGGTTACATAACATTATAGCCTCTATAAATGTCTCTTCCAGGCCCTTGAGGCCGCGGATTTATACATTGAGTAAGGAACCTTAACATACAATTTGTCTTCCAAAAAGTATATTAATTTTCTTTGTCTACAGCTAAAAGCCTTACAAGTTGCAACAGAACAAGAAATCAGAACTATATCATTTAATTGAAATATTTACTGTAAAACAAGTTATCCTTAAATTTTTATTATATCATGACAGATCTGTAAAGTATTATTGTTTGTGAATATGGATATGGTTTATGGTTTTGACCTCTCTGTACCTGTTACAGCTACAGTGAGCAAAACACAAATTGTATGCAGGTCAATTGTGAAATATTCTCTGCCCATTTAACTTTCAGAGAGTGGTTAAAGGTACCACTCAAGCAAGCTGGCAAAATCTGCATCAGGTTATCCTTTTGTATCCATAAGGCCTGATATCAAATCTCATTGCTTGCTAGCTCATAACAAACCTGTTGTGTGTTAGCTAGGAGCTTATGAAGTACAATTTAAAAAGCCAGGAATCTCTCCAGAAAGAGAGATTCTGTCTTGGCTCTCCAGAAAAAAAAATTATAGATAGCAGTGATAAAATTGCATAAATTAGGGATGGCAAAACATTCTAGACTTTGGCCAATTTAGGGTTGATTTGTGGGCTGTTACTGCCCTTTTTAGTTTTCAGAGATGACACAATTAATGGTAGCATTCTCCAAAAGTATGAGAAATGGTTTTGCCTCAAACTTTTTTGTAAAGACATTTTTTGTACATGATAAAGCCTGCCTTGCAGCTTGTGCACATGGTCTATAAAGCCTGTGGTTGATAAAAATTTGTTCATTATGTTGCATTCCTTAATTTTGCCATTCATTGAATACTTACTGACTGGTCCATGTGGACAAGCATGATTCTGAAACAATGGATACAAAGGTGAAAGAAAACAGACATTATGTCTATCCCTATAAGGTATACAGTTTAGTGAGGAAATTGATATTAATGAAATGGTCACATAAATTTGAGTTAACATAATAAAGAAGAGATCAATACACTGGACAGTGAGAGTCTAAAATAAAAGATTGGACTTTGTCAGGATTTGAATTGTTCAGCTACTGACATGCTACAGACACTACAAAAAGTTATTAAAAGAAAAGCAGGAAGAACTAAATGCATGAGCCCAATTTGTCTATATTCTATGCCTGTCTCTGTGTGTTTATAAAGGATACCCTAGAGTTTTGTGATTTTACTTCCCCAAGTAACAAGGGTTTGTGATGGGTTCTTTCAAGTTTCTCTATTGTTGCTTCATGCACATAATCTACAGTTACTGTTCTTTTTTTACCACCTGAGTTTGACTTTTACACAACTGATGTGAACTGGGGAAGGGCAGAGGACACTGGGTATGCACATAGCTCATGGGTGCCAGTTCTGTCCTGAATCCCTTGTAATTCAATCTCAGTTGGAGGGTTTCCCTTCACCTACAACAGGCCTCTTACAATATTTTAGTTTATATTTCCAGGAGGATACAGGGTCAAGAAATGGTAGGGAAGTCTTATTTTCCATTGCCAAATGTTGACTGAAATTCTCCTTTAGTTATAACATTAATACATATTCAGAAAGTAGCTTGTTAGAAACTCATCCCCTTCAGCAGAATGTGTCCAGTGTGGGCAGTGAGAAATTTTGAAGTAACTGTATTCTGTAACCTTGTGGATAAAGACCCTGTTACTACTCTTGCTATAATATGATGTATAGGTGATATTCATAAAATTGCTTTTAAAAAATAGCAAATCCATATTAAATGTGACCAATAACAGAAATACATTAGAGAATGCATCTGCACATATTAATTGGAATAACTGTTTTGATTAAAGAGACCTGTCAGATCAGCATAACAACTGGTTTCAATGACTTTTAAATTTGATATACATTTTTGACCTAAGTAGTGGTGTATAATACCAAGGCATCAAAAGTACCCATTTCTCAGAATCAGAACATGAGCTTTAATGTTGGAAGAAAACCTGAAGCTTATCTAACCTCACCTCTCATCTATTTTTTTCTGCAAATTTTATTCTTGGCAGTTCACCTCAGCTTGATCACGTGGAGCAAAGGAGGACTTGCTCCTAACTGGGCACATGCAAGAGACAATTCAACTCTTAATGCAGTTATGAATCCTAGGAATTTTTCTTTTGTATTAAGTTGCTGCTTCCATTCATTTTCCTCTGAAAGGACAAGTCTTTCTCTCTTCTACCCAAATACCTCCAAATAGTTAGTATGAAAGTAATCAGATTCCTCAACTGGAAAAGGGGAGCTAACACTGTTACCTCCTAGGATGCATGCAGGGGTCTAAGCAGACAACTTGTTTGAAGTGTCTCCAGCTCACTCCAGCACCTAACACCACTTTATCAGCGTTGCAGTTGTTATGGTATTGTTCTTATTGTACACTTATTTTACTTCCCTGGTTTTTTTTTTTTTTTTTGTACAGCTAGACATGCTTTGCCTCATCATCTGCTCTAAATAGACTTTGTCTTGTCAATTTTACCTTAAATCATAGAGCTGAACCCAGTATGCACATGTGGTCCTAACAAAGAAACCATGAGACTGTTTTGTTCACTGGTCTGGACCTTCTGCTGCTTTTATTTTAACCTAGACGTTACCCATTCTTTGTAGCTTATCGCACCATCAAACAAGTCGCCAGGTTTCTTTACGTGATCGACATTCATACCTGTCTTTCCCCATCTATTCTTGTTGTTCCATTTTAAACTAAATGTAGGACTTTCAATTTTTCTTCATTAAATTGTGTTTTTCCCTGGGTGGCTTACTATTTCAGCCCATTAACAACTTTAAGAATCCTTAGACTCTTTTCAAACAATTATGTTTTAATTATAACTTTTGATCTTCTGTACATTGGACAAGTCTGTGGTCTAAATAATCAGTCAAGCCGTCACATTGACTAAGGCATGGATAAGGATTAACAGTTCCACCTGTACTTGTAATCTAGCAGAAGGATGTGAAGTCCTATATTAGGGCCATAACAGTAGAACTGGAGGGTAAGGGATTGAATTGGGATGTTTCCTCAATTACAATTTTTACCAGTCAGTACTCAGGTAAATGCTGAAGTCCTTCAGGTTTCCTTGCTTTAGAAACCATTCCTTTTCTTCGTTGTTTCCTCACTCTCACCTGCACAGAATGCATGGGACATATCGGGCCTGGCAGGTGGAGGGTAGAAGCTGAGAGTAGAAATAGATAATTCTAGCCTTTAGTAGGGTAAAAGCTTACTTTAGTAGGAAAACCAAGACAACTGTTCTTTCCAGCCAGAGAATCCAGCTTGTTGATCTCCATGGGGCTGGTTGCCAGACCCCTGGAGGCAAGTCCACATTTGGAGCAAGTGAAAAAGGAAAAAGGACTCATGGATATGGACAACAGTGTGGTGATTGCTGGGTTAGGGGGGTATGAAGAGATTAAATAATAATGGAAAAAATACAATAAAAATAAAAAATAAAGGAATTAATATTTTCTAGTGACAGTGGACACTTTTGAGATTTAAAGTGTACTCTATTAATAATTTCATCAAGACAGTAGCCATGAACAGGACTGTAGAGGAAATTCTCTCATTCTTGACTCATATTTTACACTCACTAAAGTGGATATTTAAGTAATGAAATTGCTCTTTTAACATTGAATGAAAATTTAGAAGTCATTTTGCCCATTTTCTCCTTATATACAAAAACATTTTCACTTTAGTCCAACCTCTCACAATCCTCCCCTGTTATAACACCCCTGAATAGATGATTTTTTTTTTAGTCTGCTTGAATGCCTTCTAGTGCCAGGAATGGCACTGTCTGGAGGGATAGAGAAAAGACTCCCCAAGGGTTTAGCAGTTCTAAGTATTAGTTCTCCTAGATAGCAGTCTTTCCTAAAATATGCTCCTAGCAATACACCTCCTACAATGCTTTGACTCCTGCATGCATCGTAGGAAGTAACCGTGTTAGCTCCCCTTTACCAGTTGAGGAATTGGATTATTTTCATACTAAATATTTGGAGGTATTTTGGTAGAAGAGAGAAAAACTTATACTTTCAGAGGAAAGTGAATGGAAGCAACAACTTAATACAAAAGAAGTCACATAATGTATAAGCTACATTATAGTCTGCTTGGCTGCATCACAACCATATAAAAGAGTTAGGTGAGTGATGTGATGGTAAGAGTACCACAGTGGACCCTTGCCCAAAACTACATTTGAAATGTACCAGTTGGAGAGGCATTTGTGTTTAAGATAAAATATCCCTAGGAGAATAATATGGTTATTTGAATTTTTCCCTTTGCATATGACTGCTATTGGCAACCTCAATGGATGCTATATTACATTTATTTGGAAATGGAGGTGTATAGTAAATGGACAATGAAGGTGAACTTAGACTCATTAATTAGCGTGTATTGAACTGGAGTAAATCTGCAGTTACTGATCTTTTATGAAAATTGTGTTATACTTTTCAACTATTTCACATTGAAATATTTGACCATAGTGTACCTACTTCAACCACGTCTTACTTTATATGAAATCAGAGATTGACTGTGCAGGGAAACTTTTCTTGAGCCCTCCATACTGCTTTGCATCCTCTTTTATTTATTGTTCTAGCTCCCTGTGTGCTGTCTCCAGCCCAACCCCCCACAGTGATTATACTTGCCACATCAGGTTGGTTTTCCTGCCTGTCTTTCCTCCTGACAATACTAGTATTTATTGAATACTCACTGTATTCCAAGTTCTGTCTATAAGGTTTACCTGTATTAACTGAATTAATCCTCACAGCAAACTTGTGAGAATGCAACTATTATCATTCCCATTTCAAAGGAGAGGAAACTAGGGCTCTGAGAGTTAAGGAAATTGTCCAAAGTCATAAAAGGTTAAGTTCCAGAGAGTATGATTCCATAGCATGTACTCTCAACCATTACCCTATCCTGCTTCTCTAGATCAGCTCCTACAAGTCAGGAACAGGCTTTTCCCTTGGTATTAGCAACATCTAGTATACTGCCTGGAGCATAAGGAAGTACTGAATGAATGAGTAAATGAATGACTACGTGTTTTCTACTTATCTTAAGTATTTTGAGTGATAGAAGATAAAAATCATCAGGATTTTTAAGACTGTAAAAGATTTTAAAAACTTGTCTTAGTTAAGCTTTTATTTATTTATTTATTTTGCCTGGAAAAACCATGCTACATAGAGGTATATCA
Organism: Anoura caudifer; assembly: GCA_004027475.1. Lineage (NCBI taxonomy): Eukaryota > Metazoa > Chordata > Mammalia > Chiroptera > Phyllostomidae > Anoura > Anoura caudifer. Next base: position 244,009 of record PVKU01000837.1, read on the forward strand.
TATGCCTAAGATCACTTTTGTAGTTCAGTTAACTTTTTCTCCTTTTTCTTTCCTTTTTTTTTACCTTCTTTCAAGCCAAAACTATTCAAAATTATTAACATCCCATCTGATCCTCGTTTGAGTGGATATTCTAATTATCTCCATATCACAGATGAGGAAACTGAGGCATAAAAAGATTGTCCACTCTCTCATCATTGTTAGGTGGCAGAAGAAGGAAAAGGACCCAGGCTGGCTTTTGAATTCTTGTTCTTACCCACCGCACTAAATGGGTTCTCACATACCCGGTGATTCCAGACATGGCTCCAGGTAAATGCTAATTCCCAGAGTCTTTCTATATCTTATCCATAGATTTCAAAAAATACACTTATTTTAATTTTGCCTTGGTCTTTACATTGTCTACATTTTATAATGCACTTAATATGTTTTATTTTATTTGCACTTTTAAAGTCTCTTAATCTTTATAACATTTTCTATGTCTACAAAGGTTACTGAATTAAATCCTTATGCAGCTTTTAGAGCAATCCTTTAATTTAAGCTAGAAAACTTTTATTTTTTAAAAGGTTATTTATGAGTCTCCTAAAATTGTCAACAGCTGTATATAGGAGTTGAAATATGTGTGTGCGCATTGCGTGTGATCTTATCTTTAAATATTGGCTTATTCAAAATAGTTTTAGGAAATTTGCTCTGTGGACATAGGTTTCCATTAAAAATAAAAGATAGTGGCATGGTGATAAGGTTCCCACCTTCTATGTATTTTTAGAAAGTTGTGTTATTATTAAACAGACATTGTTAATAGAATTATTGTTGGTCCTAGAGGGACCTGAATACATCCTAACAGGAGAACATTTGGGGACTGTATTAGTTTTTTATGCTGTATAATACTTATTGTACAGTATAACTTATTATACTGTCTTATTGTACAGTATAATAACTTATTATACAGCATATTGTAAGCTACTTACTAGCAGCTTATAACACCACACACTTATTATCTGACAATTTGTGGTTCAGAAATCTGGGCGCAGCTTGGATGAGTCCTCTGTTTTATGGTTCCTTATGAGGTTGTAGTCAAAAGGTTGGCCAGAGCTGCATTCTCATCTGAATGTTTGGGGAAAACACCTCCAAGCTCACTTGGATTCAGTTCCTTGTGGGCAGTTGAACTGAGGGCCACAGTTTTTTTTTACCACATAGGTGTCAAGCATGCATGCTGAAAAGGCAGTAGATAGAGTCTTCTAGGAAGCTGGAAGTCACCATCTTTTGCAGCCTGATCACACAAGTGACATTCCCTCAATTTTCCCATAGATTATAAATTAGGAGCAAATCACTCTATCCAGCTCCATGCTCCAGGAGAAGAAATTACACCTGTATGTGATTTTAGGATGCAGGGAAAAGTGGGGGCCATCTTAGAAGCCTGCCTACCACAGAAACAGAAACTTTTTAAGTATAAGGTACTGAGAGGGAAATACAGCTTAATTTAAATGTTTATTTTTTTAACACTCAGTTTACATTTTCCTTCCTCTTTATTGGATTTGTTTGTGTGTGTACAGAGGGTTAATTGATTAATTAGCTTTGTTCTTTTATGCTTGCTATTAATTTACAGATTGTACAAAAATAAAATCTCCTTTAAAAGTTTTAAGTTTTTACAGGGGTTATATTGAATATACTACAGTTGAGCAGCATCAAGGAATTATTTTTGTGTTTCCTGTTTTGTGATTCATAATTCTTTTACTAGTAAATGAGCCTCCAAATCAAAAAGAGTCCCATTTGATTCCTTGACCTGTGTAACCACCACTGTGGAAGCCTGATGAGCACCAGTGAGACGGGGCAGGTGTCCTGGCAACCTCAACTGTAAGGACCTCACCCATTTAGTCCTTCGTTTTCTAAATTCCCCTTTACTATCTTATCCTAAGACTCAACCTGTGAATGTGTACTTTTTACACTAACTCTGTGACCCAGTGTTTTTCGTGTGGCTGAACCAAATTGTGTAGTTCACGTTGGCTCTTCCATTGGGAGGCTTGTGTTCATGCTACCTACGGCCATCTGCGCTGCTTCGGAGGCAATGTTGAGAAGTCCCGTTAGGACCCATCTCAGTTCTGGCCTTCCGCTTTTGTCTGTTTCCTCTCTCTTCACATCATCCTTGTCATTGTTTTACCATCTAAAAGCTTGCTCTTATTTTTCAATTAAGCAAATAAAATGCTGAAGAGTTTACTTAACCTCCAAGAAAATGGAACTAGACATAGTCTGCACCATCTGTCCTCCTGAAAGTTTATAGTCCCAGGCAGAGATGTCATATGGTTATTATATACTTAATGAGTGAAACTTTGACACGTAAGTGTTCCTAACTAGTGGTTTGTTTATTAAACTGACACTTCCTGCACTTGTGTGCTATGTTCTTCGGTTAAAAAATGAATGTAAGTAATATATCAGTTGTCTTGTTTTCAAATAGAATGGTATCTAAAACATTCTGTATGTCTCAGCATGTACCATAGCTCATATGTTACCAATGTACATTTATGCATGTATTTATGTATTTATTTATTTATGAAAATAGAACCAAGAACAAAGTAAATGTAATTGGCATTCAAAAGTTACTGACTGCTTACAGTATACTTTGGTCAGAGCATGGATCTCATTTGAATATAGGATAAAAGTAACTGTACTTTGAAGGACAGGCTTGGAAATATAGTAGGGTTGTGCAATGATTTTTTTTATACATTGTGTTGACATCAAGTCACCAGTAGTTGTAAGCAGCATTATTATTTTCAATAAAAAAATAAAGATACTGCCAATTTAACTATGAAACTATAATTTCTTATCACTCTGATTAAGAGGTATCCCAGCTCGGAGAAGTTAAAATGCTATAGCACCAACTTTCAAGCTGTGCAATAGCAATAACTCAAAAATAAAGAAATACTGAGTTGCTTTGTTTAAGTGTCTCTTATGAACACTGACATATAGCCTGCTACTTAAGGTTTTAAATAGAACAGCACCTTTCGCTAAAATTTAAGTTTTTCCTAGTGTAATTAATCACCTGAGTTTCTCAGACTTTCTCACCGAAATGCTCCTTAGAAGAGAGGTAGAGTGAAATCCAAGAGTTGGCAAGGATAGTCTGAAATGGTCTAGCCCAACACAAAATTTATAAATATTAATATGATAATGAGAAATATGTTAAACTGTCAGTTTCTTTTAATATAAATAGTAATTTTATTTACACATTTTAAATAAAATTAACTTTTAAAAAGATGTTCCATATTTTCCTTGTGGCTTTGTGTGTCCAAAGGGTACTGAAATGTGCCTCTGAAGTTCAAGGACTCTTGGAGACACAGGCAACCAGAAGCTTAGCAAAGGATCTTCATGACTTTTGATTACTCAAAAAGTCTGACGAAAGGCCAAAAATAAATTGCCTGGTCTCATTAAAGAGTATTAACATAAATTCTCTGCACTGGACTCCATCCAGGCGATTCCTTCTTGTGAAGAGTTATGTCTATGAGGGTTTAACTGAAAATTATATCTAAATGAGAGAAAACTGGAATTGCCTTGCTTGATCATAAAAATCTCTCATAATTGAAATGAATGTCAGCTTTCCTCCTTATCCCAGTATGCATTCATCAGGCAGCAAGTTGATGAGCACATAGTGTTCTCTGAGTATCTTTTGCGTGTGTGTTGCAGAAATGTTTCTTTAGAAAGCCTTTCATTTTCTAGTGAGGGTTTAAACTGACCCAAGATAAAAACAGTGGCAGAGTTACATTAAGGTCTGCAGTTTTTCATTTGTCCAACAACAGAGAGGTGCTCACTCATTCATGCACAATGTTTGAATTATAATTCACTAGTTTATTCTATTTTATGAGATATTAATCCTATTTCATCTTTCGTCTTACTCACGACATCCGAATAGACAGCCAGGAGCCCTTTTATTATATATCCAAAGACATGGTCTGCACATACATCTTCAGCCTAAACTTTCTCACTCTGATCCCACCCCAACCCTGATCACCACTCTTCAGCTTTACCCTAAAAAAAAAAGAAAGAAAGAAAGAAAGAAAGAAAGAAAGAAAGAAAGAAAGAAAGAAAGAAAGAAAGAAAGAAAGAAAGAAAGAAAATCTTGGCATGCTATCGAATATGCTTATAGATACATAACTAAACATAAGCACTTTACGTTTCACCATATTTTGAAATTGTTGAACAATTCTATTTGGAAGATTCCTGTGATGTTTCTCCAGGTTTGTACAGTGAAAGACTCATATAAATGTGTCCTTGTCCCTTGAACGGAAGCGTAACACGGAGACGCGATTGTCCAAAACTAAGCAGTGAAATGATGCTGATGCTTTCTGCATGTTTGCTCTGGGCAAGTTCAATCTGCGGAAAATCACTTGCAGTTCGTGAAACTTATGACAGAAGATTTTAGCACTTAGTCACCAAACAGTCCTTTGTTCTCTTTTTATCTGTTTCTAAAGCAAAAGGCAGAAAATTGGAAATTAATTTTAGAATAAATTTTCATTCAAGTCCCTGTGTTACTTATTTGATGTATCTTTGGCGCCAACCCTTTTTCCCCCTTATTACAATGACATTCTGGAAAAATAATCAAGCATCTTTTAGAGGTTTAAAGTTATATATAAGATGCTACTTATTTTATGCAAACTGGTTTGGTCATGTAACAAGTAGCCTAAAACTTGTATTGGTTAACGTAAAGTGAAAGTGGTCATTTTTGAGTTATAAAAACTGGAACTGTTGTAAACACTGGTAGTAGGCCAGGATGAGTTTTCTTCCTCATGCCTATTTCTTATATTCTATGGGTTGAATTGTAAATCAGCTTGTTTAAATCATTTTGTTTTATTGATTGAAAATTTTTATTTAATTAAAGTGTTTCATACTGTATTCCATGTGGTTTCTGGGCACATAGGCAAGTTTGCTGCTTGAGTATAAAATATAGCCACAGATTATTCCATGGGAGGGTTAGAAAGAGAGAGGAAGACAACAGAAAACTGGGGTGCAGACGTACACACATTGACAGCTCTTAGAATAAAGCAAGCATTCCAAACCACAGGGACTTGCTGAAGGGAGCTCAAGTTGTCTTAGAGTTATAAGCTGGCTTTGAAGTTTAACTTTCCTGGGTTTGAGCTTGCTAACTATGTGATTTTCTGCTACTCAGTGAACTCTTTGGGGCCTTAATTTGGTCATATGTCATCTGTAAAGGGAGAATAATAGAATTTATTTAATAAGGTTTTTAGGAAGATTAAATAAAATAATACATGCCTGGCAACTAATGCAATATTAGACCTTCTAGACCCATGTTCAATGTGTTTAATATTTATTTAGTGAGAGAAACTAATATTTTATAAAAAATTTACCTTTTCCTTTATAATAAGAGTTATGTTGCTGCACCAAACATAATGAACATTTTATGCATTTGTATTTTTCTTTTAATATTTACTCACTCTTTAGATACAATTAGTCATTTTCATTCACCAGAATAAAGATTACCTACTAGGTACAGTTGCAAATTCTTTTTCCAAATGTTTTAAAGTTATTTTTCTTTGTTTCAGTTTATGAAATATTTTGCACTTTACGATACTTCTACTTTTTGATTAGAAGCATTTCTAGCCTATAATTAGGTCAAAGAACTCAAACTTTCTTTTGACAGAGACAATCCTCAGAACTTTGATGAGCTTAAGTTTATTTATGTCATAGAGCAAGTTCATATCATATTTTCCATTAGCAGTTTTTCTGTAATACATTCAAGTAGAGAAACAGCAGTTATTGGAATCTCAAAGATAAATAAACTCATTGTTTATTCTTGTATATCTCCTGCATATTACAGTAGAATCATAAAATACTCAAGTCCAAAAGGCCAGTAAGCAGACCATTGTAATTAATGTCAGAAGCATCGGTCAGATCCTGTTTATCAGTGCATGCTGGAATTTCAAGTACACATGGACAGGAACTGTTCTATTCCCAACTTGGTCTTCACTTGCAGAAACTTGAAAGTAATTATTGGACAGAACAAAAATCAGATGTTCTTCTACTTTATTTTTGGTTTCACATTCAGTATGAATATAATTTTCTGTAAACACTAGCTTTTTTAGATAAAGAAGAAGTTAAAATAGACTTACTCACTAATTAATATTCACCCACAAAATCATTGTCCTAAAAAAATTCCCTTAGTCTTTTTTCTCCCTGTTTGGTGTGTGTGTGTGTGTGTGTGTGTGCGTGTGTGTGTGTGTGTGTGATTTCCTAAATAATAAACTTCTTGAGGGGCATAGTGAATCATTTAAACTTCAAACAATGAAATAGATTACTTGCTCTGGTAAAGAGCCTTACTCACATGTTAATATTAATAGCTTTAGTTGACTAAGTTGGTGAGATAATAAAAATCTCAGCTGTCTGCTTTGAGGTTTAGTGGCAGAGCTAGAAGTTATTCTTTGCTCTCTCAGAAAAGAGAGGCTAGGGTCAGCAAAGATTTATTCATTTTAAATTTTGCTTACTGGCACTCATTTGGAGTGATCGGGATCAATTCCTACCTGAACAACCAACCACAAAAGAAGTCCCATGTGGAAATCTGAGTTAACCTGAACATCATATTACCAATTTTCCAGTGATGTTTCATTTTCCTTAAAAAAAAAAAAAACCTTGGTTAGTTGGTTGACTACCTCACCCCTTATCATAGTTTTGTTGGCTATGTTGACTTTTGCAACACAATCATTATTATGGTGATTATCATTATTTCCAAAAAGGATAGGACACATAAGCACATAGCAATTACTTTCTTTTGTCATCTCTACATTAGATTATTGGGAGCAAGCATTTACTGCTGAGGACTTGTGTATGCAACTCTGTGCAGTGATGTGTATGCATTAATATATAATCTAATGAATGTACAATCTACAATAAAGAATTTGTGTGATAATTAGTGTGCAGGATTTTTATTATTTATTATACTAGTAAAGTTATACTCATGACATAGCTGGATTCGTAAAATTAAAAGAGCACATGATACAACTGTATTGTACTGAGGAAACATTACAATTGAGGGCACATGTCCCATTGGCTCAATGCCAAAAGCAAAGTAATTTCATCATAAAATGTTGCTTTATTAAGTGCTGTCCTGATCAAACTCATGGGAAAGTAAGATGTTCAAAATAAATATAATTCAGAGATGATTTGCATTTTATTTTTTGGGTTTGGATCTCTCAGTTTTATATTTCTACTTTTAAACAATAAGTATTGTATCATATATGAGAGGGGCCCCCCCAAAAAAAGAATTACTTTCTGGAAGGGTGGGCCTCTTGTAATACATTGTTTCCTGCTAGGTGAATGTTCTAGGAACCCATCTGTATCAGGGTACCAGCTGGCACTGTTGTAAGAAGCTGTGTTCGGCTTCAGTGAATGTTTTTTGAAGATTCTTTCAGCTCATTTGCCCATTTCGTGATGGGTGATTTATGATCACACCTGCCCACATGGCGCTGAGTGTTCAGCGGTTGTTGACCAAAAATGGCATGACCCCGGTGCCCCACCTCCCTATTCACCTGATCTCACCCCAAGTGACTGTTTTTTGTTTCCCTGGATAAAAAAAAATCCTTGAAAGGAAATGTTTTGCCCATGTAGAAGAGGTAACCAAAAATTAAACATAAAAACCATCAGAAGCACTAAAAGGCATCAAAACTGACAAGTTCAAAAAGTGTTTCCAGCAGTAGAAAAAAAAAATACCCATAGGTGTATTGTGTCAAACGGAGGGTAATTTGAAGGTGACTGAAGTTTACACATGTAAGAATAAATACACAATTTTTTTATGAGCAAATTCCGTTTTCTGGGCACTCCCCCCTTATATGCTTGGAGATTTGTATGATAGAAAAATGCCATGAGAGCGGTCGAGTACATTTAACCTTCTTATTATGCAAACATGTTTCTTGTGGATTTCACCTTCTCCTCCACTTGGTTTTGTGTAGTAACTTGTTTTGTTTATAGAAATCTTAAACAGTTGGGAACGTTTTGAGAAGTTGGGTTAGATAGCTAAAAGTTCAAGTTCAGAGATTTAAGTAAATTTGCACTTTGAATCAATATGACTTGTAGTCATCCATAAATGATTTAAAAGAGAAGTCAAACAACTTATGACCTTCTCTACATCTCAATTTTTAGAACGGGACTTTTGACTTGAGATACTTTTTATTCAGGCCTTGAACCCAGAATACCACTGTACATGGAGTTTCTTTTTAAAGAGAAATATGCCTGTGGAATGTTGTTGTTACAGAAGAGATTATGCAAACATCTCAGCCTTTCTCAAGACATCCAAGTTCACAGAAAACTATTTGTGACTAAAACTGCTACCCAGCTTTCTGTTTTAATGTTGACCAAATAATGTTTGGTTGACCTAATTATAACAGCACAAAGAACGTTTTTGAGCCTAGAAGCTTTTTAAAAACTTTGTTCATTTGAAAGAAAGACTTGGTGAACCCCATTTTTAGTACAATGATGCTGCCTTACCATCAGCTGATGTGCCGATGCACACACTGGGTTGTGGGCACATTCTGCGTGGCAAGCAGAAAACCAATGAAGATCAACTTTCTGACTTCTTGTTCTTATAAAAACATGATTTTTACAATCTTATTATAATCCCAAAGTTATGTACTTTGGACTGTTCTAAGTCTGTTTCCGTGCTTGCAGATGTTGACAAAAGAAACTAATAAAGAGGGAGGTTCTCCAACAAGATTCTTTCTTAAAGACGAATGCCTGGCTTGTGAATGTAGCCAGGTCTCACTGCCTCTCTTATTGGAGATATTTTATTGCAAGTTTCGCCACAGGTAAGGGATATTTTATAACAACCACAGCAAAATTATAAACCTTACCCACAGTTATTCATGAGGAGGGTACAGGAATTACCACAGATGTCTATTTTCTTATTAACAAACTCTCCTTTGAAACATTGCGCCCTTTTAAAACACATTGGTTCACCAAGGTGTGTTACGCGAAGGCTTTTGAATTTACTTGACTTTTATTTCTAGAATGGAAGCTGAGGGTTAAACCACTTACTTACCCACCACATTGACAGGGAGTTCAGTGAGAGTTATTAATCATAGGATGTGGGAAAACAGGATATACTTGCTGGCAATGGAAGTGAAGAATGCAATTAAGACGTTTAGCAAATGGCTTGATGGTTAGAGTTTAAAACACTCGTTAGTTTAATACACGAGACAGTGCCACCTAAAATTAGAGAGTGACACGTAAGTTTAAACTATGAACCACAGAAATGTGCTAAAATTTCCAAACCTTATTTGTAAGTAAAATCACAGAAAACAGTTTTCTCCATTTCTGAAGTATTCATAAAAAGATAAAGGACCTGCTAAGCAATGAACTTATTTTGAACTAAAAAAAGTCCTATTGTTAAACCCCTTCTGCTATCTTTCCTAATCATCTGATCTCAGTAAAGGAGAGGCTCCGCAGTGAGGTAGCAAGACATCTGGGAGCTATTTTTAGGTTGAGTTAAAGGCTTCCGAGGGAATATTTTGAGAAGGTGGGTAGAGAGGAAGACGTATGGGAGTCAAAGGTCAGTGGAAGAGGGTGGAACCTATTTCCAAACCGCTTCATTTTACAAGTACAGGCAATGTTTTGGGAAAGTACACCCTAGCCATTTACACCTCTTGGATGGGCCTCCTATTGTGTGTGTTTTTGCCTTCTCAACGAGAACATACAAATGCATTTTACAGACCACCTTTACCCTAATGCAGATGTGTTCATTCATTTATTTATTTTTTAAAACATACAGGAAAATGACTATTACATTGAATTAAGGAGCCAGAAACAATGTTAGGCAGGTGACATTTGTCATAGAAACCTGACGTTGCCACTTCAAATTCAAGCCCTTCCAGAGTAGTAAGTTAGATACTAAAGACTGTATTATGACATGTTGTTTAGGTTGGCTAACAAAATATATGATAATTCTTTTGAGTAGAAATGTACTACTTCCTACTTAGCTTGTACTTCTATAGTTTATTTTGATACATGCAGGATGCCTACATATCAGTTTACTCTAATAACTAAAAACAATAAGCAGTCAAAGGTTTATATTAAGGTGCCTACAGCACTGCCAGATACTCAAAAGTGACAGAAAACTGCTCAAAACTTCCACTTAATGACTCGTCTGAAAATTGAGTTCCACTGTAACAAATACATAGGATAATCAGTTTTGTCAAATAGCAGCACGTCTTGAGTAACAGAAAAGATATAGAATCTAAATGGTGCTGATAACATCTCATAAGCCTAGTCACCCTCCCCGCCCAACTCCTTCTCAACTATCGTATATTTAGGCTGTATGAAGGTCAGTTAATTGCATCTATTTATTGAAAAAAGAAAAAAGACAGGAATGTGGACCACATTGTAAAAGCAGCATGCTATGTTCAATTCTTTTCTCAACAAATAACACCAGTGAAGGAAAATGCAGAAGGGCCTTGTAGCGGTGGTTATCTTTCAGTTAATAACTCTTACTCCATAAGTAGTAGGTCTTCATTACTGAAAAGTGAGAAAATATGGATAGGCTAAAAGAAATACAAGTCACCTGCCATTGGCAGAGACAACCATAGCCATTCGTCTTGTTTTTTGAAATATACTGTCTTATTTTTTGCTTTATAGAAGTATAAAGTAATTCCAAAAAATCAGGTCATTCTGTATATGGTGTTTCAAATTCTTTTTTTTTTAATCACAACAATATACTATGTACATTTTTTTAATGTCAGGAAATGTGTTTTACCATCTCATTATGATAGCCAATTAAAATTCAATTATTTAAAGGCATTCCACTTTACCCAGTCATCTGCTCTGGATTGTATAGATTTCTAACCAATTTCGTATGCTAAATAGTATTGCATAAACATATTTGCATATATGTTTCTCTATCTATTCTTAATTACTCTTCATCAAAATTGTTAAAATTGTTTCTGGATCCAAGGTAAATAATATGCACAAGTCTCCAGACCTCTTCAGACCATCTGTGGCATGTTAATAAATACTCACATAGCATTATGTGAGAGTGGCCACATCTCAACAAGCAGAAACACACACCACGTGTACATTTATACAGGCACTGGGCGCAATCATTTAAAAAATTCATTAAGCATCTGTCCCTTCTGGGGGTAAAGTTATAGTCAATTTCTCCCTGTGCAGCCAATTCCAGGAAGGGAAAATAGGTCCCTATAAATTCTTCACCATAATTCATTTACTAAACATCTGCAGAATGTCTAGGGTGTATTTAGAAATCTCTAGTGAGTGGAGATTTCTGTGAGGAAGATGACTAAGAATAGCACCAGCATTTATTGAGTGTCACTGTATTATGTGTCAAATTTATTTAATCTCATTTAATCCTTACACACATCTGGTAAAAAAAGAAAAAATTCTCTCCATTTTTGGGATGAGGGGACTTAAGCTCTTGGGGGTTGGGCAGTTCGTGCTACTTCCCAAAGTGGCCTAACCTAAGATGAACTGCGAATCCACATGTGTTTGGCTCATGGTCCATGGTCTATTCATAAGACCGTAACTGTTACCTAGAGGCAAGAAAATTTGACACACATCTCTATCCATGGAAAACAGTAGAATATATATTATATAAAAATATCATGTTTGTGATAAGTGTTGTGCCGGAATGCTTGTTGATTTTATTTTTCTAAATATTACTGCCTTGTCTTATTCTAGTCAGTCTGTAAATAACTCGATGTAGCTAAGGTACATACACATACACACACACATCACTTACATATAGCTGTATATACATAAGTATACCAACATATAAAGTATATAGTATAAAACGAACACTTGGGAATTAGATAAAGAAAAAATAAAGGTAGAAAAATAAAATCAGTCTGATGAAATATACACTATATAGTTCTTTAAAATTGCTACTGGTGAACCAAAAGTGAGACTAAATTTTCTGGCAGTCAAAAGAGAAGGTAAACACATCAGGAATAAGAATTTAGGGATTCAGGAGAAACACATTTTCCCTGATCCTCTCAGATCAGTGATCTAAAAAGGAAGGTCTCCCTTGTTGCTCCACGGAAGAGCCCCACAGGCACAGGGTGACTTCCGCAGTCGGGTCTCTGTTACAACAGATTTTCATGTCTATTTCCCAATAGAATGACCTCATGAGATAGAACCTCTCACAAATCACTGTTCAAAAGATTTATAAAACAACAAGTTCAGTGTTTAATGGAGTCACCCCTTTTAATTATTTTGAGAAAATACAAAATGAACAAATGTTTCTATATAAATACAGATCTGTTTCTACAGTACTAAGGTATTTTCAAAGATAACAATGAGCCGGAATTTTTCATTGATAGGAACTCTTCCCTTCTTATAAATAAAGCTCAATCTTCATTAAAGCTTAACACCTTTAGAGGTAGGGTATTCTTTGGAAGATATCATACCTACTATCATAGGTTTAAAAAATTGTGTATGTCCATCTGTGTATTTGTGTATACGTGTAAGTTTTAGGAGAGCAGTTTCTCTCATTTTAATCTCTTTTTTATATCTGGACTTCATATACAGTCAGTACTCAATTGATGTCTACTGTTGGTAATCATTATTTAGGAAAACAGATGATAGGAAAGAGTTAATTCCAATCCTAGAAATATTTCTTTTAATTTCAGGAATGTAGATACGAAGATACTTTTTCTGGCCCTAATTAGAGGTGCAACCATAGAAAGTGAGGAAGGAGATTACCTCTTATCAAATAATTTTTACCTAAATGAGACATGACTTGAAATAAAAGCATCATGGCAAATTTACAAATATGCAAAAAGTATCATAACGGATATTCTAGTAACTATGCAGGAGGCAGTCATAAATTTTCTCATCAGTAACATGATACTAACTGCATGGTATGATTTTGAGGATTAAACAAAGTAAATCAAGGGAAAGCAATTAGCAGAGTGTCAAGCAGAGTTAGTGCTCAATAAATATGATTTATTCTACTGTTCCTGGCATTACTATAGCTTTAATGTCTATAATTTCTTGATTTAAGAGAGGAGGCATATATACCTATTCCCATATTCATATTCTTGGCAAGACTCTTGGAAATGTTTCATTTGGGCCAAACAATATTTTAGCATTTTTTCTTAAAATAATATTAGACTATGTTTTGTTTGTTTTGGGTGGTTTTGCTTTCTTTTTGGATGCACTTGGCAATTTCATGTATGCTTATTATTCTGATCCAAACCTGGGAGGAAAATACCTGGCAACACTGTATGATTTGCAAGGCCACACAGTGATTTATAAGGGTTCGCTCCCCCCATAGAGCTTTTAATGGGGAAAACCCATCTGTATTGCCGTGTCAAGAAATCACCACCTTTATCACATACCACAGACATAAATGAACCATATAAAAGCAAATAATCCTTAACTCCTCTGCAGGAAGCTTGAGCAGAATTTGAGCTTTAGCAGATGCTTACTAGCTGTAGAAACCATGAAATGTGGATACTAACAAGAACTAGTACAGATAGTATATCTAGTGCAGTGGCTTTAAAATCGCTTTAAAAAATTTGAAATCTTTTAAATAATATCTAATATACCTTATGATTCCTCTATGAACTCAAGTCATTTTTAGTTCTATGTTAAGTTTACTTGGCTTCAGATAGGATGCTTTTGCCACACTCTCATTGTTTAATTTTGTGCTTTTAATCAAAATAGTAAGTAATTGTTGTATTTTAAGGATTTTAACAACTATTAATTATTGGATTCCTTCTTAAAGCCTGAATTTTAAAATTAGATAATTTAGTCTTTTTTAAACTTTGTTAAGTGTATCCACATTGTAACAAATTGAAACAAGAGAAGCCCAACTCAGAGAAAACTATCTATTTAGTAAGATAAATATGCAAAAAGGTGCATCTAATATAACCAGATTTATGTGAATTAGTACATATAAAAGACTAAGAAAAGTACTTTGTACACACTAATAAATCAATAAATATTACAATGTGACCTAACATGCAAAATGTTTTTCTGCTAATGCAAGAAGTCTTGCAGAAGTTGAAACCGCTGATTCCAAGCAAAGGTACATCTGGTTCTATAATCTGATGAAGCTGTAGAGAAATAGGACTCACTCATATTGTGTAACTGGTAAAGTACATCTCCATTTGAGTAAATTTTGTCTGCATGCCAGTGTCCAAACACTCCTGCTGATCTGTCATCTTTGGGCCCCAGAATTTCAAGTGAAACTCTTGATTTTGGGTCTTGCTCTCTGATACATTTTCCTTGAGAACATCAAAAGTTTCATTTTGTTAACAAGGGACTTATAAAGGTAGCAAAAAACTCTGCCTGCGCTCTAGATTGAAATATACTCTTCTAGTTCACTAAATAGGTAACTATGTCATGTATGCAAATAATAGACCAAAAGCATCACCAAGGAGGGAGTCTGTGGTGACATAATAAGTAGAATAGTAATTATCATTGACAGTTTTATTATCACACTGAGCAGCACTAACATTAAATAAAAATATTTCATAAAATCATAGCAGTATTCATGTAGCATTTAGACATATCCACTCCTCCCACTCTTCTCCGTTTACAACGCACTTCAGGGGAGAAATACTATTTTGTTTTTATTTCCCATTCAGACAGACCCTCCGGAAGTCTCCAGATCACCATTTTAGCGATAGAGTTAAGAGCATTCCTGTTCAAATTTAATTTATGCTGCACCTGGATATTTTGGTTCTAGCGTACACCCTCTTCAGGCAGTTGATTTGCTCGCACGTGAAGGGATGGTATGCATAGAATACTGGGTCAAACATAGAGGGGATAAAATGTGCCCATTAATGCTAAAGACCAACATGGATGATTCCTGAAATGGAAATGACCATGATTAACAACTGTTTCCTAGCTTATTCAACCTCATCATCTGGTAGGTCAACCTAAAAAACAAGCAAATGACAACAAAAGTTTGTCACTCGCTTAGGGAAGTGTAAAATTAATTGTGATTGAGTATGATGTTCCAGACACTTTGAGACACTTTATCATCTCAGGTAAGCCTCACATTTCTATGTTGTAGATGTCATGTGCATCTTTTAAATTCGGAAACTTGGTGAGAAAGTAATTAAGCTACTGTCCCAAAGTGACATAGCTAATAAGTGTCAGACATAAGACTCATCTCCAAGTGTGTCTGATCCTGATGGTTCAGCTTTGCCTCACAGTACCTCCTCCTTTACCTCAAAAGGCAGAATCATCGACTGCAGGAGCAGGAAAACATCTGAGTTTCTCATTCTGTTTCTACTACTTACTTGGGAAAGTTAATTACTCTCTCTGTGCTTTAGGTTTCTAATTGGTAAAGTGAAGATAATGTAGTTCCTATCTCAGATTTTGGCAGATTAAAGTAAGTAACATGTGCAAAGCACTTAGAATTACATTGGGTATATTGAAAATGATCGATAAGCATGGGTTACCATGCTGTTTGCTCCCATGGATTCAGTAACCTCCTCTCTATTACCATCACCACTTTCCTAGTTCACCTTTGGTCACCTCTCTCTATTTTTATGGAAGGAAGATTTATCAAGCATCTACATTGTGCTAAGAACTTTTTGGAATCTTAGAATATATCAGTGAAACAAACAAACAAACAAAAAACCACATCCTTGCCCCCATGTATTTGCATTTTAGTTGTTCTAGGTAAATGACATAGACAATAAATAATAAACACACGGTATGTTCAAAGGTAGCAGATACTAGGGAAAAAAGAAAAATAACAGCATAAATTAAGCAGGTTATGAGCAGTGGGGGGCATTTTAAAAACTGATATTATTTCAGAGTTACAGAAAAGTATGAAGAACTGCATGCTTTTTACCAATATACATCAATCGATTACATTTTGCTCAATTTGTGCTCTCTCTCTCTTTCTCTTTCTTTCTCCCTTCCTTCCTATTTATAAACACAGATATACAAGTTTTTTTTCCTGAACTTTTGGGAGGCAGTTGAATATGTTGTGTTCCTTAACTTCTAAATATTTCAATGTATATTTCCAAAAAATAAGGACATTCTTAAACATAATTGTATTATAATTATCAAAATCAGGATACTTAATATTGATACAGTACTATTATCTAACCCAGAACCCTATTCAAATTTCATCAGTTGTCCCAGTAATGTTCTTTATAACATTTTTAAAAAATATCCTGGCCCAGAAATCAGTCTGGGATCCTGCATTGAATTTTGTTGTCAACTTTCACTTCCTTCAACTGTGTTTCTTGATGTTGACATTTTGAAGAGTTCAGGCCAATGATGTTTGATATGGACTTGCTATGTTTCTTTTTGACTTGAATAATGCTATGCATTTTTTTATAGGAGGAGCACCAAAATGATATTCAGTCTCTCAGTACTTCATGTTCAGTGTCAAAAGATGTTGGCTTGTTCCAATGTTTATCTTAGCTTTGATTTCCTGATGGTGATCCTCAAGGTTTCTCCACTATAAAGTCAACATTTTTACTTTGTAATTAGTAAGTAATTTTGTAGGGAGATACTTTAAGAATATTTAAATATCTGTTTCTCATCACACTTTCACATCCATTGATGATTTTCTGAACCATTATTCTACATTATCTATTGTAATTCTACTGTAAAAAAGGCATTTACCTTGTTCACTTATTCATTTTCTCATTTATTTATTTATAACAAATGGGTGTATGGACTAACTGAATTTAATAGATTATAATCCATTGTTATCATTATTTTGATGCACAGATTTGGCCAGTGCCATTTCCTTCAAGCTGGCTGCTGTGGCCTTTTTGAGACATCCCCATGGTGTGTTAAGCACTTCCTTACTTTCTGATGCACCAAGACATTCCAGTTCATCTTTTGCTTTCCTTGCTCTTCCAGGGAGTCAGCCATTTATGTAAGGAGCTGTAGTTTCTTTTAGCAGAGAATGACATGTGAAAACCAAGATCTGGGCACTGCTTATTCTCATTGTTTCTGGGGTGACATTGCTTCTAGGGCCTGTCAGTGAGTAGTTGAGATATCTGTCCTATCATTATATACTTATTTCTGTGTCTACATCTAAATCTATCTGTATAACTTGTATGTTTCTATATTCAATTGCTTTACAGTACTACTAGGTACCTTCCATTTACTCTTATTTCTTCCCATACATGTACATGTAACTGTCTTCTCCCAAACAAGACTCTTGGTTTTCATTATTCATGCATATTTATTCCTTTGCTTATGAATCAAATATAAAAAATATAGTTTCAGAATTGCTAACTGTAAAAAGCAAGACTACTGACTAGACTTCAATATTTTCAACATTTATAGTCTTTCTATCATAAATTTATATACAGTGATGTACACACATCTTAAATGCACCAAGTGATTAATTTTTGTCATGTGTGTATACTTCTATAATTTATACCCATGTATAGAACATTTGTATGATCCCAGAAAGTTTACTCATGCTCCTAGGCCTTTAATCTTTGGGGTGGAAGGTAGAAACGTGATTATAAATGGGCTTTCATGATAGTTCTCATTGAAAAGGTGACATTTAACTTAGAGGAAATAAGGGAGTGAGCTATATAGGTGACTAGAGGAGAAGTGATCTAGGCAGAAGGATCAGACTGTGCAAAGACCCTAAGGGAGTAGCACACTTGGTATATTTGAGGAAAAAAGAGGTAGCATTGGAAGTGAAGTCAGTGAAACAGAGCATAGTAAGTAAAGAGGGAAGAGAGAAGGAAGGAGAGGAAGTGTGCAGATGGTGAGGGGTCTTATAGGCCATTGTAGGGTAATTAGGCAACTGTTGTTGTGATGATGATGCTTAACAAACAACCCAAAACTTAATAACTTCCACAATATCATCTGTTTCTCACTCAGGGGTCAGTAGGTCAGATGTGCCTCTGTGAAGCTTGGTTTGGATTGGCTGGCTGTGGGTCCAGCTTGCAAGTTGGAATCAAGTCTGTCTCATATGTCTCCTCATCCTTACATATGTCTTAGCAGATGGCATAGTGCAAGAGGGTTGAGTGAAAACACAGGATGTCTCTTGAAGCCTTGACTGAGAACTGAAGCATCATCTTTTTTTACCTATTCCATTGGCCAAAGACAGTCATTTTCCAAGACTAAAGTCAGGGATGTATACTTGGGCTACTCTTGTGAGACTAATAAAAGTTCGCATAGCAAAGAGCATGAATGATGAATGCATAATTATATTGCATAGAGGGAATGATAGTTTGGGAATAGTCTAACTGGCCACATAGGTTCTGCCTCTGAGTAAAATGGGGTAAGAGCAAACAGACCAAGAAGGAGCTGTCACAATTTAGTGGATAGGGGTGGCTCAGACCAGGGTGGTGACAGCAGTAGAGAGAAGTGGTCTGATTGTGGATATGTTTTGAAGGTAGAGTCAACAGGAATTCCTGAGGGACTGGAGGGAGATGAAGAGAAAAAGGAATGAGAGATAACTAACTTTAAAATGTTCAGTGTAAGCAGCTAGACTAGAAGGAAAGTGGGGCATCGGCTGTGATGGGGAAGGCTATGCGTAGAGCGGTCCCTGTGAAAGATTTAGGAGCTGAGTTTTGGTTCTTTTATGTCAGAGTTGCTACTCTGTATCTGAAAGGAGATAAGGAATTGTCACGTTTGGAGTCTAGGAGAGTGATCTGGGTGAAGTGTTGAATTTGGAAGCCCCAAGCCTATAGATGATATTTAAATCTATATCCCATACTCAGCAACAACCGTATAACTGGTCTATTTGGTTTTATTTGTCTCATTTTCCAATGCATTGTTTTTGCATCTTCCAACATTTATATTTTGAAAACAAAAGTCTGATCCTATTACTCCGTGCCTTAAAAACCTAACCAGATCTTAAAAGACTAAATCCAAACTTAATGTAAAGTTATACAATCTGTCCACAATCTATTCTCACTTTACCTAATAAAATACTATTTATCTCTACAAGCCAAACTCAAGTGTCAACTCTTTCATTCAGTTTTTCTGATGGTTGAGGAATAATTAATCTTTTCCCCTCCATCTTCAATCAGAACTTGCTGTATGCTCCTTTCTGCAATGCCGAGAATGGCAGCCACTAGCCATATGTAGCCATTGTACATTTGAAATGTAACGAGTCCAAATTAAGATGTGCTGCAAATGTGAAATCCACATCTCATTCAAAGACTTAGTGTAAAAATATATAAAATATGCCATTAATAATTTTACTTATGAAATACTTATGAAATGATAGTATGTTGGATATTAGGTTAAATAAAACAAAATTAATTTCATCTGTTTAATTTTTACTTTTTAAATATGACCTGCTAAAAACTTTAAAATTACATATGTGTCTTCTCATATGTGGCTTGCAATTTATTTCTATTGGATAGTGCTGCCTTACAGCATGCATACCATCATGTGATTACATATGTTACTTACATCATGTCTTTTTCTGAAAAATTATGAGTTTTTGAAGCAGAAATTATGTTGATTCTTCTTTCCAAGACCCTCTAGGATTTTGACTAGATGCTTGATAAAAATTAATGGAAAGTTTATTTGTTTAATTAATAAATTTAATTGTTGTTCAATTACAGTTATCCCTATTTTCCCCCATTACTCTCCCCTGCCCTACCCACCCCCCACTATCCATATTCAGTCCTCCCTCCCCAATTGTCTTTGTCCATGGGTTCTTTATACATGTTCCTTGACTTGACCCTTCCCCTTCTGACTGATGCTTGTCCTCAGACACTGATCTGTGGGACAGGTTACCAATAACATAAACATAATTTGCAAAAGAATCAACTATAAGAGGTCTATAATATATATTTAAGACACCCACGTACTTTGCCAAAGTTGGCCAAAATTTGAGCTGATCACTTATTTATACTATTATATCAACCTCTTTTCTAAAAGTAGTACAACAAGATCAAATTACAAATTAAAATAGCACATTGTTTGTAGTAAAAGTTAATAATGTCACTAACGATAGCTAAATTCTTTAATTTTTACAAAGATGTTTGAGTTCTAGTTTCTCACTTTTTTCAAGTGACTTACTACATTGACTTTAATGGTATTTACATATTGAGAGGCTACTATTCAACTATCTTTCTTAATTGTGAAAGAAGTAAAATATAATAATATATAACTTCATTCATTTTTAAAGAATTCTAGGGACCCAGGAATGTTTCCAAGGGATAAAAATAGGGTAAGTAAATAAGACTGTAAGTTTATTATCTTCTTCATTTTTATTCTTTCTCTCTTCTCATTGTGTGCAAATACCCCTTATCATTTTGGAAGTAAAATTTAAAAAGTATTCTCTAGGCAATGAAATCTGATAAGACCAGCACCCATCACATGGATGGTTTAATGGGGATGGCAGTAAAATGCATTTTGAAACTATCTCTGAGAAACAAGATTCTAATAAAATAGGGGATGTGATGTAATTCACTATAGAGAGAGCATGTGTAGGGAAGACACTATAGTAGAAAAGAGTTAGAAGGTGAAAATTATTTATGTTCTGTCAATCCTTTTCAGGGTGAAATGCATTGATTCTAATGACTATCCCTAGGTGTCTAGACAGAAATACCCCTGCAGGGAAGAAGAATAACACCTCGAGTATGTTAATTTGATATAAATCTCTCTTTGACATGCTGAATTCCCCCTTTATGGTTCACTCAACAGGATTTGGATTTATTTGGTCTCAGGAGTACTCTGCTCTTCACAATTTATCTTCCATGATAAATTAATAGACATCTGATCTACAAATCACTGTCCTGTGTGCTTGACCGAGCTAAATAATTTTTTACTCTCACACTTGTAGTAAAGTAATAAAACTGATGCCTAAATCTGAGACTAATGGGACTCCCTGCTACAACTCAGAAATATCTAGGAAACCGTTCCTAAGCTTAGTCTGTTGGTCTGTATCCCTCTTTCTCTTCCATATCAGCTTGAATTAAGCAAATTTTAAGGATTCTTCTAGACTTTACTGATGGCAGCTACATAAAGTTTCACTTCTATATGCAAAACCTTCATATAAGTTTACAGAGCTATTTCATTTTATTGAGAGCAAGGGGTAAGAACTAAAGCCAGAATGTTGACCTCATTTGGGTGCTCAGTAACACTGCTCAGAAAACCCTTGGACCAACGGACAGAAATGGAAGAAGGTGGGCCTATTACTCCACGTATAAATGTATCCTTGAAAAGTGAGTGACTTGCTTTTTCCTCCTTATTAACAGTCTGGCTCCATGTGAAAGCACCATGATAATGATGCTCAGTGTTTAGTTTAAACCTAAAAACCTGTTCCTTCCCCTAAGTATCCTAAGTCAAAAATAAGATGTACTTTCAGAATTCCCACTGTTGCTAAATATCTTGCTCAACACTTAATAGTCTGAGGTTTAGGGGTTTTATGTGTGGCATTAGGCACTGGTGCCAGTGATTCAGACGTGGTCCACCCACACATAACCCATGACACAGGGAGCCAGTTCTCTCCTCACAGGAGATATTCTGAGAGCAACCCAGGCCATTCTGGAAGGACATTGACTCTTCTCAGGTACTTCTAATGTCACAGCCATGAAGTAGAGTAAATCATACTCTCATAGTTTGGGCCTGTACTTGACATGTGAGAGAAGATTTTAACCAGAGCTCATGTTGTGTTCACCTGTATGGTGACTGCACGTTCAACAATATCAATGACCCAGTCCCCTTTTATCTTACTGGTGAGAATGGTGTACTAATATACTTTCAAAAATATTTTATTACTTCTACTACATTATAAAGTGTGTTATAGATTCTTGAGTACTGAGAATCAGAATCTCCAATCGGATGAAGATGTCTGAGATGACTTAGCTCACACTCCTTATTTTAGGTGCCCCTAGAAGTTAATTAACTTTCCCAAAGGCATGGATTAATAACTGAGAGCACCAGGACTGAAACCCAGGCTTTCTAAATTCCAATGCTAGACATTTCACCCATAATTTTGCCTTAATTGAACCAAAGAGATTCACTGGAGGGGGATAACTATTTTGAGCTAGGTATGTTTCAGACCTTTGGGATGAGTAGGACACTTTTCCCTCCCTCAGAAAGCTTATGGTCTAAAGAGAAAGATAGCTAAATAAACAAATTAGAGCTTTTAGGTGTTATAGATACTCAGATTGAAGTATATAAAGTAGAAATTGGGAGCACAGAAAATAAATCATTTAATATGCTGGTTGGTTATGGGAGCATGCTTAATAGAGAATGAGTCTTGCAAATTTTGAAAGGAAGATGGGCTGAGCATTCCACATTAGGGGGAGAATATTTAATTCTGGTCTCAGACATGAAGACATTGTGCAGATGTTACCAGAAATATGAGTGTAGCGGAAAGAATGTTTTCTTATTTGCCCTATGCAGAAAAAAGTGCAGTGCCGTCTTACTGGCAGATGCTTACCAGGCTCAGTTACTGAGACTCGTGGGACATAGTGACATTTAGGCAATGCCAGCAGTGTTTCTCTGCTGCCCAGGTTGTGTGTGAGTGTAAATGCCAGCATTGCCATCGTTCAAAGCAACAGGTTGAAATGACTATATTTTGGAATAAGAGAACTAAGGAAGCTAGAAGATACGGAGCGAGGTAATTATATAGGTAACATGAAGTTCCCCCAGAACGAATTTTGCCTTACAGAGGGAAATCCTTTCAGAAGAGAAGCAGCTCACACTGTTTAACAATATGGAAGGGGTTTGGTTTGCTTATTCTTACAGTTTTTTCTTGGCAAATATATTATCTAGCAATGAGATGCACAACAGCAGATGTGGCATTTGTAAAACCTTAAAGTTAAACATAGAATAGGAAGAAAAGTATGAAAATAGTACTGCTGAAAGGTTAGATGGTAACATAAAAAATTGAAAAGTGCAACATGACTGGTGTCCATTTGTTTTCATTGGTCTATACTACCTGTTGCCAAAATGTATTTCTTTGTCCTTTGGTGTTTTTTCCCTTTACATTGCAAAGTCTATTCAGTGTGAATACCTTCTGCGAAGTTGTACTCCAGAGTTCTTTATGGAGGATGTAGGTGCGTACCCATGTGAAACATGCAAATATTCAGGTAAACGTTCAATTCTCCTTGGTTTTTAGGTAATATATGATATAATACAGATTATATCATAATAATACATGGCATCTGCGTCTAAGAGGTGATGGGACTCCTCTTTTTACCTGCACAGGTCTGACTTCCTCTAGAGGTGTAGGTTTGGTGAGAGCTAGAATAGGCACCAGACCATGTATGATCTCATTTTGTCATTACAGCAGGACTCCGAGGTCATTACTCTTCTTTCACATTTGACATGTAAGAAAATTGAGGCTCAGGGAGCTTAAATATATCGTATAAGATCAAACAGACTGTTAGAAACTCAAAGATCTGTCCAACTGCTGAGTTAAATTCTGTCTGCTCTGCTATGCTGTACCTCATTACAGAAAGTCTGAAGGAAATAGGAGCAAATTCTGAGGGAGAAACCAGTGGAGCAAGGCACTGAGGAATATTCATAGGAGGAGTGACCAGGGTACAAACAAACTCAGAGGGAACTTGGTAGCTTTGTTCAACTATTGAGAGGATTACCAGGCCAAAGGAGCTATAATGACTGTTTCTCAGGATCCCTAGGGGTAGAATATGAAACAACATGTTTGTATGAGTTGAAAGGAAACATCATTATATGGAAAAATTTTCCAAAGAGATGAAGATAAATTGCACTTGCCTTGTGGCTAATCAATTTTTTGTCATTTGTCATCATATTCAGTCATAGGCTGTATAGCCAGTTGACAAAATATTACCAAAAAACAATCACATGTAAAACTTGTAGTTTAATGAATTTTCCTTTTAAAAAATTTTGGCTACTGTCAGTTGAGTAAATTGTGCAGTTAGGATTAAGTAGCAAGACAGAGATGGAATGATTTGCCAAGTAAACAACTGAAGGCTGACCTCTTAGACTGTAGCTATGCTGGATTTGTGCTGGATTTTTTTTCTCCTTTGGTTTCATCCTAGTGTATAAAGGCGATTTGGAAAGCATGCCTCTTTTCTTCTAGTTTCAAATGCCCATGTTATACATTTCAACTTAAACATATAATGTGGCTGGGACTAACTTTAAAGAAAATAAGAATCTCATATGTCCTCAAATTGAAGTTTAGAAAACATCCTTTATTACCTATAGGTTGTCCTGACTCAGTCCAACTAAAGGGAGGAAGTGTTTCTATGTGCTAATATGTTTTGATACCATTAGCCTATTGTTTTTTAAAGGGCACATTCATGTTGTAGAAGAATTTTGGTTTCCCAATTATGGTATTATATACGGTTTTAGGTCAATCTAAATTTAATGTATACATATACTGTAACTCAGCACAAGTATGACTAAATTATAGTTATAAAAAGGACTGAAGATTTGTAAATAGAAATGCACGTCAATACAGAATTTTAAGTCATCCCACATTTGTATTCAAATGTGTATTCACATATTTCTATATTTGTACTTATTGAATGAGTGAGCAAATGGAAACTTATTTGCTCAATAACCTTGTACATGTCACTTCACACCTCTGGTCTTCAGCCTGTCTATAAAAGGAAGGAATTGGACCAGAGGTGTCCACTGGCTGTAAATGGATATGAATGTAATTTTAATGTAGTTAAAATAGGAGGTGTTTCTGTGGTTTGCAACTCAAATCCTCTGGACAAGTCAGGATGCTTGAGCCCCTGATTTTACTAATCACCCACCTCTATGCAGACAATTTCCAGATCTTCCTCTTCTGCCCTGATCTTTTACATTCTTCCGTCACAGATTCCTTTTGATTTATGGAATATCTTTACTTAATTAGATGTTCTGCCATCACCTAAACTTAAACATGGGAAAAAGTGGAGGGGAGACTCATGGTTTCCCCTTAGTCATCTGTTCTGCTTCCTGTGCATCCTTATTGCTAGGCAGAGACTCTGGGCTTCTCCTGCCCATTCCCATTCACTTACTATTCCAGACTGCTCCCAAGTTCTGCGATACCTACTCAGTGTTTTTACATTCCTGACCTTTTGCATTTCCACAGTCTCAGCCAGGTCCATACCCTATACACCTAGATTATTTTAAGGGTCTCCTGGTGAGCCTTTCTGCCTATATTCTTTTCTTTTTAATGGACACTATGAAGAGACATAAAATTCTTATATTAAAATGCCTTTTGAGCAAGGAAACAAACTCCTTTTCTAACTTTAATAATTTAGTAGCCGACATGTGCCTTTAAGGTAGTATTTACCTTATATGTAATTTTAAACATGTTTACTTACATAAGTTCTGTCTCTTATACTAGATCAGGAGTTAGTTTAGAATTGGCACTAGGTTATTCTCTCTCTTCTTCCTTTTCTTCCTACAGATTTTATTGGATGTCTATAGGTATAAGATGCTCTACCAAGCGTTCTGACAGCTACAGACATGAATGAAACATGGCCCTTATCCTTGGAAAGAGTATTCCCACTTTCTAGAGTAAAGGAAACTAAGTTTCATTGAGTACATTTAGGTAGTACTGGGTTTAGGATTATAAAATAAGTTGCTCATGAAAGTCTTCTTGAAAACTTTTTCCCCAGCCTTACTGAGATATAATTGACTTATAAAATTATGTTTAAGATGTGCAACATGATGATTTGACATATATATTGCAAAAATGATGACCACAAATAATATTAGCAACTTTCAAATATGCAATAGAGTATTGTTCATGGTAACCTTTTTGAAAACTTTGTACTAATGAAATTATTTTCCCCATTTTGCAGATGAACACAGTACAGTTAGAAGAGGTTAAGTAGTTTACCCAAACTTTGTGTGACTCTGAAGTCCTAGTCCTGAGTGACACTGGCCTATGCTGGAATTTAATGATTCCTAAACTTTTGGCATTAATTCAGTATTATGACAGCTTAGCAGTGTTCTGTAAGTTCATATGATTGATACGTGCTTAGACTTTTTTTTCTGATAACTAAGCGGTGCTGTGGTTACTAACATAAAAAGTTTACTATTTAGATCATAAAGTATTGTAAGGAGTATTCCATGGTATACAAAGGACCCTATATATGTGAGCAACTTTATACAATAATAACATATTGTATTTGGATCTCAAAAATTCATTTCATTTTTGAATTCATTTAAAAATGCATACTTTTGTTACTTAAATATCACATTCTGCTTTTTGAAAAGGATATAGCATATAACCATTCTCTCATATTAATTTTATTTTTAATCCTGGCCTTCTGTAAACCTTGTTATGACTACTTTAGGATGCCTATTTTCAGATAAATAAAACTAACATATTTTTCCTCCAAGACCACACACCACATAAGATGGATTTTTGACTGGAGTGGTTTTTGTCAACAAATTTCAGAAAACCATATCAGATAGTTTCTGTGATAGCCATGGACTAAAATATTTTTTTCTGGTTGAGATTTATGTAAATTGTAAAGCTGAACAGATTTTTTTTCCTGCCTGCCAATTCACTGCCTTTCAAGTTTACTATAATAAATACAGTGTATGGCAAAAATTCCTGTTTCCTTGTTTAGAATAAAATCACCGCCTCTCTACTGTGAACTTACTTTGTGAGAACCTAATATTTTTAAATTTTATAGAGAAAAGATCAAATTATTTTTAATAAGTAGTTTAAATGTGTGCAGCTAACCTATCTTTATCAAGAAATACCATTGGAATCATTTAAAATGGATGTAAGAAGCCTCCCTCCTCAATAAAGTCGAATAAAGGTAGAAACAACAAAGAAGATGAAGATGACGACAGAAGAAAAAAAGGAAGAGGAGAAGGAGGTGGAAGGAAAAGAAGTAATAATAAGGCTAGAACTGGGTTTCCACATGGATCATTATTGACAGAAGTTTCTGCGATTTCTCGGTTTCTTGTTCCTGTGTCATGAAACACCTAAGAATTCCCTTCTTTCCTGTGCTTTGATAGCACTGTGGATGGTTAGAGTGTTATGCACATATCAAGCTCTTTCAGTAACTGCATTAAGTATAGATTTAGAGGCTAAATTCCATGCAGTAGTTACTAGCATGGGGTTTTCCTGACACCAGAGAGGCCTAATCATCTAGTTCCTGCAGGTCAAGGCTGGAGAGGAGCTCCCTCAGTGGTTCCCTGCACACAGCCTGGTGTCTGGAAAACAGAAGACTTCAGTCTCCAGTACTATCAGTGCTTTGCTTTTCAGAAACACTTAATTCAACTGATTTTTTTTTAAGTCCAAGATAAAGAGATACCTGCCTGTCCACTCTGTGTCTGCTTTAGCCCATCTGCCATCATCTACCATGCTTGATGATTCATCGCTTCTGTAGTTTGTCAACTGAAAGTGCTCACAGAGACAAAATCTGCAATAATGTTTTTAGCATGTTTAATAGAGTCTGGCTAAGTAAACATTCTCAACCGAAGCAGCAAAAGAGAGCTTAAAAGAAACAGAGCTACTGTGCCAAGTTCATAATTACTTACACATTTAGCACTCTGCCCGTCTTCTAAGCATTCCATTAAAACCAGATTTGTGTACTTAATACAATTGTCTTGAAACCATACTATAGGCGGTTTACATACTTGAATTTTTATTTAATTTTCTATTCTCCTTCAGCTATAAAAACTGGAATTTGTTTCACAAAGCTTATTTCAAAGTAACTGGTAACAACTCAAATTATTGGTCCTTATAGAGTCAGCTGTTCCTTGGGGAGACATACTCCCGATCCAATTCTCTAGATCAAGTATTCTTTGGGACAGTACTGACAAGTTTCATATTCCAAATTAGAAGGGTAGTATGGCTAGTTTCTTAACAGGTCAGTTAAAATAACAACCAAAAACATAAGTATTAATTTCAACAGCATATAATAGCAATTTACAATACTGGCTCTCAGTTTCTGGCCTGCAAAATAATGGTGGTAATGGACAATTTAATAACAGTGAAAGATACTTTTTAAAATTAGATATACTGATAATATAATTAAGTGGTTGCTCACATTCAATAAGTGTTAGGTATTGTTAATTGTTCAAATATACTAGGATATAATGTCCATTTTATATTTCCACCATTGTTGATATTCATGCAACTAGGTTGTTGATTTTCAAATATTTATCCTATATGTTTCTAGGAATTCATATTCTTTCGTAAACCACAGTGGTTTGTTCTTGCCCCAGTATGAACCCTTTAAGCTAAGACATTGTTGAAGGAATGGGTTATTGACATAAAATAATCAGAATCTGAGGAGCTACCCTCGTGGGTCCATGTTCAATTCTGTGTTGTTTAACTACATGATTAGTGCACTGAAAAAAGGAAGAAAGTGGCATGAGGCATGTACATCTGCAGATAATAAATGAAGAAGAGCTTCAGATTCCCAGGAGATGAGAGTATAAACAGGTCCTCAGAAGGTTGCTGAAATTGGTAGCAAAGAAGAGAAAGAAATGTAGGCCTAAATAACGATCTTCCATATAAGCGCAAAGAGTGCTTTCCTAATATGAGACCCAGAAAGAGGAAAGAGCCAAGCTAATAAACAGTACCATTAGGCAATACAACTTGCTGAGGGCACCAAAGCCCAAGAGAACATAGTATTCTGTGATGATAAATGCAATCTAAATTTCTCATTTCTGAAATGTAACAATGAATTTGAAGAAAGTATAGTCTCAGAGTGTTGAGATGATGTCTTCGGTTTGAGACCCAGCACTGATATGAGCTGTGTGGCCTTCTGCTTCTGTAAAATAAAAAGAATTCTATTACATACCTCATAGGGTTATTCTGAGGGTAAAGTAAGTTTGGCAGTAGATTGTACATTCCATAAGAAATGGTGGGCTGCTCACAATTGTGTCTCCATTGCCTATCATGATGCCTGGTATGTGGTGGTCAGTGAATCAGGTATCTTGAAAGAATGTTAAATTATAGGGTTGTTTTGAAGGTTGTGTAATATATATGAGAAACTATCTTGAGCTTTTATTTGTTTGCTTGATTATTACCCACCTCCCTTCCTAGAACCTTGACATTCAAATGTGGTTTTTCAGCCACCTCATGGCATCACCTGAAAGTTTGTTTAAATGGTAGAACTATGGACCCAGACCAAGACTTACTGGATTAGAATCATTTACTATCCACTGATGATTTCTTAAATACATTAAATTCTTAGAAACACTGGCATATAAGTTACCTGTCCCTAGTATATTTCTCTATAAACTGTTATTGGATAAAGGACTGCAAGTTATTTAGCACATTAGCAGATTTAGAATCCTTAATGCATGTACATCAATACTGTTTTTGACAACTTTAATGAAGTATCATTTACATAACCACAAAATTCACTCATGTGCACAGTCCATTGACTTTTAATAAAGTTATAGAGTTGTGCAACCAGCAGCACAATCCAATTTCAGAACATTTTTATCACAAAGAGAACCCCATTGCCAGCTCCAACCCCCAACTCAGCCACTAAAATAACATTATTTTAATATCCACCTGCCACTCCCCATTTCAGATAGAGAATAACTAAAGGATAAACAAATATACCGTTTACATTTACACTGCAATAAATAAGTGATTCTTAAATGAGTTTCACTGTAGTTTAACTTGGCATTAACCACATCAGAATGGATTCGCTAAACAACTAAGTGTTCCAATGTGATTCAGATAGAGTGTTTACCACTTTCAGCGAACAAAACATTTTCAAATAGTTTATTTTCTAAAGTTACTGGGCACACAGTTACAAGCAAACATTATCATTCTAACAAAAACAGAAGCCATGAGTTTAGTCTTTTTCTTTAATACACAAATTACAAAGCCTTGCTATCTAATCAAGGCCAGTGGTGGGCCAGCCTACAACCTTTAACTTCAGTTGCTATTTGAAGTTTTGCATTTCTTTAGAATTTTGTGTTAGTTGAGACTGGCTTTCTTTGGGGAAAAGTCTCTTTACTTGTTGGACGTTTCTACTAAATTCTGGTTCTTAAGACCCCGGACTTTACGAGTAGGCCAATAAATGATCTCATTGGCCCCAGTCACTCCGGACTTATCCCCTGTCCTTTCCTCTTCCAAGCCCTGCAGGAGGTATTTCAAATCCTCTGTTCCAAAATCTTACATGACTTCAAATTGACCACATAATGAAGTCTAAACTTCCTAGCACACAGTTAGTCCCACCTATTTTTCCTGTCTCATTGCTTGCTTCTCTCACATTCCCACCCGTCCTCTTAGACATGCTACACTTTTCACTGTTCTCAAAACTTGCCAAAAACATCACACATTCTCCCAATCTTTGCTAAGGCTATTCCCTTCCTCTGGAATACTATCCCTTTTTATCCTTTTTTAGGTATTGAAATCTTATCATTTAGACAACAGCAAAAGCTTCTATAAACCCCTTCTCCTACATTCACCCCTTTCTTCAATCAGAATTGCCTCTTTTCATTTGGACTCAGTTAACATTGTGTTTTTAACGCAAATTTATTGTATAGAAGGATGAGAATAATGCCAGTTAATTATAGGTTCCTACCACCTTTAGCAGGAGCTTAATAAAGAATGTATAAATTCATGAATGGATGAGAGACTCTTTGAAATCCTGCCTTTGAAGACTGTTGGACCTGGAATAGCTCTGACATCTGGATGAGACATACACTTCCAACTCTCCAGTTGAGAGTACTTTGTACTTTTTTGTGTATGTTCTTTTTGTAGAAAGGTATCTAGTGAAACTTTTCAACTTCCTGTTTGAGATAAGGGAAAGCATTAACAAGAGATTTTTGTGGACTTGGTCCTAGAAGCCTGGCTTATGATGGAAGTTAATATCCTGTTTCATCCATTTAAAATCATAAAAGTCTAATAGCTGAAAGGAATTGAAAGGTATTTTTTTTTCAATCCACAAATTTTCCAGATGAGGAAAATATTGCCCAGTATCTTTATTTGTATCATTTTCTGTTTCATCTTGCATGGTGGGGGTTTGGGTTTTGTTTCTAATCCTTGACTCAATATCTCCTTTTTAATAACCTAATTAAATGCTCTTCCTGGAAATGCCCTTTCTTTGCACAGGATTTTTAAAGCCACAGAACTATTTCATAAGGCAGGTCTGGTTTCCTGGGGAAGAGCTCACCACTCCAATCCACTTGCAATAGAATGTGCCTTTCCTAACATTTATTTGCCACTTGGTAGCCATCGGGTTTTGTGCTTAATGAAAAAAAAATTATATGGTACCAAATGAAAGATCTGAAATTTACTTTTGGCTATATTTTCTTCATTATGTATCAACTCCGTATTTTGGGAATTATAAAAAGGAACACCTCAATTTCACCTACATCCCCATTGAATGGGAAATAACCTTAACCACTGTATAAGAAAGTTCAGTGCTTAAAAAGTATTTAAGAAAAATGGAGAGAAAAGAAAGAAACTATTCCACATGAATGTGAAACATAAATGTTTACTAAATTAAGAGGATTTTTGAACAAATCAAGACATTATTGTTTTCATTAAGATCTTTCTTTGTAAGGCCAAGAACTATACATTGTAAATTGGAAAGAATACCTACAGAAATAAATGCCTAAGAAATAAGTAGAATTAAAGCATGAGATTCTATAAAACACATGGAGAATGAGACATAACAATTCTCTCATATTGTCCTGATGACCTCAATTATTTGTTCAAATGTACCAAGGTATTATATACATATATAGATAGATAGATAGATATCCTTTTAAATAAAGAACTATTATTCACAGCATTATGAGATGTCTAATACATATTAAACACTTTATTTAAAGTCTGACAAGTGGGCTACACACTCATGTGGATAGCTTTTGCTTTCTTTAGAAGCTATACTTCAGAAAATTTAGCAGGACAATAATTCTGGTTGTCTCACCTGATTTCAATTATAGCATCATTATAGAATGGGCATACTCCCAAAGCTATTTATTTAGCATATGTTTAATTTATATCTTACTAAAATGTCTCCGGAGAAAAGTGAAATTGATTTCATTTTTAAAGAATTTCATAGTTCAGTTATTATTTTCATTGCACAACCTGTTGTAAATGTTTTAAAAAACACAAAAACCTTACACATCTTTACCTCTATTATATAGTAAAACAGTTTTCAATTTTTTTCTGTTACTATAATTCACCATGACATTTGAGAAGTACCAAGGATTTTTCTTATGCCAACATCTATGTTCAATTGACTTACCACAGTTGGCTGAAGTATGTACCAGTACAATTACTCTTCTAGATTAAAATGTTGGTGGCAAGGAATAGTATTCTAAGATGCAAATTTATTGAGATAATTGCGTATAATTGTGGAGTGGTATATACGTTTAAAGTAACTTAAACCACTGCGTCATCCTCAAAGACTGGTTTCTCAGATAATCTAGTCTTTGAATTTCTTGAATTATATTCTCAGTGCCTAGTGTGATACCCAGAGATTAAAAAAGAAAAAAGAAAAAGTAAAAGACAAAGCAATCTCCCTGAAGATCTGATAGGGAGGTAGATATAAAATTCAAGGGGTTTCTTGTGAAAGTATGTTGAGAGAATTGAAAAATTCATAACTGGAACTTGAGAAGGCAAGAAAGACATCACAGAGATTGTAGGTTCTTGCTAAGGGAAAAGGGTGTTGGTAGTTGTAACAAGAGGGCATTTCTGGCAGAGGGCATGTGGCATGTAACATGTCGAAGGCTCAGGGGGCCCAGGAGAACATGCTCTGTAAATAAAGCTATTGGTACCCAGCAGAGCCGGAATAAAGCTGGATTCATCCTGGCCTAAGTCATGGTGTTCCCTGGATCTGTCTTCAGTGTCCAAGCCTGTCAGGAAATTATACACTACAAAAATTCCTCCTCACATATGCTTTGTGACAACAAGTGGGCAAAGCAACAAGTGACTTGTAACCAGAATCTGTGTTTTTCTAAGGTGATTTATTTAGACACAGTCAATATTTGTATACTTATATTTTCTACTAAAAAACAAAATCACTGACTGAATACTGATGTGCTAAATACACACACACTCATGCTACCTTATTTCTCAAAGGAAAAAAAAAATTCATGCCTGTGTTGCCAGAACTACTATTATCCCGATTTTCCCAGTGTGGAGACTGAAGTTTCGAGAGGTTAAATTACACCAAGTTGAGACAGCTAATTAGAACAGAGCCAAGACTTTGAGCCAAGGATGTTTGATTTATGAGCCCAAGACTTTTTGTCTTTCACATACTGCTTGTTCTAAAAACACCTGATGCCACAAGGTTCATCAGAGGGGAACTCAAGGAGAACAGATGATTTTAGTTCACCAAATAATACCAGACTATATTAATTTCATATTGCTGTTTTAACAAATCACGTCAAGCTTAGTCAAGATTTTGGCTGTCTGGTTCCTTCTGGAAGTCTTGAGAGGAGATTCCATTTTCTTGCCGATTTTAGCTTCTAGAGGCCACCTGCATTCCTTGGCTTGCTGATCATTTCTCATCACTCCAGCCCTTTGCTCCTGTGGTCACCTCTTTTCCTGCTGACACAGATGCTCCTTCCTCCCACTTCTAAGTACCCTGCGATTACATTGGGCCCACCCTGATAATCCAGGATAACCTGTCCATCCCAAGATCCTTAATTTAATCACATTTGCAAAGTCCATTTCACCATGTAAGATAACATATTCATAGCTCCTGAGGCTTAGGATGTGGGCATTTTGTGGAGGCCACTATTTAGCTTAACATATAAAGACTGATACAATCTAGGAAAAATAATTGTGTTTACATTCTAGGCAAGGAAGATCGAATAGGCATGAACTCTGCTTTCAAAGAGCTCACAGACTGTGGCGGACACTGGCCAGCAGTCGTTATGGATGAATTAAAGCGTACACACAGACTACCAAGTCTGGTGGAGGAATAAGGACGACAGCATGGCTTTTCTCTTTAGAAGAGCAAAAGCTGTGGCCTCCGCCATGACAGGCCTTTATTCTAATCATATCCCCTTACATTCCAAGATGGTTCTTCCTCACTATCTCGGTTACAACAATGGAGCCAATTCTCCTCATTACATCACGGAAGGAGGCCATTAGCAAATGAATAGGCAGCCAGTTACACTGGGCCTGCAAGGTACTTGCAGGGTAAGGGGGTTTCAGCGAAGAGTAAATCTCAAAACAGCCTAAGTATATGGCAAATCTGATTACCCACGAAAGAACCTATCTGTGGGTGTGGGTCCTGTGCATCTCCGAGTGGGAGCTGGGGCCATGCCATGCAGAAGGGTCTGCCACAACAGTCTAGTGGGACTCAGGCATATTCGTCGATATGACCATAAAATGGGTCAAAATGCTACAGAGTGCACAGTGAGTACTTAACAGTTAGCCTGAGGATGTTACAGGGAGAACTGCACAGAATTCTCTTATATTTGCCATGTTATCAGGACCCACCCATTAAGGCCATTGTCTCAAGTTAATTTTCCATCAAGAATATAGCAAACTTAACTAATTATATTTATGATTTTTGTAAAATTCTCAAAGCATTAAGTATTATCTTAGGAGTCAAATGCTTTTAAGGATTTTTTTTGTATACTGAAGTTCAAAGTTTTACTCAAACCATAACAACAATAAAAATGAATTCTTTAAGTATTTTCCAGAAGTAGGATTCTAACAAAGGAGTCGATTTATCTCAAAGTAACTACTTAGCCTGTTACTTCAATGAACACTAACCCACTTGACAATGGATTTTCTTTTCCTCAGAAATGAAATGTAACCCAGTTATCAACCCAGGTATGTGTTTTGTTTTTTGTTAAGTAACCACTCTATTGCTTTTACCTTTATTGACTGAGTGTCCTAAAACAAAAGATTTGTGAAGCCCTACATTTCTAAAATGGTATTAGTCTACAAAATACACCTTTACACTATAAAACAAGCTTCAGAAATTTCACCCTCATGAAAAAAAAAAGCAATCCAAAAACCAACTAGTTGCTTGGAATCCAGCAGAGTTGGTTGTTTTTTTTTTTCTTTTTTTGCTCTCCTATAATTCAGCAGTAGGCTTTCATACTTTCTTCAAGCTTCCATTGGCTTTGGGGAGAAAAAACAAATAATGAACCCTGAAGTAAAAAGCATTTCACTGCAGACTCTTCCTGCTGGGTTAACAAACATTTCTAAGAAAGAGAGCTCCTTGAGAGTGTCTCGCTCAGTGTCATTATTGATTAGTGACACCCATTCTCTTAGAAAAGCCTTTGGGAACTTAAGCTTCAAGGGGGGTTGATAATTGGAGATGAAGTTTTCAGTTGCTTTTTTGTCCAAATTTGTTAACTGAACTGTTAAGTGGTGAGATGCTGATTAGAGAGCCTCCCTGGGAAGTCCTGGTTGCACTCACCGCCATCACCGGTCACGCCTTACATGGGGCTTACGGTGCCTCCGTGCTTCAAGTGACTCCTCCCCTCGTTCCCTCTTGTCCATGGAAGGGGATTCATGTCATCTCACAGCTTGAAGTTGTAACATGTAAACATCTATTAATTAGAGTGATACATAGCTAGTTATCCTTAACTAACCTGGTTATCCATTCTCTTAAATAGCTTTAATGCTACCATTTTTTTTTTTTTGCCTTTGAGTTCATTTTTTAATAAGTCTCAGATCATGTTATGTGACATCAGACTTAGGGTATAAAATGGCAAAATCCTATTATGTTAGTTTTTTCAGCATATCTGGAAATGAATTCAAATTTTCAAAGTGCATAAAAGGCAATATTGAAGGAATAGCTTTTCCTTCACTTAATCTGAGGGTTTAGGGGAAGACATTTGATATGAGGAGTGCTTTTTAAAATGTCTCTGTGTGGGTTGGGAATTTTGCCAACTTGGTTAAAAGAATGAGCTAAGAGGTCAAAATAACAGGTGCAATTCTTATAAAGTTACTACTGGTAACTTTAGCCATGGCGATCCCCAGTTACTGTCAAAATGTGTGCCCTTGCTTAAAAAAGCACCTGGGATTGTTCTTGCTCAATATCAGCAGCAGGAAAAGGAACACAAAACATCTGCCAACGTCACCACAACAAACAGACCGAAAGAGGCCTGACGTAGACCCTATGACATCATTAGAAAAGAGTGTGTAAGATGATCAAAGAAGAGAGGCTGAAGATGGAACCCTAGGAAAAAGTTTTCTCTGGCACACAGAGCAATAGCACCATTCTGCTTGTTTTTGTTTTGATTGGCCTTCAATTATGCTTTGCAAAGCCTGTTGTTGCATTAAAAAGTCTCATGGAAGTTAAACCTGTTTCCAGCACAGCAGGCCCTAGACCTTCAATACTCCTTGTAATCCCTCAAGGTCCGCTAGCACGGGCTAGACACATAAGTCACGTTGCACACACACTAACTGAATTCGTGTATACTGAGGTTTATTCAACAGATGACCACAGGAAAGATGAATGTCCTCTGGGAAGGAAACCTATGTACCATATTTCATTGTTTGTAGAATGTAAGGCAACATAACTGCTCCCTAAATGTCAAGTCCAGGTGCTTCAAGGCTGATGTTGTAATAAACAAATGAAAATAGTCACATGAAAAGACAAATGGAAAGTATAGTTCTGCTAGTCCCTACAAATTCACCAACTAGCAACATTGGGTTTCAAAATATGGCTTATTTATTCTGCGATATGGAGGTCCCTTTGCTTTGATCTACTTCCCGGGTAGATACTTCAGGCATCCTTGCCTTCTCCCAAGTCTTGCAATGCCTTGCTTTGTCTCTGTCTTCCCAATTTCAGTGTTTAATCTTGGAAGCTGCATCTCTCACACGAATGACATTGGGAATAATAACTTTTTCTCCTCTCCCTCTTCTTGGGAGCAGATGCCAATTCTTACCTATAGGAATTTGCCCTTATCAAAGGCCTCACCTGGATTTCATACTGGAAGACAGTCTAAAATAATTCATACAATTTCAAACACACAGTAGAAGAGAGATGTTCCTTTAGTGATTATTATTATTTTGGAAAATCTTACCTGGCCAAAGAGGGACTCAAACAGAGAAATGCTACCGATAAGGGGATCAGGTAAGATATTGAACACTGGGCATTGACCTAAAGGACAGGCCCAGCTGTGTCCATATGTCCTGAGCAGACAGGGGCATCTTCAGAACAGTGTGTACAAATGGAAGGAGGAAGAAGTGCCTGCACAGGTAGCTGGTGCAGGACGGAACAGAGAAGGAGGCTCTGCAAACACCAGCAGCTGCTTCGCAAATGGCTCAGACCTGGCTCCCTGAGGCATGAGTTATGATCACAGTTTGGGCAGGACACCTGGTAGGGTACTTAGAGTCTAACAAAGTGATGATACAGCAACTCTTACAGGATCCCACATCCTCTTGCTATAGACATTTCGAAGTAAGTTCAGCCCTGGACCTTACACAGGCTCCCCCCTACACCCCTGTTCCTCCAGAACACACAGAAGTACCCTTTGCAATGCTAGGAACCAGGGACCAACATTTTCTCTTTAGTTTTAAGTGTATTTTTGTCTACAGCAGGCTGGTCCTGCCTGCAGCTAGAAGGATTCACCAAACTCACCTTATCCAGTTTTTTTGTTTGTTTCGTTTTGTCAGTCTGAATCAGGAAAAGAGACCGTATAGATTGCTATCAATACATTTTGGACCCACATTCTTTTTCCATATTAGAAGTCTTGGGTAAAGTCTGTGAAAAGTTGCATTGATTTGATTTTAACTTTTAAAAATATGAGGTGTCATATTTTTCAACCTAAAATATTCCCTCTGGTTTCTCACCCACTCCATTCAGCACCACCAAGGTGAACTCCTGGTGAAATCATTCCTGTGTGAAATAGGGTAGCGTTTGTTATTCTTGTTAAGCTTCTGAATGTTTTAGGGTCTTGGTGTAAAAGAGAAAAGCCTTGTTATCTGCTATTGTTCTGCTCCTTTTTTGAGTGTTGTGTTTATTTTAAGGACGAGAGCGAAATATTGGGTTTTAGTGGAATATCTCAAAAACATAAAGCATGTGCTGTACGTAAACATCCTGGAAGCCAATCTTTGAAGTATCCTCCCTCAAAGGCCAAGAAAGTGAAAAGAAGAGCAAGAGCAGAGAAGGGGGAGGGACAAAAACCACACACTGAACAGGCATGTTCCAGGATTATAGGGAGAGGGGTTCTCTAACTTGCCACCCTGGAGTCACCCTTCCTTTACGTTGAAGATGAACTTCTGCTAATGCAAAATATTCACACAATCTTGGGCCCCACCCACTTCCTTTACTCTAGAAGCTGATTAATCATCCCTGAGTGCTCACCCCTCTGAGAAAATGTTCTCAGTACCCAGGGTCGCCTCTGGTCTCTTTGCTGTCCCATTGT
This sequence comes from Anoura caudifer, assembly GCA_004027475.1. NCBI lineage: Eukaryota > Metazoa > Chordata > Mammalia > Chiroptera > Phyllostomidae > Anoura > Anoura caudifer. Next base: position 282,199 of record PVKU01000837.1, read on the forward strand.
TCCTGAGACCCATGTGCCACCGCAAGTGGACTCACCATTTAGCTGGTGAAGCCCGAGCTTCGGGACCCCTCACTTGCATGTGCCTTTCTACGTCATAGGAGTTGTTGGCTGTTGCACAGAGCTCTCTGTGGGAAGAGGGGCCAGTTCACAGCCAGGAAGCACTTCTATGTAAGCAATGTCTGGCAAATTTCCAAAGAAGTAACCGTCCCGGGGTCCAGTAACTTGTATTTTCCTTTCTCTTTCAAAATAATCGCATTTTGTCTGGTTGTAACTTTATAATTTTGGTTTTTTTTTTGTTTGTTTGTTTTTTTTTTTTTTTTTTTTGAGGATTCCCAAATAGTAAAAGCTTCAGGACTCAACACCTGGAGCCACTCCTGGTACCTGCGTAGCAGTGAGCACTTTCTGTTGAGAGCTGGAGGAGCCTGACCCCAGCTCGCTCTGAAAGGATACCCAGGGTGCTTCCCGGATCAATGATAGAAACCAGCTCTTGGTTTGTTATGGGAGAGCTTGGGACCCATTTTATCTTTCTTTGCCCTAACTTTATTATTGGAATGGTGGAAAAATAACTGCCTATAGCCTTGCATTCACGTCCTTCTGCATCCAAAAGGCAGGAAACCTTGATTAGGATGCTCTCAGCATATGCCTTGGATAGACTCAGCTTGAGACACATGTCCAGGGATTTAGTTTCTATGACCGAGCCACATAGAAAGGAAAATGGGGATAGAGAATGTGGAGGGGTGGTATGATGTCATCCGGAAAAGCAAGTAAAATATGCAGAGGCGATAGCTCCTAAATTGTCTACTTGAATTTGAATTTATTTCCTTTCATGTATGTCTCTTCCATAAAGCAACCGGTTCTTTAAGAGAGATAATTTTTCTCATTTCTCTCATTATCCTCAGTGTCATCTATAATATCTTGTCTAGTAGAGTTATATGAATAAACTAATAAGCAAATGAATAGGAAAATATCAAGGTAGCATCTTCCTGCAATAACATATAACTATTACATTATTAACTGAGCCTGAATTCCATACTAGAAATCAGAAACCAAACAGTATTCCCTTAATGTGATTTTTCCAATGCATGGAAAATCTTAAAAGTGGTCTTTCTAGTGTGTCAGAGATATTTTATGTTAATATATGACCAATATGTGAATTATTATGACTTAATTTTGTTAAGTTCTTCACAGGGTTCTAAGAAATATTATGATTCCAAATAAAATGATTAATCCCTTAGTAGTAATTATGATATCATGCATAACCAAGAATGTACACAGAATGTTATTTTACAGGATGGCTATGAATGGCTGCCTAACGTGTTTCAGCTGTGCTTTGTGGCCAGTGCTCCCTGGGAGGCAGGAGGCTTAGGTCCTGTGCCATCTCAGGAGAAGGATAATGTGTCCATAATATTCAATTTCTTTTAAATTGACCAAAAAATGTTATTTTCAACTAATGAGATTACTGAGGAAACGTCCTCTTAGTCAGCCTTCTCAGAACTGTGATGTTAGCAAATTGGCATTCACATTATAATTAAAGACTCCTGAATAGGCTGTCTTAGAAATTATATTTGCTTAAGGTTCAGCAATGAAAATTTGACAAACTTTTGAGATTCTTTTCTTATCTTAGTCAAATTTTACAATTTTTTTTTCTGACTTGAAGGGATTTTTCACTACACAAAATTCCCTAGGAATCCATTTAATTTGCAACTGTTTATTTGGCCCAAGTATATACTTCATTCAGGCCCAGCATTTTGAAGAGTTAACTAAGATGACAGATAACATTATTTTGTTGTTTTTGTCCATAGTAAAATCTCTTTTTAACTTAAAAAGAGGGAAAGACACTTAACACCATTTTCCTCTGTCTCTAACAACTAGACTAGACACTAACTAACAGTGAAAGAATGGTTATAAATATATTAACAAGTAGCATTTATTGAGGACCTACTATGTGCCAGATAATGTTATATGTATGTTTGGCCAGATTCCCTGGGTAAAAACACAGAGATTTTTGTGGTCTTTTGGGATCTGCTCTTACAAGTAACACCTATAAAGGAGAGGGAGAAGCTGGACTGGGCGAAGGGAGTAAATTGTGATGCAATTGAACTAGATAAGAAACTCTGGAGATGGAATGGCTCTTGGAGGACATGGGTCTTTAACTTCACATAAGCTAGGCTGTCCAGAGAGGAAGGTGCATAATATTGGGCAGGACAACTTCCTTCAACTAAGGACAATCCACAGAAGGATGCCTCCGAGAGCCATTAACAGCCAACACTACTTGTACTTGGAGGAACTAAGTCATACTTCATATCCACTGTAATGTATTATCTCACTTCATCAGTGTGCTGATAAATGTTTACCAACTGGCTCCAAATAGGGGGAAGATCAGGGCAGGCTTGATTTGCAGTCTGTCAATTTCCATGGTGTAAATACTCCCACCATGACCAATTTCAAGTCATCAACTTGACAGTAAACACAAAGTTGGGAAGAGGTATGCACAATCAGCTCGCAGAAGTATTAGCAGGCTCCAGAATATCCACTTTAATCATGATTAAGCCTTTGGAAAACAACACTTCCATTTGTGAAGCAGGAGAACATATAATAAATACATCGCTCAATTTTTCTATATATACAACTGCAAACTTTTCTGCAAAAATATTTACCAAAGAATTCTATACAGTAACATTTTTACCTGCCTGCACATACTCAGTTTCTTATATTTGAGTCAAACTGTACTTTTTAAATTTTCTAAGTAACATCTAATACTGATTTGGGTAGTTCATTAAATAAAATGTAAATTGGATTGAATGCTAATTAAACTATGGATATAAAATTTATGTCATATAGTCCAAGCCTTTGTGTTTTAAGTGGCTGGGATACCAATAATGGGGGAGGACATGCATGTGTAGGCATGGGGGATATGCTCATATGAGGAATCTCTGAACTTTCCTCTTTTAATTTTGCTGTGAATCTAAAACTGCTCTTTTAAAAAGTCTTTAAAGAAAAAGAAAGCTGACTTCTGGTCAAGATGGAAGCATAGGTAAACACACTTTGCCTCCTCACTCAACCACAGAAAGAATTACAAATAGATCCCCAAACAAATAACACCCAAAGGATCATCAGAAAAATTAGCTGTATGGAAGTCTGAAAACCAAGGATTAAAGAAGCCACATGCATCCAGACAGGTAGGTGGGACAGACGCAGAGATGGCAGAGAAGCATAGAGACAGAGAGGTGGTGATGCCAGAACAGGTGGTCCCACATTCATGTATGGTAGACAAAAATTGGGAGGGATACCTTGGGTGCAAGCAATCCCAGCCCCAGGCCAGATCGCACAGCCCACGGTTCTAGCACCAGGAAGATAAATCCTCATAATTTCTGGCAGTAAAAATCAGTGGGAGGTAGGGTTGCAGAACAAACTGCTGGATCTTCTGGAGATTTGGCTTAAAGAGCCCTCTTGCACTTAAAAAAGGGAATGGCTGGAAGGGTGCCAGTTGCACAGGGCAAGTGCTGGGAAAACCTCCAGAAGTCAGGTAGCAGCATTGCCTGCTCTCCAAGCCCTAGCCCCACACAGAGCTACAAAGTGGTGAAGTGGGTTGCCCTGCCCTGGTGACTACTTAAGGCTCTGCCCCACACAATTTACAGGTGCCTTTTCTACAATAAGCCAGCTACTAAGACAGGGAGTTAAAGCAGCTCTACCTAATATACAGAGACAAACACAGGGAGGCTGCCAAATTGAGGAGACAAAGAAATATGGCTCAAACAAAAGCACAGAACAAAGCTCCAGAAAAAGAACTAAACAAAACAGAGAAAAACAACCTGTCAGAGGCAGAGTTCAAAACATTGGTAATCAGGTTGCTCAAAGAACCCATCGAATATGGGAACAAAATAAAAAAGACTCAGGAAGAAAGGAAGACTCACTAAGTGAAATAAAGAGAAATCTATGGGGACTCATCAGGACAGGATGGAGTGGGATTCAAGTCAACAGTTTGGAACATAAGGAAGAAATAAGCATTCAACCAGAACAGCAAGAAGAAAAAAGAATTCAAAATAACAAGGATAGTATAAGGCACCTCTGGGACTTCTCCAAATGTACCAGTGTCTGAATCATTGAGATGCCAAAAGGAAAAGAGGAAGAGCAAGAAATGGAAAACTTACTTGAATAAATGAAAGAAAATGTCCCTAATTTGGTGAAGGAAATAGACATACAAGTCCAGCAAGAAGAGAGAATTCCAAACAAGTTGGACCCAAAGAGGATCACACCAAGACACATCATAATTAAAGTGCCAAAGGTTAAAGATAAAGAGAGAATCTTAAAGGCAGTAAGAGAAAGGCAGACATTATCAACAAAGAGTTCCCATCAGACTGTCAGCTGATTTCTCAAAAGAAATCTTCTCAGGCAAGAAGGGACTGGCAAGAAGTATTCAAAATGATGAAAAGCAAGGCCCTACAACCAAAATTACTCCATCCAGCAAAGCTATCATTTAGAATGGAAGGGCAAAGTGCTTCCCAGACAAGGAAAAGCTAAAGGAGTTCAACATTACCAAGCCATTACTACATGAAATGTTATAGGGACTTATTTTAAAAAAAGATAAAAACTATGAACATTAAAATGGCAACAAATTCACAACTGTCAACAACTGAATCTAAAAAAAAACAAACTAAGCAAACAACAAGAACAGGAACAGAATCATAGATATGGAGATCATTTTTAGGGTTATCAGCTGAGAAAGGGAAGGGGGAGATTGGGGAAAAAGGTGCAGGGAATACGAAGCATAAGTGGTAGGTACAAAATAGACAGGGGGAAGTTAAGAATAGCTGAGGAAATGGAGAAGCCAAGGAACTTACACAACCATGGTCATGGACTATGGGGGGATTGCTGGAGGGAAGGAGGGTACTGGGCAAAGCGGGGATGGAGGAAAATTGGGACAACCATAACAGCATAATCAATAAAATATATTTAAAAAATAGAAAGAAAGCTAAAGTTATTTTATGAATATTGGGTAGCAACTACAATGCGGTATAAAGGATAGCTTGAAGTTTATGGAGTGAGACATTCAGGTTGCGATTACAACTGTGTGCCTTGAGCAGAGGCTCAGGTGCTGTGATCCCCAGTTTTCTCATCTGTGTAAGGGAAAGTAGTACCTTTGTTGCACATTGTTGACAAGTATAAGTTGGGTATCTGATTGCCTGCATATAAGTGTATAATAAATTATGATGACGTAGTCAGAAGCTGAACATTTGTGACTGAATGTGGAATTTTCAGTAGAACAAAGTGATTGTTTTATGTTTCTTGGAGTTACCTTTCAAAATTGAAATACATTATTTTCCTTTGTAGAACATACTAGGAAACTTAAGGAATATGTATATGCTTGCTCCATACAGACTGATCCTGAAGAATGAATTCTAATAGGTGTTTAACAAGAAACTCATTAAAATTCTGTAGCAGTGGTCCGCAAATGGAGCACAGACAATAAATGGAAGCCAGTAGCAATAAGATTGTCACAGAGAAAGATCAGATAGCTGGGATGAAATGTATGAATTATCATGCTTACGGACATTCCATAGAAGAACTATTTTAATAGTGTTCAATGCAAACACTCAAAATAACTAGCTTCTTATTTCTCACTTGCTTTGCCGAAACTAACCTCTTTACTTCATAAAATACCCACACGCAATACTGATTCCCTGTGAAACCCCAAGCTGCAGCTTGGAGATCTCATTAAGCAAACAATTCAAAGAGCGGCTTTGCTTTTGTTCCATGCCTGATATTGACAGATGCTAACCTTACCAGCAAGACTCCTCCTTTGTACACTTCTGATGGGGAAGGAGGCTTTTTTTTTTCCTTTTGGTAGTTCAGGAGAACATTGACCGAGACACCGAAGTCGTATTTCTCTTATTCTTAACATTTTTTTAAGGGTACTTGTAAGTGGTACAGAAAAAGGGAGATTTTACTTTTTCTTTTTATTCCTCTGATTTTACTTTGTCTTGGCTGGTATCTTAAGTCATACTTTATATCCTCACAAAAGGCAATGGGACATTTTTATTAGGCTTGGAGACAAATGTGACCTAACTTTCTTTTATTGGCAGATTTCCATGAAAACTGTGACTAATACTGCTTTCATTGTTACTTGACAAGAGAAGAAAAGACAATTTTTCACTCACAATATGAAATGCCAGTAGCTACCAGATAAAGCATATACTTGTTACCTTTCTGTGCATTTCTAAGATTCTTGCTATGTAATTGAAAATTTTAAAAAAATATATCCAGTAATATGTCATATTGTATTGTCCTTGTCAAAATTTTAAAAAGTATTATGTTGCTATTTCTAGAAGAACTAATAAAATCAGAGTGTCAGAATTTATGCCTGTCTTTAGGAAAATTCCCAATGGAAAAAATATTCTGGGAAAGTGTAAAAAATTAAACATTCTCAAGGATCATTTTTTCACATATGTTCTAATTTGTTTGTTAACAAATATAAATGTTAAAAGGAATATTAATGACTAACTATAATTTTCATATAAGATCAGTTATTTTAATGATCAGTGCTGTGTGGACTTGATAGATTATCTGTATGTTTTTACAATTATGGCATATTTTTAGACCTAAAAGGCACTGGAACAGTAAAAATTTTTTATTTTTTAATGTTTTTGAACTACTTGTGTGTTCTCATATAATGCAAGGGTGTCCCTAAACTAGATATCTAGTGATTCATTCTCTACAGGCAATATATGAATTATGATCTCAGTGACAAATTAATAACGAAAGTTTGGGGCCAATTCCTACTTCCTCCAGGGTTGACAAAAAGATTATTATATGTCTGAGAGGGTGAGTAACCTCAGGCTATTCTTCTCCACCTGATTGGGAATGAACATAGCTTTAAAAACGTACTCCACCAAGTTTATGAGTGGAAAACTCAAGTAAATGAAAGAGATGCTGATGACTAACAGTGAACCTGTGACGTTTGCTTGCATACAGGCAATAATAACATTAAATCTTGCTGATTTCTACTGGGAACAAAACAACAGCAGATTTTTTAAAAGAACTCATTGGGCTCTGTCATTAATAGTTTGTGATTAGTATGCCAGGGATTTGGGATTTTTTTGTTTTTGTTTTTGCTTTTTAACATTTGGACTGGTTCTGAGCAAATCTCAGGTGTCCTTTGTTGACTGCTGATCCGAGACCATTTTGCTCAGTGTCAGCAATCACACTAGCAATTCCTTCTTTTTTCACATAAATAATTATGGACACATACTTTCATATGACAAATGAGACGAATAACTAATTGCTTATCAAATAAATACTAGGAGCCATGAACAACCATCAGTGAACAAGAACAGTTGTGGTAGGCATTCTATGAAAGCTTCATGGTTCAGGGCCTTTAGAGTGTGAGTCAAACAAACCTGACTTGAAACCTTGGCTTCCACCCTTATCCTCTCTAAGCCTAAGATTCCTCTCCCTCTGTAAAATGGGTACATATGAGCTCCTAAGGTTATTGTGGCAATTAAATGAAGTCATGATTGTATCGTACTTAGCACAGTGGTTGACACAGAATAGAAACACAATACATGACATATTTATAGTGGCAAATAAGAAGCATTATCCTGTGAAGCCCTATGAAATTAGTTAAACCTAGAGATCTGATCTTTTCCACTCATAAGAAAAGCTTTGAAATAACCCAGAGTTTTGGCTGGATTGAAGTTTGCCCTAAGGCAATTTGCATGTTTTTTTTTTTTTTTTTCCTCTCTCTCTCTCTCTTTCACTTGTGTGCACAACAGGATTGGTTGCAGTGGGGCGGGGTGGGGGGGGGTCATGATTGATTTTAGACCTAGAACATATGTTACTGAAAAACTGATGAATTAATTCTTGGCTTAGGATACTTATTTTACTTTCTATATCAGAAGAGAGGCAAAAGATACATATTTGCCTTTTGTACAAAACACTGAATACACCAAGTAATTCCAAAGACAGGATTATTTTCTCTTCTTTATGAGAAAACTGCTATTAGGCAGTTTTACAACTCTGTCTGAATAGGAACAAACCTCTATTAATTCACGAACACTGAAGGAAGCGCTCCAGCACTTTATGGCTGGTGACAGAGTTCGATATTTTATCCCTGCCTGGCCTCAGCTGGCTCTCATTATGTGAACAAATGCAAACTTCTAGATTGGATCCAAAGCTCCTATTTTGCAAGAGACAGATGTGATTTCACATTCTTCTCCCTTGGCATTCACATATGAACTGCTACTTTACTTACACCTTCAAAAGCCATCAGCCTTTTTCATTTTATTATTTTTCTTGCTGGATTTTTCAAGTAGTTTTGGCATATATCAGCAAATATTGCACTATATATTTATGGTTTTCCTTCAAATTACAAAATAGAAAAGCTTGAAAATTACCAACCCAAATTAGCTCATTGTCTTATCAAATCTGTTGGTTCATGACAGGCCAATACCAAGTTCAGGTGAATGTCATGTAATTACTAAGTGATTTGGTATCACAACAAACATGAAAACACAGACACTCGTGTGCCCACTCCATCCCTTTTTAAAATTCTGTCATTGGATTTTTTTTGGTGTTATCTAAGGAAAAGTAACTATAATGCTTTTGCAGTGAAAAACTTGAATTATGCTCAAATAAATACAATTATTGTGAAAGTGATAAAAAGTGGAAGGGGGTTGTCTAGAGAAGATAAAGTAAGTCACTATTTTCCATCAGATGTGATTCAGTAATCTTTGCTGTATATTTTGCCTTATGCTCTCTGACCTTTAAAAACAAATCTAAACCTTTCTTCTTATATCAAACATGAATATCTGCTTCACAAAGAAAGGAAAAGTATGCTATGCAGGTTGATCTCTTGAAGGTGCTGTGAAGTAATAATTTCTGGTGAATGATTGGAGGTCACAACATATTACAGAAGGTAGACATGTACATGGCAATTGGCAGAGACTTGGCAATTTTGTTGTAGAGAGTAACACGGCCTTCAAATATTTTTCTGGTCAGATTTACTCTCCCATATAAATTTGCAGCATTTTATTCCCTTAATCTTAGGTGTTTTTAGCATGTTCACGATCTGTGTGAGTGAAATGTAATATTTAAAGGTATACAGATGCAAAATTCTCTTCCCAGGTTTGAAAATAATGGGAAAAGAAAGGATTGATTTGGAGAGGTTTCTTGATTGAAGAAGATTTGAATTAGATCACCAAGCTTCAAAGCCAGCCTTCCCAAGAAAAGAGATTTTGCCAATGCTAACACTGTCCTTTCTCACGTGTCTGAGAGTCCTACGTACGTAACCAGGACGTTCCAGGTGTGGTAGTATGTGATAACAATGGTCTTGCCTCTGACTGGCCTTTCTGTCCACTCCTCCTGCCACTCTGACGTCAGATCATTCTCCTGAAAGTACAGCTCTATCGTGACTTTCTCTTGGCAGAAATTTATAACAGCTACCGGCATAGTTATAAATTAGGAGAAGTTTTTCACTCCCTCATCGGTGCCTACAGTAACCTCAGTGCGGTGACCATTCATTCATCTGTCCATCCTGTCTCCGCTTTGCTTCTAGTCTTACCGAGCAACCGACCACTGTATCTTAAACACAGCCCCCTCTCCCCCATCTCATAGCTCCCCGGAGCCCTTCTTTTTGTGTCTCCCTGCTGTTCAAGATGTTTTTCAAATGCCAACTTCACCTTACGGGTTTTCTTATTCCTTCAGACCAATGTGTTCTTTCCCTTGTTTATCTTATTTCTCTCCTGACATTGGTCATAGGGATCCTGAGTCATAATTCCTGTATTTTCTAGTCAAATTCCTTTTCTTCCTGAATTGTTAGTTCTTTAAAAATAGGGATTATATTTTATTCATGTATGTGTCTCCCTCAGTGGTTAGTGCATGGCTGCCCATAGTTGTTCTATAGCGCCTGCACGGTTACCTTGTAAGGGGGAGCCTGCTGTGACTGCCCAGGACTGTGTATATGGTGCTGAGACTGTAAATGGAAGGGTTGGCACCGGCGCCCGGAAGGGATCTGATGTGTAAATAGACAGGAGTATTGATGCCACATAACATGAGAGCAGATGAGTTTCTTTTCATTGTTTGTCCAGAAAGGGCTAAGTCGTGACCCTTTACTGGATCCCCTTCACCTTATCAGTGATATACTCTATTGCTTCCATTGAGAAAGATTTTAACTTTGTGGTTAAAGCAAAGCATGGACATTTTCAGACTTAAATTACATCATGTAACAGGACACAAGAGATACTTGATATCCACTTGAGTGAGGTTTAAATGGGAAAAATAAACCTCTCCCGGCAATGGGGAATACCTTAATAAACCCGCATACTCAGTCTGACATACAGAGCTCTATGACAGGAAACTCGAGTAAGGTCTTTGAAAGGTTTCAGGTTCGTTTTATAAAATTATCACTGGTTTTCACTTAGCCTAAAATGTCACTGAAAGAAATCTTACCTGACTCTAAACACAAGCCTAGATAATGTTAGAAGTTATTGGGTTCTTTCATTCCAGATCATTCAAAATGAATAGTCTTGTTCTAAAGGTTTACTCCATGAGAAAACCCTTCTGCTTAGACACACCCTCTTCTGTAGGAAATGTCTACATACACTTTACCATATAATCATGGTGAACAAAAGCATGAGCAAGCAACTAATTTTAGCACTACTGCCTTAGTACAAAGATATCTCTAAATCATAATTGGTTTAGAATGATGCAATCCGCATTCCTGCTCAGGGCAGTGAAAACTAGATTTGGCAACTACCTCGTTCAGCAACCCTCAGAATTAAACTTAGAGCAAGCAGTGTGGTTTAGGCCTGCGTTCTATGATTATCTGTTTTGTGTGTTCAAAGCAGTTTATAGTGATAATAGTGTAACCTAGTGTAACCAATTTGACAAAATTTAAAGAGTGTGGCAGCTCTTTGGAAGGTGCCCCTCATGACTTTTACATTCTTCAAACTTCCTCTCATATCCATTAATAGGTTTCTGTTAACAAACAGGACATACAAAAATGTCAAAGGTATAAGTTTGTATGTGCAGCTTTCTTATGCTTCATTTGGAATTCAGTGTTCAAACAGGCATTTGGAAATGGGAAGTGTTGGACTAGGTTACAGAGGCTGATGTTAAGGTGATCTTATGGTTGCCCAGTTTGGATGAGGCTACTAGTTTTCTACCCAGACACCTGCTTTCTCTGAATTGCGGCCCTCATTTTTTTTCTTCTGGGCCTGTGGCTATCTCATAAAAATGCAAAACAAACAAAAATTATATTTGCAGTATCTCTTTTCAAACTAGTGAAGCCATGTGTCTAATTTCTGGTAAATGGGATGCAGCAGCTTCCATGAACTGCCTTAAAAGACTGAAGACTTGTTCTGTTTTTCCTCCCCTTCTTTCTCCATATTCCTCCTTATTCCTTGGGATTTATATGTGATAGCTAGAGTTCTAGTTAGGACCATGGAAAAAGAGAATTATATCTAGGAACAATCCAGCAGGAAACTGGAAACAGTCTTGGTTCTTAGGACTTCGCTGAGCAGCGCTTCCTTTACAGATCTAACTAGTTGAGTTTTGACGTTTATGTGTAAGCGTATACTCTTCCACATTGTTTTTGCCCTTCTATTTTTGGTCATACTGATATCCCATAGAACAGTATAGCATTTAGTGAACAATGAATCATGGAACAGAGAAACTTAAAGGTGGGAAGGATCTTAGACCTTGTTTGTCTGGTTTATCACTGTATTTCCAGCATCTGGAACAATTTCTGTAGAAATCAGTAAAAAGATATTGAATGAATGAATTTCTGAACAGTCTACAAATAATTTTTTCTTTTGTTCAAAAGATCTACTTGTTATTTCTATTTTGCATCTTATTTCACCAGCCAGAATACCTAAGACTGTGAATTTTGGTCTCCACTTTCCTGTTTACAAATTGGGGTTTCTGGTATATTGTCCTTGTGAGAAGAGTGTTGGTGCTTAAGCTGAATGTTCTTCTAAACGTTAATATTTTCCTGTAATTTTTACCTAATTGTGTTACGTTTTTTCAAGTACAAAGGCTTACTGAAATCTTGCGATAACCAATGTTTTATCTTAGTTATATTCGTTTATGAGTCGAAAACGTTTGACTCCTCAGGCGCCTATCCCCCCGTGCATGTTTTGCGTGTGTCAGGGAACAAACGGCTTTTGAATGGTTCAGAATAAATTCTGACTGACTCATATATCATTTATTTTTCACTGCCTGAAAATCTTTAAATAGAAAAAACAATCTGAAAAACATTTTGACATAAGGATTAACAAAGAAAATTGTTCAAAGAGACCAATGGTTGGTTCTCTTAGAAAACTGCCTTTAACGCAGATACAAGAAAGCCAAGCAAAACAGTGACTTTCCAAAGAAACAATTCAGAAGTGAATTCATCGTTATGGTTTACTAACTAATTTATGCAGTTAATTAACATTTATGGTTCATCACAATGTTAATAAGACCAATCAAAATATTTAAAGAGGTTTTATTTTTTGTTTTAATTATTTTGAGAGTTTATATCCTTACATGTATAGAACAGAGAACTAAATTACTAGTCACTTAGTTCATAATAATTAGTTCTAATTATTATGAGAATTAAAAGAATCCATAGTCAAGATTATCTCTTAATAGACCTATTAATTATGAACATATTTTTGGCACTTTGTATATCACATTATACATCAAATTGTGCTCGTTATGTAGGTTAATTTATGTAATCTATAAAAATTGCACAGTAAAAAATCAAATTATAAATAATTTCTGAAACTGATTTATGATGTTTTTTAACTGTTGGTTTTCACATTTTAAAATTTGTATCTCTTTCCCCATATACCCTTATACATGATTTATGCATGAATTTTTGTTATTAATTTATTAGGAGTGGCATCAACAACTAAAAACTGCTACCTAAGTGTTATCAGATAGAATGGTTTAAGATCAACTTCTCTAAAATAAGATTCTTTACATTATTTCCATAAATTTAATTCGTTATCATCTGTCTTGTCCACATAGTAGGTAAATTCACCTAGTACTTTATACCACAACATATTGCAAATAACGTTCCTGAAAGGTATACTCCCACCAGCATTAGTTATGATCAGGTATCTTGTTAGAGGATTGAGATTTTTCTGCAGCCATGACAGTGAAATCTCATTTAAAAATTTTACAGTGAAATTTGTCACAGCCATGGCCATCTCACTATGTGTTTATTAGGAGAGCCTTGGCAAAAACTTTAGACTCCTATAATCAAAAAAAAAAAAAAAAAAAAAAAACCAACTGTCCAGTCAGTTGATTTTTATCTGCCTTTAATCTGCAACGCAAATGTCTGAACTCTCAGCTGTTCCAAAGGTAATATCTCAACTTGTCTGCTGTTTGATTTTTATCAAAAAGTTGATTGAATGAAACATTGTGAATGGGAAATAATTGCAAGGCCATGCAATCCATTCCTTTAACTAGTCTGTTCTTTAATCTGATTTTAATCTATGTTTAAATCAGAATCATAGTTAACTCTCAAGAAGCTGTGTATTTGGCTTCCATTGTTTGGGGGCCCCACTTATCTGTCCCTACCAGATTCCAAAGAATGGCCTCCATGGCACTTTCTCCTTTCAGAGTCTGCGAGGGCTCCTGATGAACAATTAATGCTGTTAAGAGCATTATTATAAACCCTCCACCCATGTATCAGGGGTCCTTTGGACATCATAATCAGACGAAAGATGGTTTCAATCTTTCAGATGAAAGATTATGTGCCATAACCTCAACTTGACCATTGTTTTATTTACTGAATTTACTTTCCCCACCAAACCTGCTTACCGTCCCGTATTTACCTTTCCAATAATTAAACTGACTGTGCATCTTACCACATTGTCAATCACCAATCTTTACCATTCTGCCTACAAGAGATCTCTAAAATCCATCCACCTGTCACAAGACTCACTGCCCTTAGTGTTACTGATTATTTTCCTTTTGCCTCAGGCTCACCAAGGCAATGTCACTCATGCGGTCTTTATTTAAAAATTCAGTACTTTCTTCATCCTAGATTTTCAAAAATTATTTTTGGTTTCAAAATATTTTCACATTGATATTAACATTAATTAACATTTAATATCAATTTAATATTTAATATTTTATTAGATGGTTTTTATCTTGGTTCCTGAGATCTTTGGTGAAATGTTGTGCCTGAAGCAAGTACCTCCTCACTCATTTTACTCTAGTCCCAACAGTGTTCCCCAAGCCCCCATTACTTGGCTTTATTAAATTTTGCTTTTACCTAAATCAGGAATAAAATAACTACAAAGGATTAGAGGATGGCGGCAGAGAAAGCAGAGGAATTGAGACTTTGCCTTCCAGTCTGAAAGTGTTTCAAGAGAGCAATGGAAGAAGATTAACACTAAGACAAATTTAAAGTTTTAATAATTACCTTGGACAGGTCACTCAGTGTGTGCATTAAGACTACATTTGATTGGATTGTTCGTTTGGACTTGAGTTGTATGAGTTCTCAGATATACCTTGGATGCTAACCCCTTGTCACTGCTGGTGTTTGTAAATATCTTCTCTCATTCTGTTGGTGGTTTATTTTGCTATGCAGAACCTTTTTAATTCGATAGAGTGCCATTTATTTATCTTTGCCTTTACTTCCCTTGCCTTTGGGATCAAATTCTCTAAGACGAAGGTCCATAAGTTTAGTACTTATTTTTCTTCTGTATTATTTTATTGTTTCAAGTCTTATAATTTAGGTCTTTCATCCATTTTAAGTTAATTTTTGTATATGGGGACAAATAGTAGCCAAAGAGACATACAAATGGCCAGAAGATATAAAAAGGATGTTCTATTTCACTAGCTATTAGGGAAATGCAAATCAAACTACAATGAGATAGACACCACCTCATACCTGTGACAATGGCTGTTATCAACAAGACAAGTAATAACCTGGAGAGGTTGTGGAGGTAAAGGAACCCTTATTCACTGCTGGTGGGAATGTAAATTGGTACAGCACTATGCAAAACAGTATGGATCCAGCAACCTCTCTTCTGGGTAGCTACCCCCAAACTTGAAAACATTCATTCCCAAAGATGTATGTACTCCTAATGCAGCATTGTTTATGGTGGTGAAGACATGGAAACAGTCTAAGTGTCCTTCACTAGATGATTGGATGAAGAAGATGTGGTACATATGTACAATGGAATAATGCTCAGCCACAAGGAAAGATGAAGTACTGCTATCTGTGACAACATGATGGATCTTGAGACTCTCATGTCATGCTAGACAAAATAAGTCAGACAGAAAAAGTTAAGAACCATATGATTCACTCATATGTGGGATATAAAATTGAAAGCAACAAATAAACAAACAAGAAAAACAAATGAAAACTCATAGACACAGGGAACAGTGTGGTGGTTACCAGAGGGAAGGGGGTGGGAAGATAGTAAAGGGGTCAAATATGAGTGGCAATGGAAGAAGATTTGATTCTGGGGGGTGGGCACACAATGCAATATACAGGCTAATATATAATAGAATTGTACACTCGAAAACTATATAATCTTATTAAGCAATGTCACCCCAATAAATGTAATTTAAAAAAGATAAGTGGGCAAAAAGGCTATATTTGCAACTTGGAGTTACCATAGGCTGAATTACCTAGGAATAAATTAAATAGTCACATGTCTGCTGCTGTTTCATCCAAAGCTGAGTAAATGTTCCTCCTTCAATTAAATACTAAAAGGAAATGGTGAGACAGAAAAATGCTTGTTCTTAGTTATTTCAAAAACTGGACTTGTGACCAAATCTATTTTTTTTTGTTGTCTATTCCTTCTCTCTAATTTGTTCACTGCTTTATCCTTATTACCTAGAACAGTGCCTGACACATAGTAGGAGCTTAATATTTTGAAATTCATATACAATTGCTCAATAAATATTTATAAAAGCCTACTATGAGCCATCCACTTTTCTATCAGCTGGGACTGGAGAGTGAACAAGACATCCAAAACCTAGAGAAGCCTTCCTTTATTCTCAGGCAGGCGAGGGTGTAATCTGATGGCAACTGGCAACATGAACATTCACCGTACATTTTGTAGTCTTTTGCAAGTGTATCTGCTATAAGTTACACATATCCATCATATTTACCACATTGTCTCTTATGCCTAGTGGCCTGGCATATGGAATATACTCAATGAAGATTTAAATTCATGAGTTAACCACATTTCTCAGTATTTCTTCTATGAAGACCTACCTGAGTAATTACTTTTAAATATAAAAGTTAGAGTTACTCTTGAGAAAGAGTTTCTCTTTCTGAGAAACTGTTATGTGAATGTTATTGATTATTTACCCTGAACCTATTACCCCTTGTTTCTTCCTAATAGAACTCTGACCTGGTTCAGGAACCCACCTTCCCCACCTACCCCTAAGATTCAAGGGATGCTGACTCCTTTTCTATTGCTGGGTATTTTTTAATTGTTTTATTTTATTTTTACTTAAAAATTATTGTGGTTTTAGTACAGTTGTCCCAATTTTCTCCCGTTGCTCTCCACTGCCTTGGCCACCACCCCCATTGACCCAAATAGTCCTAATAAAAGTATTTAATCTTGTCAGCTATGATTGCTTTACCTGTGGCCAACCAATTTAGTCAATTTAATCTGAGATGTTTTGTAAGGGCTTGCTTCTTAGAAAATTTCCACTTATTTACCTGAGGGTCTGTCTTCAGTTCTTAATTGTGTGTGGTTTTGCCTCCCAGGGGACATTTAGCAATATCTGGAGATATTTTTGATTGTCACAACTTAGGATACTACTGGCATTTAATGGGTAGAGGCCAATGATGAAACAAAGTATCCTAAAGAAATATTTGTCCCAAAATGTCATTGGTACCAATAGTGTAAAGGTGGAGAAATCCTGATCTAACACAAATGAGGAAGCATGGAGCTCTGGCTGACGGCTCCTGCCATGAGACGACCACAGGAAAAGTGGCTTTAGGCTGAGCCTCAGTACTGTAGATGTTAGAAAGAGAATGAGAAAGATCATGGGCTCCCGATTATATCTCCAAGTAGTTGTTGCAACTGACCTTGAATCTGACCTTGGCTTTGGACTTTAGTTATCTGGTCCAATGCATTTCCTAATTGCTTATGCCAGTTTGAGCTGGATTATTTTTAAATAGCCATCGAAAGCATTTGAACCTATACCAGTGTGTGTGTGTGTGTGTGTGTGTGTGTGTATAAACAATAGAAATCTAGTTGCTTTCATGTTTTTACTTTTTTTAAGATTTTGTTTATTTTTAGAGAGAGGAAGAGGGAGGGAGAAAGAAAGGTAGAGAAACGTGATGTGTGAGAGATACATCAATCAGTTGCCTCTCACATGCCTCTAGCTGGGGACCTGGCCCACAATCCAGGCATGTGCCCTGACTGAGGATTGAACCAGTGACCCAGTGACCTTTCAGTTTGCAGGCTGGTACTCAATCCAGTGAGCCACACCAGCCAGGGCTTTTTTTTGCTTTGGTTTTCAACCAAAAGATTATTCCAATCTTAATAAGTGTAGAAGTTTTTCACCTGCATATGTCCCTTCAAGTTTTCTACATAGCCTTCTATTTTAGTTTGATTTATATATTTTTGCACTGAATATGTGTAATGCATATATTTGAAAGTATTCTTTATCAGCTTTATTGAATAATATAGATTTTATTAAATGATAGGTCACAATAAGGACTAAAAATGTATTTGTGAGATTAAGAATAAATTTTACCAAACAATGCTTTTCTCCATATTAGCATTCCTTATATTTAGTTGGTTTTTGAAAATTGTACTGCAGCCCATGATGTAACTCAGAGATAGCACAGGAGACACAGCTTTACCTGTAAGCCATTGTTTTAGGAGGTTGAAACCTACAGGTTAGCCGCTGTTCTTTTTCACCGCAGGCATGTCTAGCCATCCTCTCCTTGGGCAAAAACAAACAAGTAGAATTATGTGAGTTTTCTTGTATTTCTTAGATCTGTTATTAAAATGGATCTTTAAGTATTTGCAGAATAGTTAAGTCAAGACTCCAGGATTTTGAGTTCTTAGCCCTTGTTGAATGATTCTGTGTTCTGTCTTATGAGAATGGTTGTGGGGGGCCTACAAAAAATTAAAATGAGAATCAGTTGCCAAAAGCAACTATATAACATTTTAGAAACCTGAAATCTTAATAATGCTTTATAAGAGATAAGTGATAACTGTGCAAGTTTTTGAGAAATATAACCAAAAAATTACTAAAGGGTCATTTAAAATATATCTTAGGATTGCTTTGATTAATACACGATGGTTAAACTTAGTTTATGATGACTATATATTTTCACTAGCAGGGGAATCTGCTGCATTTTCCATTGGTTCATGGTGTCAAGTCACTTGATGTGGCTGTACTTTAGGCACGCTCTGAAAGTTACTGTTGTGTATAATAAACATAGTGTGAGAAGATTGTAGCTAATCTCCTTTCTCCAGCAAGTTCTGAGGTTCAAATAAGAGCTTAGCTTTTCAGATATCCAAACAACTCAGGCCCAGTCGCAGACCGAGGGATATAGAGGTTCATAAATGAAGTTTTTGATATTCACATATCCCTTTCAGACCAGGAGTAAAAGGGTTGTCTTGGCACATTGCCCTATGTGGAAGAAAGCAGAGCTTGAGAGGGAAGGAATTCCAGAGCCCTAGGACCCTGACCTAGGGACTTTCTCCCCAGTTCCTAGATCATCAATCCTGAGATCTGCCAATTGTTGTGAGTCAGTGGTGGGGGAGGAAGTTAGGGGTTAGAGAGTCAAAAGCATTCTTAGCAGGGTGAGTACTAGAGCCTTGAAGTTGAAGGTAACAGTTTTAAATGCTTTCAAAGTTGTTGCAAGTGTCAGGAGCCAATGATTTGTGAGATCTGTCCTTGCTTGTGCTTCACCCCTCTAACCTTTGTCCAGGGCTGGCCTGCACAAGTGGTGTAGGCAGCTGCCAATGGAGTGTGATTTGAAGGGCATCAAGAGGCCCACTTGGCCCTAATTATTTTCCCCTGGGTCTGTCAAAACTTACCGATCAACTAGGACAACATCTGGCTCAATAAATCTTGGATGGATGGATGGATGGATGGATTGATGGATGAATTGCTTAGCACATATGGGTTTAGTAGTTATTGCCTGCCAGGTACTATGCAAAATGCAGAGGATTCAAAAGTAAACACAATAAATATTTTTCCCTTTTTCATGAGGCTCCAAATCTAGTTAGACAGAAGATAAAACAAATATAGCAGTTAGAAGTGGGGGTTCTGAAAGTTTAGAAGGAAATAAACAGGGTGCCAAAGGAAAGGGACATTAAAAAGTTCTTCCAAAGAAGGCATTTCTGATATGAAAAATGACCCCAGTTGAAATGCAAAGATATTGGCAGGAAGAAATACTACAATCTTATTGGCCCTGGGTAGGTACTTGGGGAATGCACCCATGAAAGAGTGAAAGTAGAAACAAGGGAATCAGGAACTTTGGATGGAGGGAAACCATTTCAAGGAAAGGAAAACTGAGTTCCCGTTTGCTGCCCAGGTAGCCGTGGGCTGAGTGGAGACTAGGACAGGGACGGCCTGTGAAAACCAGGACAGCCTCTGAGCTAGAGCCCTGGTCTGGGCACTGAGGAGCCTGGAGGAGGGTGTCCAGGACCAACCAGCCAGAGTCCCATTGGCAATGATGCATCCCAGAAATTCAAGTTGAATAGATGGGCTGCAGGAGCAAATAGTGAGTGTAAAATGGTGAAAACTTTATGAGAGTTTTTTTTTTTTTTCCCTGGTGGAAAATTGAGACCATCATATCAATCAGAGGTGAAAGAATTGACTTTGGGGCTACAGGTTTAGTAACAGTTAAGAGGGAAATCCTGGAGTTATTTTAAAGAAAAGATTCATTTGTTCATGGTTAGAATTTTTTTGGCCACTCCTAAAGCCATTTGATTTACTGTTAAATCCAACTGCCTTTGGATTAATCATAGAAAAGAGTTGCCTGAGTCATAATAAAAATTAGCTTTATCTATGATCATACTTACTTTATCTTTCTAAATTTGAGGAGCAACAATCAACAGTGGACTACTAACTGAATGAGTGAATAAATGAATGAGTGGTGAGTGGATGAAGTAATGAATGGCAGAGTGAGATTCATTATTCTGCTGTCCATGACACATTTATGTGCTCTTCTCACATCTTTCCTTCATTCATCTGACACAGTGCTTCTGGGAAAATAAAAAATAATCTCACCTCAAATTCCTTGATTTTGTATAAAGTGCTCTAAGTTTTGTTTATATATGTGATTAGCCAGGCTTCTGAAGTTCCATTATGTATTCCCGAAGCACCCAAGCACAGGCTGACATATAAAAGATGAAAGTTCAGCATTGGGGGTAAGCCTTAAACTAAATTTGCACTGCTTCCTGGTGTCTACTTCAGAATTCCAAAGATAAGAGTCCCTTTATTTGCAATCCATTATCACTATTTAAACATCTTTCATTGCTGAAGCTGTACTTTCAAGGAGTTAGATGGGTTGATTTTGAACAGTAGCGGTTCGCAAAGACGGAGAGCCCTCACCTCCCTACCCCATCTCCTGCTCTGTTTTTCTGCTTCCAGCATGAAGACTGTCTTTAGCGTCAGAGGAATGAATTTTTCTCTCTGAAAGACATCAGGGGAAACGAAGTGAAGTAAAATCTCAGAAGCAATCTTTTCAAACTTGTTAAATTTCCCTCGACAAATCATTGTTTCTGCTTTCTAACAATAACCAAAAAGCTTTCTTGAACATCAAATAGCTCTTGCAAAATGACATTTTAAAAATATTAAATGTACACAAACTGGAAACATATGGCTAAAATATCAAACATTTAGGAGTTAGTGAATTAAATGGAAAAACACCCCTGAAAGCACATTTTATATTGTTATTGCAAAACCACAATGTTACTAATATTGGATAAATTCTGAAAACAGCTGGACTTTGGCTTTCTCTAATTGTGTCTGACCCAAATCACTTAAAAAAAAAGAGAGAATGGTATTTCTGTACATTTCTCTTCCTTTCAGAACTGAGGGTTCTGGACTACAATGAGAATGCTTACCGAATTCACTGTCTCCTTGTGCAAAATAAATAAATAAGAGTGAGCCTGCAGCCCACTGCTTGGTTTCCATGACAATGGAGGAACAATGGTTTTTGAAAGTCGCAGATAATCTCTAATCCTCATTGTTTTTTTCTCTTTCAACCCAACCTTTCTCTAGAATGACTAGCATGATGCAAAATTGACTAATGATCTTCTCTCTTTCCCTGCCTGACCCTACACACACACCCCCACCCTCCTAGAGGTGCCAGGGGGGCGTGAAGTTAGGAAAAGGCAGGCAGTAGGAGGGAGAGGAAAGAAAAACAAACCGAGTGATCAACCCCAAGCAGCTGACCGTTGGCTGTTTTCTATTATTCACTGATTTGAGCTTTCTCAGATGTGTGTGTGTGTGATTTTTTTTAGAAGACTTTCATGTTGTGTTTTCTTTCCTCTCTTAGAGCTAACCACCTTTTTCCGAGCAAGGGAGCAAAGCACTTGAATGTGGTCCAGGTAGGCTGCCAGATTCTCGGGATGTTCAAGCACAATGTTTCCATCCTCTCTGCTCTGAAAACAGGCTTTTAAATTGTGCATGAAGCCTTGTCAGTGACTAACAAAACGAAAGTCACAAAGTAGTGGTGGAAATTCAAAAGCAGTTCATCAATCTTTGGTATTTACATACAGCTCTGAATATGAAGATACCTCTTGAATTGTGCAGTTTGGTATTTTATATATCCACTTACTTTATAAGGGGCAGCCTGCAGTTTATAAAAATATGATCCCCATTGAGTTATGTTTTGATCTACCCTCTCTATCATTGCACTTTTAAATTCTTGTGTCATGAATTAAACATGGCCCAGTCTCATCATTTAAATAAAATCCGCCTACTGGGAGCACTATGCATGGCCTGGGTCAAATCTGTGGAAGCGCCATTGTGAAAAGAATGCCCTCCGGCCATGTCTTTTCTGTTTCAATTGTCCAAGGGCTAAGAATGAGCACCAAAGAGGAAGGAACACATCAATCTGAGTCACCAACACTTCAAAGATGCCCACTCTTTCTCTAAGATCCAATATACTGCAGGCTTTCATCAGACATAAACTGACTTAAAGGAGTTTCCCAAAGGAGATAGACTTTAAGTAAAACTGCTTTCCGTTTGTTGCAGATACAGTTTTTTTTGGTAGATGGAATTTTTTATAAGTAATAAAAATAATTCTAAAATAATCATTATAATAATCTAAGAAGTAACAATTTTGTTCCAATTTAGCACAGTGCAAAGTGCTTTACACACATTATATGATTTATTTTTAAAACCCTATAAGATAGCTAATGATATTACTCATCGGTTCTGCTATAAATGAGGACAAGGAAGCACAGAGAAGTTCAGTGTCTCCTTGGAGTTCACGAGCACCAGGTTTGAATTGCCTTTATCTTATTCCAAAACTTAAACATTAGGCTTGAAAGCGTATGTATTGTACTTGTTCATTTCATTTATATACCAAAATCTTTCTTAAAGAGCCCACTAATGCTCATGTAGTTTGATTCTGGGACAGTCAAAAGAAATTTTATTCAATTTTGGCTGTTGAAGGTCACTTCTGATAGCTTGAAAATGTCACAGTGGAATGCATATTTGAAGCATGTACATTGCCCACATGTAGTCCAAGATTTCTAAACCTAGACCAGTTTTTCTTCAATATTTGTTTTTTATTTATATTGTCATATAATTTTGCTTAAGTTAAATATATACTATATATATGGCATATTTATTAAAGAAGTAAACATTAAAAAATAAAAAAGGGATATGGATTAATGTCTTGACTATATAAAGAGTTTTTATGAATCAATATGAAAATGTAAACAACAAAACTGTAAAATGGACAGAGAATATATCTAGTAAATTCAATGAAAAATAAACAGAAATGGTTAAACTCAAACACATCGGATAAAATGTTTAATATTGATTATAATTATAGGAATAACGATATGATAGTACTTTAATCTTTTTTAGTGTATAAAAGATTAAAATTATGCTTCATATCTATTGTTTTAAGGCTATAGAAAATGAGCATTTTTAAACATCACTTGTGGGAGTATAAATGATTAAACCATGTGTACACATATACACAGTTAAAATATAGGTAGAACTCTCAATACTTAAAAATGTTTATACACCTTGAGCCAATAATTTTATTTATAGCAATTTATATGGAGCAAATATGAGGAATATACAATTTTATATATGAAGATATTTTGCAAATCTTATTTTAACTTTAAAAATATTAAATAATTTATAAATTCAACACAACATAAAAGCCTAGCTAACAACTTTATGATTTAGCCATATGACAGCCATACTTTAAAACCAATTAATTTAAAAACAATATAGCATTTACAACATACTGTCATGAAACAAAAGATATGAAATGAATATATACAGTATGATCTCAATTTTTAAAATAAATACCTTTTATGTAGGTGTATATATAATACAGCTATATTATATATTATATATGCATATATAATATCTAATGTAATAGGAAAATATGTATCAGTTATCTGAACACAGAATTATGTGATGTTTTCTTTATTTTTAATTTTTCAGAACTTAAAAATTTGCTACAATAAATATGTCTATATATCTTTTATAATTGAAATATATAAAATATTTTTCATAAAATAAAGGTGAATATGGCTAAAATAATATAGATGAAATAATAATGGTGTCCTCAGGAAATAATAGCCCAATATAAGTCCAAAATACTGCTCTTAGTGTACTTGTTTATTTGAGCAACTACATGAAAGAATTTCAACCTCTCTATTACTTACAGCAATGTGAATTAAAACAAGTACAGTATGAGAATATTATGCTAAGTGAAATTAGTCAGTCAGGAAAATCTAAGAACCACATGATTTCACTCACATGTGGGATATGAAACTGAAACTCATGGACACAGACAACAGTGTGGTGGTCACCAGAGGGAAGAGAGTGGAAGGGGTGGGTGATGGAAAAAGGAAAAAAAAAAAAATAGAAATAAAAGACAAATCAGGTAAAGTGATTTCCCCTATGTCTGCTGATGTTTCGTGCTGCTGAAGATGGAAAGAATAGTGATTTGTTTGCAGAGGCTGATGCCTGGAGTGTGAAATCGCTACAGCCTTTTTGGAGGGCAGTATGGTACAATCTGTCAAAATTTAAAATGTGCATACATTTAGAATTAGCAATTTCACTTCTAGGAATTGATATGACTAACTATCCACCCATGTGAACAAAATTGCATATATGAAATGATCATTGTAGCATTTTTTAATAAAGGCAAATAATTAGGGACAATCTAAATGTTCATCAGAAGTAGAGTGCTTAAATAGACTTGGTAGCTGCTGAAAATTTTTGAGAGATCTGTATGTAATGACATAGATATATAGATATACAAGACATTATTATGTTTTAAAAAGCACATGGCACAGCGGTGTGTGTATGATGGTTTAACTGAGGTTTGAAAAAAATGGGAATATGTAGAAAAAAATTGAAAAGATAAATTCTACACTTAACTGTGGTTATCTCTTTGGAGGAAAATGAGCCAAGAATTGTGGGAAGCAATGGAACAGAACTTTTATTTTTTATTTTTATTCTTTGATGGTATTTGCAGTGAGAAGTATTCATGTATAACTTACATAATTAAAATGATTTAAAATGTTAAGTGAACCAAGAAAAGTGTTAGTCATTTATTCTAAATAAACACTAATATATTGGCAGATATCATGCTGTTAAAACTGTGAATTACTTTCCCTAAAATAAAAGTATTTCCCTTCTTCCCTGAAACTATTTTAATTTTTGTGGCTAGCATAAAGCTGATCTTGGCAAGAGCAAAAGGCATTCTCACAAGAGGAGAAATCCATAGAGCCATACCTCCAATATATTAAGTTGCAACAGACCTTTCTTTAAGGCTTTTGGTTATATCATCAGCTCTTAACAAAACATTTTTATTTTTCCAGTTTGAAAATCCTCCAGTGACCATTTTGCCTGATTTCTCTTTTGTCTTTCTTTCATTTCTTCATGACAGTAATGCAAAACAAATTTTGATAAAAATGTCTTGTTCGTTTTTTTGACTGCTCAACTCTCTGCTTCCAAGCTCAGCCAAAGAACATTAATATTTTGAAAGGAAATAATTTTTCTCTTTGAATTGTATTGTTTTTCAAAGCTGAAAAAAGTCTTTTTTATTAAAAAGTAATTTATGTTAATTTTGAAATGTTAGGTAATATACAGGGTCTGGCACAAATAATGCCCCTTTTTATTACAAAATCTTTTATTACAAAATCATAAGCATGTAATTTGTAACATAACAATATCACACCAAGCATACCATATGGCATTTTAGGTGAAATGTTCAAATTGAAACTATAAATTATTACTCTCATATTATTACCCTACCAAACACACTCAAGCAAGCATTACTTCTGCCGGAACCTGTATATTTGTATGTAAATATAAAGAAAGTAAAAATATCCCTCCAATCCTATCACAAAGAGACAACCATTTTCAACATTTTGGTATGTATCCTTGGTGTACTTCAAATTTCTCATATCTTGTTTATTTTCCTCATGTAATCTACCGCTCACCATATTTTCTTTGATAACAACAGCATGCACAGGATTATATTACATGGATAGTCTATTTTTAGACATTGATATTTCTGGCAGGCCCAAATGGTTGTCAATGCAACAGCCTCTTCATCTTCCTGTTGACAAATTCTATTTCCTGTAACAGAGTGTGAAATGCCAGTTAATCACTTTCTCAGCCTCCCTTGCAGCTAAGGTATAGGGCATGAAGTCTAAACTTGATCAACGGGACCAAGGAAAGTATCTGGAATAGATTTTCCTCCTAGGTAAAAATAGGAAGGCTTGGAGAAACTGCCCTCTTCCTGACTTTAGATGTTACTGTGTGAGGCATGATGCCCAGAACTATAGGAGCTTTCTTATGATCCTGAGGAATGAGCCTAAGAGCAAAACTGTGCCAAGGGTAATAGGGTGTGGAGACTAAGATTCTGAGTCTTTGATGACATTCCTGAGCTACTGAACTAATGTTCTTTTCAGGAATCCTTATGAGCTAATAAGTACTATTTTAATCTACCTTAATCAAATACTTTGTTGCTTGCAGCCCAATGAGAGCTAACTGATACAGGGTTGTTGCCAGTTTTTCATTATCTCAAACAAAGTTGACATTTTCGTTGATAAATGTTCAATTTTGTAATTCTGTTCAAGTGTATTCCTGAGATATCCTTAGTTAGTGGAATTCCTGGATCAAAGGTTAGGCTCGCTTTATAAATTTAAAATATTTAAGGGAATTTTAGTCAATTTTTTAGTATTCTATTCCTTATTCTTGTATTTTCTATTGTGGCTTACTTTAAAGAGTAATATCATGAGCTAAGGAGATACACAAGTTCCTGACCACATTACTTACAATTGTACATGGTTGATTTTACACATGTTACTTATCTCTTCTTTAGTTTGCTCACATGTAATACCAGGATTAAAAAAAAAGTACCTATGTTATTTGTCTTTTTGGTGAGGATTAGATAAGTTAGTACCTGTTAAATTACTAGAACTGTCTACTTCATTGTACATGTTCTTTGTTCCTCAGTGTAGCCTCACACCCTACTCCACTAATTGATATTTTTATTTTTTATTTATTTTTTATTTATTTGGAAACTATTTATTTATTTTTTAAACATTTTATTTATTTATCTTTAGAGGGGAAGGGAAGAAGAAAGGGAGAGAAATATTAATGTATGGTTGCCTCTCGTGCATCCCTTGCTGGGAACTAACTAGCCTGCAACCCAGGCATGTGCACTGACTGGAAATCGAACCGTCATCCTTTGGGTCACAGGCCCCAGCTCAATCCACTGAGCTACACAAGCCAGGGCAGTAATTGATATTTTTAAATTGCTTAATAAATATTTATTAAATAAGTGAAGGAAAGAATAGTAAGTCCAAGATTACTCTCTGGACTAAGCATTTCTGCAATCCATTCTGTTTGCTTTTGCCTCTCTTATTTGTCTTTTTTCTGATACCATAAATTTAGCTGGATTATCATATTACAGTTAAGAGTAAGTGCAGATTTTTAGACAGAAGATGCTGAAATATGAAACATCTTTAGGATGGGCCACTGCATTACAAAAATTTAGTTTGCTCTTCCCATATACCCACTTGCTCTTTGAAATCAAAGTAGTGAGCAAGGATTGTACATTCAAAAGAGAAGGATTCTTATAGTTTATGGTCTTTCAGGCAATAAAGCAATTTGCTCCATAGTATTCCAGATAATCAACCAATGTCTGATTGAATCTCCCTGTTATTATTTTAGAATCTCAGAGGTGGGTGAAGACCATCAATAGAATATTATTTTATCCAACATGAGCATTAAACAAAACAAAGATATCATGTTTCTTAGATATTCTATTTTAAGTGTTAATTGTAGATTCCTTTTTAAAACTCTAATTTTTCAGGGAAATAGATTCACAAAATGAGCAATGAGAGCACAAAATACATGACATTTTATACATATAAATATATATGTTACAGTGTATGTGAACATACAAATCTGTTTTCTATAATAAATTTTACCATATTATTAAGTGCAAATAGAATAATCCTGCATCAAAGGACTGTTGAACTTAATGGAAGTTTTATGTGACATACAACTATCTTACCCTTTGGCTAATAACTATCAATCAAACCCACTCATTGCCCTCAGTTATGTACTATCCTTTTAAGGTTTTAAAAGCAGGTCACTTCAGATCTTTAGGGCATTATATTATCTCCCTAATCTACTCAACAGTATACGAGGCTACCAAAATGAAATGACTATTCCAACCTGTAGAAACTGTCAAGATTGTTACAGTGGTTCTTTGATAACTTGTATTTAACTGGTTTTGAGAGTAGTTTTACTTGGAAAAAGGAAAAGTAGAGAAGAGTTGTACCTGAATATTAAGCTTTTAAAATATAATTAATGACAAGAAAAGGAAAAGAAATGCATATTCTACACTTACTCTATTAGTTAATAGAATAAATATTTGTAGATATTAATCCATTTAATCCATAATGTTTACTCTATAATTCTATAGAGTAAATATTAGAATAAATTAAATAGATTAATTTTACTCTATTAATTAATAGAGTAATATTAATCTTAATATTAATAGATTAATATTAATAGATTACCCAGAATGAACTGCTGACCAGTAGAAAAGCCACAAATGAAGCACAAAAAGAGCAAAATAAAGACTGTTATAGGTATAATATCTAAATTGTGGTCCCCCCAAAACCAAGTTTATGGACTCAAAAGACTGTGCCAATCAGCAAGCTAACAAAACAGTTTGCAGGAGCACCAGGAGCACATTTCAAAAAGTAACTTATACAACAGGCTTAAAGGTCAGAAACTGGCATTTTATATTAAATCAACTATTGGTATGTTGGTGGTGATAGGTGTGTGCCTTCATATATTTAAAAAGACCAGTCATTTCCTAGTAGGATCTAGTGTAAATCTGTATATTTTCAAGTTATTTTTTTAATTAAATGACAAAACTCTTTGCTTGAAAAGCTCTGATTTATCTCCCTGTATTTTCTAGTTGACAATTACTATTTTCAGAGAGCTATAATACTTGATGTCTACTGCTATGAAAACAAATCTTTCACTCATTTATTCATCAATTCTTTATTGAAGACCTACTATGTGCCTGGCACTGTTCTCGGTATTTGGAATGTAGCAGGGAATAAATCAGATAAAACATCTTTCTCTAAGGGAACATTACCAAGAAAAGGACTACTGAATTAATCAATTTGGCTGAGGGATCAGGATGTATTCAATAATAGTCATGCAGCACACTTTTAAGGATGAGGATTAAATTATGAAATATATTTTTAAATGAATTTACATAAATAATTTGAAAGGAACTAACTCCCCTCTTTCTTCCCACAGATGGGAATTTGATCAATGTCCTATGTCAGAAGAGGGCTTGGAACCAAGGATTGATAAACTATAAAAGTAGTAGATGAGCAGTAGTTGCTTCACCTTTTGTAAATGTTTACATATTTTAGAAAAAGCTCCCATCCTCTTTCTAATGACATTCGGGTGTCTCTACTCTGTTTCTGGCAAAGTCGGAGTGTGGAAAGGGAGAAAAGACCTCCTACTCTAATTCCTACTTCTTAGGCTGGGCTCTTCTCTGCTGAGGGCCAGATTTGATGTGGCAGCACCTCAGCTAGTCCAACATTTCAAGCCTCTTCTTTTACCCTACACAAATGGCACTTGACTTCTTGAATTATCAGTGAGCTCATGTGTCCGGCCACCATGTCAGCTCTTGTAAGTTGTGTCACTTTGCCGTGTAGTTTTTCAGGATCACATTCCCGTGGTGGTAGGTGGTCTCCTGAGCATACCGAGAGGGAGGCTCTGTGAGGCCGGAGCCTGGTGCACCCTCTAACCTGTGACAAACACTCAGGCCAGCCACACCCGCCTTGCCTGCAAAGAATCTTGAAAGGCCTTTAGTGTTTTATTCCTATGGGTCAATGAAACATGATATTTAAAATGGTGAATGGTACAAAATTAAGAGCCTGAGAAACATAAACAATTTTGGAAGAGAAATACATATTTCTTAATGCTGATTAATATCAAAGCAGCAGTTTTTGATAGTACAATAAAAGTTGCCAACACTTGTTTTGATAACTTATTTACTTAATACATTATAATCCTCAGAATCAAATTTGTTTTCAGGGAAATCCAAAAAAAAATAAAGCCAACTTTCTCTGTCTTTTTACCTCTTTCCTGTAAGTCTATCATAGTCCTTGACTTGCCCTCACTGACCTTGGAAAAGGCTGATATTGGTGATGGAGAAGGTATAGGTGAGAGAGTAAGTCAGAGAATACAAAGAAGCTTCTAGAATAGAAGGGGCAATGAGAGATTCACCCATGAAGTTGTCCCACTTCCTCTCCAGTAATTACTGTTTTGTGCAAGTGTTGGTTCCCACTTATAGCCACAGAGTGTAGCATTAATATCTCATATATTTGTTAAAACATTAAATTAATTTAATTCAAACTAAAATTGACTTGTATATATTGAAACACCAGTGGAGGCTTTGAAAATTGTGCTATTTTTGTTTGTGTGTTTTAAATATATATTCTAATTATTCACATTTTATCTGATCTTGTTACTTCTTATTTGGTTAAGTACCACAGCTACTAAAATAACTCTGAAAGAATCTTTCGCATGATTTTTCCAGAATAGCTAGAATTCTGGAATGCTGTAAGCGTTCCAGTGTCTTTTCAGGCTATTTCCTAATGGAATAATGGTTACAGATCCTCATAATGATAATCTTCACTACATTCCTTTTCTGCCATCCCACTTCTGCAGAAGCAGACTTAAAAACCAGAATAGAAAACATTGGCTTTTATGATAATACATGAAGTATATGTAGCTTTATCTGGCAACTTAAAAATATATACATATCCAGGTAGGTACCACTCTATTCAGAACAGTTTTGACTTAAGTCTGTGTTTAGACTAGTAAATGGATCATATGAACCATCAACAGACCTTTCATATATGTGAGTACTGCAAAAAAAATAAATAAATAAAAAATAAAATAAAATCTCTGACTAATTCACAGGGAATTTTTATACTTCACAGGAAATTTAAAGTTGTAAAGAATTTTAAAGCCTATAGATGCTTTGCCTTTGCAATCAAGCAAATCTTTGCATAAAATCCTGAAGCTTTTTTTGAAATAATTGACTTAAGAGAAATTTTTAAAACTTAAATTATGTTTTTAAATTCTATCTGATGGAAGATTTCAAACACACAAAAGTAGAACACACAGTATAATGAATATTCAGGTACTAATTGCCCAGTTTCAACAACTAATAAAATGAGTTAAGTGACATTTTTGCAGCACTACAGTTGGGAAATCTAAAATTATTTACTTGGACAAAGTAAGAATTTTCCATTACTATCTCAAATTCAGGCAGTTCATGAGAAAATGACAAGGATTGTTAAAGTTGTCACAGCTTATTTGCATGTTAGATGGCACTTTTATCTTCTGTGTGTCTTATGATTAGCTAACAATTGTATAAACTTATAATCTTCAATGGGATTAATGCTTTGACATAAATAAGAACTACACTTGTGAAAACTATTTCTACTCCTTTGGGCATATTAGCAGGCCGTGGACACTCAGGTAGCTGCGTGTTTATAATACATACAGATCCTCAGCCGTATTCGATGCTTCCATCCCTCCCACGGAACCCTGGAAAGTGTTGTCAGCAATGGGGAGTAAGTCAGTTCGGAATTCACTGCTTTATGATGAAGGCCAAAGAGTCAGCCAAACCCTGATAATCTGATAATAATTCAATTTACTTTTATTCCAAGATATTTACGTTGTTGGAAGCCAGAGTCCTTCCCTCCATGGGCAAGTCGGTCTTTCAGGGCATTTGACGGGTTTATTAAACAGAATGAAATGTTTTCAGTGTGAACACGTAACTCTTCTAACTGGGTTTCCATGTGGCTTTTGAGAACTGATAATATGATCTCAACAGAACCTGAAGCAAAATTAAGGAGAATGAAAAAACACTTCCAATGTGAATGGCAGGTTTGGGGACTTGACTAGTCCTTTTGATCACCTTCCTCAGCATTTCCAGATATGCCGTTTGGTTGGAAGAAAGTAGTGCCGTAAGACTCTGTAGAATAGCTTCCATGATCTGGAAACTATAAAAGAGGTGGTCCCTGGGAACCATTCTAATGACAAAGTTATGTTCATGAAACACCTGGTATTTTGAGGAGCTATTGCAGACTTGTAACTTATATAAAGAGGGAAATAATGAGACTTTTTTTTAAAGGAGGAGGGCCTTCTGTCACCATAAGAAAAAGGAGTTGCATGTATTGGTCAGAAGCATCCAGCTTTATTTTGTTTGTGTCTAAAATTTTCCAGCTAGCCTCATTTTTGTTTTGCTTGCCATAGGCTTTTCAGAAATCCCTGGCTTGTTGTTATTATTTTCTTTTTCTAAAGATAATGGTGACTTGCCTATTATAATGACTTTTTATTATTTTGTTGTGGTTGAAATCTGGGCTTTAGTGTCTGTTGGTGATTAAGACAATACCTACATGGGATAAATGCACAGACGAATGAAAAATAATTCAGTTAATTGGGTAGGATA
The DNA here is from genome assembly GCA_004027475.1 of Anoura caudifer. Classification (NCBI taxonomy): domain Eukaryota; kingdom Metazoa; phylum Chordata; class Mammalia; order Chiroptera; family Phyllostomidae; genus Anoura; species Anoura caudifer. The sequence goes on from PVKU01000837.1 coordinate 314,417, forward strand.
AGTATTCATACTGCAAATATCACTGTCCTGAATGTATTTGCAAGCATGATATTTGGTTGATCTCTGATCATATAATTGAGATAAATTATTTTATCCCCAGTTTCTAGCTCTGGGAACATAATGATCAAGAAGTATATCCTGGCTTTTTCTAGGCAACTCTAACAGTTTGCTTGCTGCTGGGAAGTATGGATTCTACATGCCTTTCAATGGTGTACACTGACACAGTTAAACCTATAGGGTGTTGTAAATGAACACATACCTAAATAATTATCTATATATTTTAAGCTTATTTCCTAATGTACTAATGTGACATATATTTTTGATTTAGATGTTATGAAATATCCTCATTATAGTTCAGGCCAAAATGAAATATCATGAGAGCTTTTTTTATTTTCCATTTTTGTTATGATTTCCATAACTCAGTGCAAACTTCTAAAGGTATTCATTATCATTAATGGGCAAAGATATGGTGGAAAATTATTTAGCAGTAGGAGATGCAGTTATGAAACCAGTGATTTATACAGCTTGTGCCTTCCACTGGAAATTCTTAATAAAAATATGGAAACATGGAATCAAAAAGTATAGAAAGTGCAGAAAGCTTAAAGGTTATTGTGTCCAGTCCTGCTCCCCAGTGTGAAATACTTTAAACACATGCCTGGAAAGAGTCGTCAGGTGTTTAATAAAGATGTGCTGACTGAACAAAAGAAAGAAAGCACCTAGGTTTAGCTAAGACATTTCTAGGAATTCCTTTCTGAAGGCAGCCCACTCTATTTTGAATAGTTTTAATGTGTAGTGTGCTCTTAAGGGTTTTTCACTTTATTATTAATTATCACTAACACTATATTGATAGTCTCTAAATACATAAAAAGAAATATCCCAGCTGAAAGAAATATCAGGACTACTATGCCAAACTTTATCACCCTTGGGCTTTTTAAGGCAAAAGATCCATTAGGAAGCCTTAGGAAGAGCCAACTAATTTGCAATGGCTTGTTAATATTCTACCTTGTTTTCATATGCTGAGTTATCTTGGTCAAATGAATAAAATGATATAATAAAATGTAAATATGAATATGGAAGGTAAAGCATAGCAAAATCATTTGAAGACCGAATGGTACTGGGAATAAAAATCACATAAATAAATGTGTTCTGCAGTTTGGTGTAAGTGGCTAAAAGGTATTAGTGATAATCTGTTCATTCAAGATGGCTCCTATCAGTTTACCTCCAAATAGCCTACATTTTCACGAGTGAGAAAAAGCAGGCACATTGTCATGATATCTTTTAAACCTAGCATCGTCCCCTTCCCTCCTCCTTGTTCTGACTCTGAAAACTAACTTCTCCAGCATAAACCCTGATAACGTTAGATCTGGAGTTACCATCAGGGCTATTTCAACAGATTACCATGCTGAACCTCCTGGCCTTGTGTCTGAGGCTGAGACTGGGGCTGGCCTTCTGCAGAAATGCTCATTAATCTTCCCTCGCCTCTGGCCTCTGGTTTCTGAAAGATGGTCTAGTTTCTTGCTTGTATATTCTAGTAAGAGTCAGCAAGGAGAAGAGTTTTCCGTAAAATGCACTGACAAAAGTGGAGAAATTGGGAATGAGAACACTGTAGCTAAGGGCTCTGCCAATGTTAACCTCACAAAGCCTCAGTTTCCCTAAGTGGAAAATTACTGCTTAGATGCTACTGAGGACCAGACCTCCAGGTGTTATCCTTAGCTTTAGGAAAATGTCAGTATCTTTCACAGTTCCTGAATGCTTCAGAACTATACAAAATTTATGAACCTGTGTAAGAGAATATGAATTGTTCTATAGTTAAAACAGGTCAGATGTAGATTTCTTGAAAAGACGGGAGGGCAATATGCATCAATAGCCAGAGTCCCCACAGAATTTTACTTAAGATTCTGCTCTTGTTTTGTTACAGGGGGTTAAAACAAAGTCAGGATGGGATTGAAGCTCCGAAAAGTCTATCACAGAAAGTAGATTAGGTTTTACCCCTAAAATATACCCCCTAAATGACATATTTCATACCCTTACATTCTAATTAAAATTTACTGAGATATAGTTACATTCATATTTTGTAAATGCACTGTTTGATGAGCACAACAAGTGTGTATGATCACCTCCCACCCCGACTCTCACGATGCACACTTCTCCATGGTCCCAAGAAGTACCTCCGGGGCCCTGTGTAATCCATCCCCTTAGTGCACCCCTAAACTCTGGGCACCGGCTGATCTATTTTTAGTCCGCATGGCTTTGCTTTTACATAAGATTCACACTCAGAAGATTTAGGAATGCTTATAAGTAACAAGTTGAGACATCAGGAAGAGCTGATGGAAGAAATAATAAAAAAGTAACGTGATTGGTATGAAAATTTTAGTTTACAGTTTCTGATTTGAACACTAACTTTTTTTTGTCTACACTTATACATCTTATTCAAACATTCATTGCTATTGACTGTCAGGCCCTACTCAGAGGACAATAAGCATGAAGCTGACACCAAAATCAATTCAATAGTTTAGCTTAGAAATAGACAAAGATTTCAATGGAATGGAATAAAGAGGCCAGGCAGAGATCCATGCACATATGGGGGCTTAATACATGGCAAGGCTGGCATTTCAATTCAAGTGAGAAAGATCATTTATTCAGTGAACAGTTAGGCCAAGCAGCTCTCATTCTTGAGGGGAATAAAGTTATCTCACACCACACATGAAATTTCAAATAGATCGAAGAATTTAAATGTAAATAATGCTATTCAAATATCAGAAAATAATTTAGGAGAAGAATAGGGGTAGAGAAGATATTCCCAGAGAAACAGAAAACCCGAAGGGCACACACATCAGACACAGACATTTTTGCCTGGTAAAAAAAATGATATACTCTAGGTAAAAGAAAATACAGATTGATTTATGTAAAAGAGTAAACATCTTTCATATATACAAATTTCCTGAAAGCTGATAAAAATAATCAAAACATAAGAATGGCATAATCTAATTTGTAACCCCAATGGCTGATAAACAAAAAAGTGTTCATCCTCATTATTAGTAAAAATAAAAATTAAAATGATGATCAATTCTTTTTTTCTTTTATAAGATTGGCAAAATTCTAAGGTGGAGAAATACCCAGTGCTTTATGAGGATGAGGGGAAGCAGATTTCCTAGCATATTGGGTGAGTGTGGATTCATTCCATCATTCTGAAAAAGAAATGGCAAGACTGAAATTTTACACACCACTACAGGGATCTATCCCATTGCAATAAAAGTACCAGTCCTCATAACATTATAAATGAGACTATTTTCAAAGATATTTATTGCATTATTTTCTAAGGGGAAAGAGACAAGATGGAGTTCTTTTAAGAGTAAAGTAATTGAATATGTTATGACACATAAACATTTCAAAATAGGATGTAGCTATTAAAATAAATAAATTAGGCACACTCTTCCTCTTGAGAGCATGCCCACTCCCTATGCCCCCTCCCTATGCCCCCAGGAGTGGCACCTTTGCCTTTCTCTCTCCTAAGCTCCAAGGGGCCTTCTTTTGCTTCTCTAAGTTGTTTCCTGAGTCTGTGCAGCCCCTTTGGCTCACATCTACTACCTCTATAACTTTCTAAATAAACTTTCTCTTATAATTTGGAAAAAATGAATTCCATTTATTGGTTGACTTGGATATTCGTTGTGTTGTTTTGAGAAACCACATTGCACAGTAATGTGTACAGTGTGATCTCACTTTTGTAAAACGGTGTGTCTGTGCCTTAAAATAAATGCATTTATATGTACGAACATAGAAAAAGCTGTGAAGACATGCACACCAGAGTGACCAGAATGTTAGGCTGTGTTCCCAAGAGGGTTGGAGGAGATTATTATTTTTAGAAAATACATCTTTAGATTATTGCTTCTATTATAATGAACACATGTAAAATTTGAAACTAATAAAAAATAAATGGGAAAATAAAAAGTGAGTCAGGTTTCCAAGTGAACTGGGGCCAGAGACAATAAATAGGCTGTTACATACACGAGAACCTTGCTCCCCTGTGCTCAGGAGACAAAGCCCATATTATGAAGGGACCTGAGGTGTGAAGACACACCTCATCGGAGGCCACGGTCAGGGAGAGAAATCTGGCCTGGAGCTTGGGCAACTGTCCTTGTTAGTTAAAGGAATTCTTGATTAGTAGTTACTTGGGTTTTTTTTTAATTACCTGGTAAATGATATGCCATTTTGAACATGCAACCTTTTAAAAATATTAATGAGAGCGAAAATTAGACATTGGGATTCTGAGTCAAAAGGATTTCTTGTTGGGCCCCTGTGTTTTATTAGCGGAGGGAATAAATAGCAGAGGTGTCAGAGTATGCTTTCTGGAGCCAGACATCCTGGTCATGATGAATTCAGTTCTGCTTTCCAATGATAAGCAAGTGCATGTTCTTGTTTACTCTGGGGTCAGTGTTAGCTTCCAGGGTGCTCGGTTTCATAAAAGGCAACTGTGTGCATGTGGACCTCTCTCCAACAGCCATACACATATTAAGTGGGAGGAGTCGATATGGAAATAAGTTGTTTGAGCATGAGATTTAAAATAAGGAACTCTCGAAATCGTTGAAGAATAGGTGATGTGATGCTGTACACCTGAAACAAATGTAAAATTAAAAAAAAACAGGAAATGAAATTAAGCTACATCTTATATATTTCTGTAGCCCTCCCAGCAATGCCTAACACAGTTCTTGGCTCAAAAATAAGTAGACGAATAAATAAAGGAGTAAATGATGTGATGAAGTTATTATGGGTGGTTTTCCTTATGGTGTATTTGGCCTGTTAGCTTTACAGGGAATGCATTTACTGAGTTTAGGTTTGAAGCTTGTGAAATTTGTAATTTAGTGCACATTTTGAAAAGTGAGTAGGAACCATGAGATACTGATTTGCTACTACTCTCAAACTGCTTCTTGCTGCAACATGACTTTCTTTTTTTTTTTTCCAGAAAAAGCCTGTTCCAATATTTATGGCATGTAAGAATGTGCAAAAGAATATTACAGCACCCCTGCCACATTGCCTGGGTCAAAACTATTTTTAGATGGAGGGAGTAGCCGCAACCGATCCCTACAGCTCTGTTGTTTGGATTTGCTCTGTGCATTATATATATTCTTAATTATATTTTAAATGTTTCTAAAGAGTTACAAACCCTCTCTTTTGCACAGAGGTTTATTTTGGCAGTATGCAATTGTTTTTATTATATGTTATCCTCTGTTTGGCCTTACTGTTAGCTAAAACAGACAAAAGATGTCCAGGAAAATTAAGCCAGTTCTCAAATCTGGAAATGGAAGAGTCCCCAGGGGAGGATTTGCAATGGAACTAACAGAGACTAAGGATCCTCTCTAATTTGCTATCCTGTCAAAGTTCTTCTACATCCATTATTATGAAATGTAATTGCTTTACATATCAAATTTACCTCTCCCAGACCTCTATAGGATCATCCATCTCTTCAATTCCCAAACTAACCTGATTTGGGATAACTGAACTCCAACATGTTATGCATGGTAGGTTTAGATATTCCCACAGAAAATCAAGGACTGGATGCTGGACATTCAAACACAGCACATATAGCCCTTGCCATTCAGAACAAATCCACAAGGTAGATAGAAGGCATGTTCTCCCCGTTTTATACAATTATCCCCAAGGTCACAGAACTGGATAGTGTCAGAGTCATGATTAGAATCCAGCTTTATAGGCTCAATAATTCTCCATTTTCATGTCATCATATGTTTGTCCCAGAAAGCTATATTAATACTGGGTCATTGTAATAATAGACTACATGGAATTTAAATATTAGCTCCATTTGGCCTATTTGAATCCTTGAGACTGTCTTAAAAGTGTGAATGAATGTATTACCAATGTATGCAACCACATAAACATACATCTGTAAATTAAACAACAGAATATTGTAATTTCTTCTGAGCCAGTCTATAGTTACCTTTGAAAATGCTCTACCTGGTAATGCTTCATTCAATATGTCACATTAATAAAGGAGTACCTTCTTTATTTTCTCTTTTCACCTGGAATATATACCAGGTCCACCACAGCTTAGCTCATTGTTTTGGTTTCTCTACCTACATAACAAGAAAATAATAGTGCCTTCCTAATAAAGCTATGATTATAAACAGAATAATGTCAGTAAAGTGCTGGAAATGGTATTTAGGCATTATAAGAACTCTGTGAATCTCCTCTTCCTCTTCCCACTCTTTTTCCTCTTCCTCTTCCCCCTTGTTCCTCTTGTTTTTCATTGTTTGTTTCTTCTCCCTAGTACTTCTTAGGATTACATTATAATCTTTACCTTTCCATTTTTTCTCTTCTCTTTCCCACAAAAACGCATGGATTTTGTGTATCACTTCAAGGATTTACTGGGCTCCAGTGATTTTTAAAGAGGAAGCATTCATCACTTTTTCATATTATCTCTTTCTTCAATCATGTAGGAACTTTCTAGTTCCTTTTTAGTATTCTGAAGGAGCACTTTCTAGCGTTAATATAATCTATACAATTCAGGAAGGGTTCTCGGCAGAAGTAAATGCTTCACACTCTCAGCCAGTCAACTCAGTTGTACTATCAGTTTCTGCTAGGGTACAGGAGGTAATTGCCTCAGTTTCTACAGATTCAAGGATGTGCATTAAAAATTCTGTGATAAATGAGGTCCAAGCTTAGAGACTAAGCTTGATGGAGTCCATCAGGGTCAAGTGCAGTATGGTTCATCAGGCAGTTTTATTCATTCAGATAATGGTGGACTAGAATGCTTTGGGAAGGAAAGCTCAGAATAAATTTATTGCTTGCAAAATGGGACTTGACTCCTTTTCTGTATATTAGTCATTGATCAAGATAGTTTGCATAATATTTTCTTTCAAGAAATTTTGCCCAAGTTGTCAAGGTCACCATGATTTATTTATAATTATGATTTTTATGCAGTCAATGTTAGAAACCAGGTTATAAAAATACAAAATAATTCTTTCATAGAAAACCTTCAATTTGTTGTTACAAGTGGAGCAAGCCTCTTGAGAAATAATTAGCATATATCACTAGTAATTGTTGTCCAAGTTATTCATACTATTAAATAGTAGACCAACCACCAAAAAATAATACAGCAATTTCTGAAATATTCTTTTAAGACACTGGAAATTTAGAAAGGAGATGGGATCCAGACATCTTAATAATTTATTTGAAAGATAGAAATTTATTTTTTGATCTATGGGGAAAAAGTAGAGTTTCAGTAATTCCCCACATAGTACACAATTTCATCTTTAAAAATTTAACCTAGGTTGATATTATGGTGTTGCTTGGAAACAAATCTTTATTATTTTTTAACAATCATGGAAAACAAGCCTTTAAAGAATACCCTCACTAAGGATCTGAAATCTTTCAACTTTTTCTACCATTGTTTTCTATTTCAAAGGTCTTTTCAAAATTTATCCTTGCTCAAGATTATAAATAATTGATTATTGAGAATATTAATTTCCCAAGTGATTATCGAGTAAAAAAAAAGGTCATTTCAGTTTAAGGACTCTCTGTATGGAAGTTCTGTTGCCCCTATAATTTTGCAGTGCACAGAGGGAGGTGTTAGCTAGCATTCTGGTCCAGTAGCATATGTCAGCAGTGCCTCAATGACTGGCTTAGCAGAGAAGGATTGCGTGGTGAGGTGTTAACAACTCCCAAGTCATTTCAATAAAGCAGAGATGGGTACAAGCAAAGGAATCCAAGCTTGGAGAGTGTCTTTAGGGATCTTTAGTATCTTTAGGAATCTGAACTTGGAGAGTATCAGCAACATCAATGATAATTTGGCACCTCTGAGCCACATGTGCTCTTTGCTCTTCTACAACCTTGTTCAAGGCTTAACTCAAAAGTCACCGTCTTCGTAGAGACTTTCCCAACAATCCACAGTATCTTCCCTCTTCTTTTTTCATACTGCTGTGCGCACATTTTTATTATGAGTCCCTATGTTTTCCATGTCTATCTAGTCCACCAACCTATGAATTCTTAAAGGAATCTAATTCATTTTTGTAACCTAGCATTTACCATAGTACCTGGCACACAGTTGCTGTCTGATGATTTTAGAATGAATGAATGGTGGGGTGGGGGAAAGGGGTGGCAGGAAAATGGAGACAACTGTACTTGAACAACAATAAAAATAATAAAATAAAATATAAAATAAAATAAAATAATAAAATTCCCATATAAAAACACATAGCCCTTAGATTACTCAGTTTCTACTGTATATTAATTCTGAAAGAGACTACTTCAAGTCTACCAGAAAAAAGCATTCTGCACGTGCATATTGACCAGTTATTGACTTGTAAGACTTGGTTTATAATAATAGCTAACATTTGCTGAGAATTTACTAGTGCCAGGCACTATTAAGAACACTTTGTATTTATTGATCTTCTCCCAAATTCTAAGATATAATTATTATTAACATCATTAATACCTCACTAAAATTATGTGCTTTAGTAGAGATTCAGCGCCAGGCAATCTGTTTCCAGAGTCATTGTTCTTAACCACCAGACCAACCTGATTTCTAACAAACATGCTACTGAAACGCTGCCTATTGGATGCTCCACCTGATGCATATTAACAGCTTGTGAATGGCTGTATATTTCAAGGCAGTATTTCTTCTTTTTACCCCTTCTCCTGTCATGATTTCCAGCAAAGTACAACAAAACATTGAGACTTGCTACTACTAAAGAAAAAATCTATAGCATAAAACTATGCATTTTTGATAAAGATATTTTAATATTATAAAAACATTATATCATTTCTTATTTTTATTTTTTTACAGTTAACGCAGATAATAAAAGATACTTATATACTATCCTTCCAATTACGAAGAACTTACATATGCAATATCTGTGAAGCTGCTTTCTACATTTCTGAGATTTAGATGTTACTTTTCCTATAACACAGAAGGTTACCAAGATTGAGAGAGATTAACCAGAGGTTCTCAACTCTGGGTGCATATTAGAATCACCTGGGTCTCTTAAAACAAAGAAAGAACAAGCCCACACCTGGGTTCCCACTCAAGACATTAATTTAGAATTTCTGGGCTAGACCAAGACATTGGCATTTTGGACAGCACCCCACCCCCTCCAGTGATTCCAATGTGCAGTGAGGCTGGGAACCACTGAGGTAAATGAATCACCCAGCACTCGCAAGCTGAACCCTAAATCCTGGACTGCTGACTTCACAAGCTACGGTAAGCCATGCCCACCTCCTCTAACACAAACTGCTGCTGGTGTCTTTTTCTAAGGGTTACTGACCCCTTAGTTATGTTGCCACATGTGCAGTGAGGATTCTTTGTTCATTCTTAAGAGTAAATCTGGGTGAACAGTTGCAATTACTGATGGCCTAAACTTCTGAAAAACCTCATTTAGATTATAAAAGATGACCTCATCTTTCTATAGAGGTCTGTGGGAACTATAACGCACAGACACGGAAATCTCTATCAGCTTCTGTGAAACTTCCCAATGAAGCAGTCTATGTAAAACATTAGCATGCTGGGCAAATGTCCCTTAAAGAGAATTCTAGTCCTCCTTTCAAGTTCGTAGCTCTTTAACCCCTCATATATAAAATTTTGGAGTTTCTCGTCATAGTGTTAACACTTTCTAGCAAAGTTTTGATGTTGGATTACCTCTCTTAGGTACCTCTTGAGGCTGAAAATGTTCAGGGTGACTGTGGGTTTAAGGGTGTTGTGCGTTGCGAAGTGCCTGCCTCTGAAGTAGTTCTGAATAACCCTGACTGTGGCAGGCAGCGCCTTCACACTCAGCCACCAATGGGACTTGAAGTATGACTTGCTGCTGCTAATGTTTCTGCTGTGGCAAACCTGGAGGTGGGTCTGACAAGCATGAGTTATGGGCATTGATATGCTTAGTTGAAGCTGTTCTCTCATGCAACTGTGTTTGCTCCATTCCTGAGGCTGGACTTCAGCTTTGGCTATGATTAACATGCCAGTTCTCCCTCTATCTTGCCATCTCAGCCTCTCACTTCTTTCCTGGAGCTCTGACTTGAATCGTTCTTTTCTTTGTTGGTCCTCTGCAACCAGCCTAATGCTCACTGAGTAACTCTTAAGCCCACCTACTTACTCCCTGACTATGTCTCCTCAGACCTGGTCACCTGAAATCATAGCCACCTCCGTAGTTATACTCTATAGCTATGAGTCCTGTGGTTTCTCTCCCTGTTCTGGTCATCTGCTGGTGCATAACAAACTACCCCTAAACTTTGTAGCTTAAAGTAAATTGTTATATCTTATTTTGCCTGGTGGTTAACCAGGCTCAGGTGAGAGGTTCTTGCTTGGGTTTATCATATACAATTGCAATCACATGGCACCGGGGACAATACCATCAAATGGCCAGACATCCAACAGCGCCTCCTCAAAAGACTAGAAGTTGATGTTGGTTATTGGCTGGGGACTCACCAAGGTCTCATTACCACAGAAACCACAGGTGACCTCTTCTTATGGCTGGTTTCCTCATGGTCCAAGAATGAACATTCTAAGATACGTGGGTAGAAGCTGCAAGTCTTCTCAAGACCTGAATCCCAGAATGTCACTTCGGCCAGGTTGTGTCCATAAAGCCAGGTCAAAAGGCCATCCCAGATTAAAGGAGGAAGGGAACAGACTTCACCTCTCAACGTTAGGAGCAGTATGCTCTTAAAGGAAGTGAAGGGATTAACGGAAACCATCAATGAATGTCACACATTCGCTGTATTCCCCTTTAACCGCTAAATTATATCTCTTTGGATTGGTAAATTAAGACCAGCAGTTCTGCAATTTTTTTATAATAGAGCCCCTTCACAGTCTTAAAAATTATTGGGGTTCCTTTGTTTCTATGGGCTCTATCTATTAATATGTATTATATTAGAAATTAAAGTGAAGACATTTTAAAAATATTTATTTAAAAATAACAGGGATACACCTACTTGCTAGTAAAAATAACATGTTTAAATGAAAATAACTTTTTCTAAAACAAAAACTTTTAATGAGAAGAATGGAACTGTTTTACATTTTTACAATGGGAAGAACAAGGATAGGTTTTCAAGAGCCACCAGTACGTGACTCAATATATTAACCCCTATTATCTCTATTTTTTAAAAATATAACCACTCACTTGTTTTTTTATCAATGTACAGACTGAAATACAAAGATGTACAGGCAGATTCACTCATTATATTTTAGTAGAAAGGGCCCTGAACTAGAAATAATGTAAAGTCTCTATTCCCAACTTAGCCGCTTTTTGCTTGGCTTTAGTCATTCTACCTCTAAGCCTCATTTCCTAATTAAAAAAATTAGGAGTTGGGGGTAAGTTACTCCCTGACTCCAAGTGTGTCTGTGTGTAATGTGCTGAAGTTGGCTGTTAGAGGCTCACAGAGTCAGTTCTGCACATCTTTCCCAGCTCTGTTTGGTGACATCAGCTGTTAGACTGAAATCTGTCACGGTAAGAGCATTTGCACCACGGAAAATGGCAAACACTTTAACTAGGGGCGCATTTTTGGGAAGAGCCAACTTTTAGAAGAGTAACTAATAACTGGGAACTTGCTGTAGTGCTCACAGAAAACCATACCAAGTCTTGAGACAAGTGTGGGATTCATGCATACTTCAGCTTCACTTGCATGTCCTTTCTTAATTATCATATATAGTTTATCTAAATTATTCTATGTTCCTATAATTTACTTTGTTGAAAAAAACTAAAATGCTATGGGGAAGTGAAGGTTTTGTAAACATATGCCAAAATTCCTTTTTCTTTATTTTTATTTTTTCATATTTATAACCTATTCATATATTTCCTCCATTTTATATAATTTAAAAAAATTAAGTTCCTTTGATGTGTCTGAAATAATTAACTGACCTACTGTTTGGGCCAATTCAGAATATGGAGGCAGAAATAAATAATGGAGTCAGTAATTGAGAGTAACAATCCCTGACATATATCAAGTCTGGCTCTTTTACTGGTACTCCTAAATGTCTATCCTTCATATCTTAAAAGAAAATTTTTGACCACCCAGATGTAGATGAAAAATAGGCAAAGAGTAGGAAAAAGTGATGGAACAAGCAGAGAAGCAGCATTATTCTAATCAACGAAGGCACTTTATCTAGTTTTAAAAATTAATACGCTATAGAACATACTCTGTCTTTTGGAAAAAAATACCTTTCTGTCTCCTATTCCTGTCATACCCACAGTCTCAGTATCCAGTTGTCATAACGTCCCAGTCTGACATGAAAAAATGTTTCACTTTGCTTTTGGAAATGTGATTCGATTTTGCTGGCAGGGATTCCTTTCAATGATCCTGACCCATTCTCAGGATGCTCTCAGTTTGCCAGAAGCAAGCTACAAAGGGGATGGGATTTCACAAAGAGAGAGTTCAGGAGACTCTTGTGTGTATAATTCCTTTTCAGGGCTGCCCTCATACTTCTGCCAAGACCCAGCAAGGTGCCTTCAGGAGGGCATCTAGTCTTCTCTTTCAAAGATATCCAGTTACTCAGGCTGCAAGCTCTGGAGCAGGGCTTCAGTAAGCATGGAGTGCTTCCTGGGAACCTCCGGAGAAGCAAACATTGACAGGTAATGTCACAGCTGCCTATCACTGTCCAACAGCGTCGATCTCTGGGCAAGTTCCCGGCACACAACAGTGCTGCTTTTAAGTCCTGCTGATTTGGATTCAAGTTTTTCCCTTTTAGCATTTTGCCTGAAATTTCTGTTTGACTTGGAACTTCCCAACTACCAAATTAAATGAAATGAGCATGATAAAAAAAGTTCATTGAAATTTACCACAGCCATTTGAAGAAACTTCCAATAAAACCAGAAAGAGAGCCAATGGCCATCTGCCCAGTGACATAAAACAAAAAGCTGCCCACTAGGAGACGAAATTAAAACACTAAGGAAACCAGGAACAGGAAGAATACAACTTTTCCACAGCCTCCACTTATCTAAACTTCGGGCCTTCCCAAGAATTAGTGAACTCCATCTGGAAGAGTACTCAGTACGTTTCCCAGCAGAGAGGAATTTACTTTTTTTTATTTTGCTAATGACAAAGTATTAAACACCACACACAAAACCCCCATAAACAGACACAAATGAGGAGGTGATGGGGTCCTTTAGACACTGCCCCACACAGTGATTGCCAAGGTCAGTAGAACTCAGATTTTTGCACTGTGCCTGCTCCATGTTAGTAGAGAAGATACATAAATAAGATAGGTATAAAATGAGGGGGGGGAAAGATTTTCTTTCAGGATAATATGTTCATTTTGGAAATACATTTTCTTTTCGATAAAATGAGGAAGGATTGGCATGCCAATCTGCATAAAGGGGGTTACAGTTCAGAGGGTAAACTCACACTGGTTGTATCTATTTCATGTGTTTAAAAAAACACACAAAGACACACACGCCAAGCCCTGACTGGTATGGCTCAGTGGGTTGGGCATCATCCCACAAACTGAAGTCACCAGTTCAATTCCTGGTCAGGACACATGCCTGGGTTGTGGGCCAGCCCCCTAGTTGAGGGCATGCAAGAGGCAGCCAATCAGTGTTTCTCTAGCACATCGATGCTTCTCTCCCTCTCTTTCTCTTTCCCTTCCCTTCACTATAAAAAATAAATTAATAAAATCTTTTTAAAAAGTTCCGGAGATCTAATGTACAGCAAACCAAGCCAAAGCAAACCGAACTAAACCAAATGAAAAACAATCACCTTAAGAAATGAAATAAAAACAAAAAGTTGAGTGAAAACAATCATAACTTAAGATAGCATCTAGTTTTGTGTATGTATCTTTCTCTTTTTATACATAACACATATATGTACACGTGGGTGTGTACTGAAATACACATTAAACACTTAATAAACATTTGATAACAAATAACTGGCTGATGAATATATCATGTAGCCTTTAAAAGCTGTCTTTTAAAATAGAATCAAAGACTGAGCAGCTCATTACCGCAAATTTTAAGTCCCTGGCATAAGTGCATAATAAACTTTAGATACTTGGAATTTCCACTCCATATTCCACTTAATTGTTGCATTAACATTTTCCTAGTAATTTTTCTTAGGTATGTGCACTTTCCTTCTCTGTTAAACCACATTTTCAAAACTAGGATATTCCAGGGCTCTGGTATCTGATGATAAAGCACATTTGCTAATTTTTTTTGCAAACAATGTTCATAGTTATAAAATATGTGTGTACTTTCTTGGTTTTTGTGTGGAAGGAGTTCTTTCATCATTTTTCTTCTACCAGTATCCCTATGGGATATCTCAAGGCACCAACATCTGGTTAATGGTTTCTCGGAAAGGCACACTTTTCCAATACAAAATGTTCTTTTTCTTAAAATAACAATAACAACCAAATTTGCATGCTTTTAGTAGCTTAAAATATTAAATAAATTAACTTTTCCTAATAAATATTAGCTTTTACCTTACAATACTTCTATGTACTTATTTTGAAAGAACATGAAACTTTAGGTTAAAATATGTATGCAGATAAATAATTTGGTCAATTAATATGCAAAATATGGAAACATTTGGAATACTCAGTAAAAGCTGGAGAAATGATGTGGAGGTAGGCACATGGGTAACATAAAACACCCATGTTGTGTGGAAGAAGAAGAGTAGGTACATGTTTAGTATGGATAAATGTAAATTAAAACCCCGATTTTATCACTTCGATGTTTGAGAAATTATTTTAACCCCTCTGAGATTCAGTTTCCTAATCTATAAAATTGGTAGGTTCATACCTCAGACTTCTCATAAATAGTTATTTTTTTAAATGTAAGTGAATGATGCTGTAATGCTTACTATATGCCAGGCGCTCTTCTAAGCACTTTCCAAATTGTAATTTATTTAATTTTCATGGCAGGCTTATTGAGTAACCACTTATACTTCCACTTTCTTTTTTTAATTAAATTTATTGGGGTTACATTTGTTAATAAAATTTTATAGGTTTCAAGGGTACGTTTTTATGATACATGATCTGTATATCACATTGTGTGAGCACCACTCAAAGTCAAATCATCTTCCGTCACCACATACTTGGCCCCTTTACTACCCCCCAACCCCCTTCCCACTGGTAATCACCATACTGTTGTTTGTGTCTGTGAGTTTCAGTTTTATATCCCACATATGCATTAAATCATATGGTTCTTAGCTTTTTCTGATTGACTTGCTTACTTGGTATGATAGTCTCACAAATGGCAATATTTCATCTTTTCTTATGGCTGAGCAGTATCCCATTGTATATATGTCTCACATCTTCTTTATCCATTCATCTAGAGAAGGACATTTCAGTTGTTTCCATGTTGTGGCCACCATGAATAATGAACATAGGGGTGCATATATCTTTGCAAATAAATGCTTTTAAATACCCAGAAGAGGGATTGCTTGGGTCATATGATAACTATTCTTAATATTTTAAGGAATCTCCGTACTGTTTCCATAATGTATATACCAGTTTACATTCCCGTTGGCAATGAATGAAGGTTTCCTTTTCTCCACAACCTCTCCAATGCTTGTTATTACTTGTCTTGTTGATCATAGCCATCCTAACAGGTGTGAGGAGGTGTCTCATTGTAGTTTTGATTTGCATTTTCCTAATAGCTGGAGAAGATGCACATCTTTTCATATATCTGTTGGTCACTTGTATGTCTTCTTAGGAGATGTCTGTTCAGGTCCTCTGCCCATTTTTAAATTGGATTGTTTGTTTGGTGTTGAGTTCTATGAGTGCTTTATATATTTTGGATATCAACCCCTTGTTCGAGCCATTGTTTGCAAATAACAGTTGTGTGTGTCTCCCATTCAGTTGTTTGTTTGTTTGCTTATTTTATTGGTGCTTTCTTTTGCTGTGCAGAATCTTTTTAATTTGATACAGTCCTATTCTTTTATTTTTGCTTTACTTCTTTTGCCTTTGGGGTCAAATTCATAAAATCTTTTGTAAGATTTAAATTTAGAACCTATGTTTTCTTCTATGTAATTTATTACTTTAAGATCTTATCTTCAGGTCTCTGATACCAAAACCTGGCAAGGATAACACACACACACAACTGCAACAATATCGCTGGTGAATTCAGTTGCAAAAATCCTTTTCAAAATACTAGCAAATTGAATATAACAATGCATTGAAAAGCAATACACCAAAATTAAGTGGGGTTCATTTCAGGAGCATAAGAATGGTCCAACATACACAAGTAAATCAATGTAATATCCCACATTAACAAAACAAAGGGTAACAATTATATGATTTTATCAATGGATTCAGAAAAGGCATTTGATAAGATGCAACATCCATTCATGATTAAAATACTTAATAACATGGGTATAGAAGGAAAGTACCTCAACATAATAAAGCCCATATAAGACAAACCCTGAGCAAATATCATACCCAATTGTGAAAAAACTGAAAGCTCCTCTAAGATCAGGAACAAGACAAGGATGTCTGGTCTCACCACTCTTATTCCACATAGTACTGAAAGTCCTAGTCAGAGCAACTAGGCAAGACAAGAAAATAATAAAAGGCATATGAAGAAGCAAAAGTGTCACTTTTTGTGAATGACATGATTGTAGAGAAAACCCTAAAGACTCCACCAAAAAAACCCTATTAGAAACAGTAAACAAATACAGTAAAGTTGCAGGATACAAAATCAATGTATAAAAATCCACTTTATTCCTGTATTCTATTAATAGTGCCACTCTAAAGATAAGGAAACAGCATGTTTAAACTCGGTGATTTTCACCATCAGGCACCTCAGTCAGCGGCATCTCAGGGCCAGGTCAAGGGAGGAGCTTCACTGCAGGTGTATTTTAGTAGGTAATTTAAAACTAGTAACAAAACCAACTAAAAGTTGGCCTATGTTTCATAATCAGCAGGGAATAGCAATTCCAAACAATGTCAGTGATAAAATATAATTTCCCTCAAGACAGATAAGCCCCATCCCTCATCTCAAAATACCCATTGCCCTCAATATTTGTAACATTGCTTCTGTAATTAAAATAAGAAAAATAAAGTTACAGAACCTGTTAAACTTTTGAAAATTTAACAAAAATACAAATAGATTCTAAGTTTATAGATAGTGTTGAATGATTTTGTGTATATAAATACAGGGGAGGCAAAGCTAGGTTTACAGTTGTTCCTAGGCAGAATGATACAATAATTAATAAATAATAATAATACAAGAATAAACTCTGCTTCATGCACTCATAACTGTAAACTTACATTTGCCAACCCCATTATATAATTAACATATCAATGGAACCTGCATTTTGCCTTATTATAGACATGATGTTCATTGGAGATTAAAATTTGGTAAACTTTTCAAATGTGCTTTCCTCAAATCATATAAATAGACATTTTCAGAGGAAGTTGCAGGTTAAAACATATAGTTCCTAAAATAACAATAATAATAATAACAAAAATAGAATTAAGGAATATTTCCTTCCATCATTTTTTAAAATAAAAAATTCAAGGGTGTTTTAAGCACTATGAAGGCTGATATAATTGAGTAGTGAATTTGTCTCAGTTCAGCTTTAAGCATCATATGGAAAAGTCTTATTGTATAGTGTGAATTACCAAGATTGACTAGTTACAATTATAAGTCCAGCGGGTAATTCTTCAGTTATTTGCATTGCCAAGTTGCTCAGTCAGTTGGGACATGTCAAGCAGTATATGCCAATGTAATGGAGTTAATTTTGGCAACTGGTGCAATTTTTTAAAATGACAATATCAAAGCTTATTTTGGGTGGGTGTACCCTCTAAGGATTAAGTCAATTTAACAAAAAATATTAATTTGGGTTTACAAATAATCTTTGCATCATTTTTTCTTCTGTGAAATCTACTTATCTACTGTTTTAAATCTACTGTTTTAAAACAGTCCCATGGAGTAGCAACCTTTAAACTTCTCCTCCAATGGGTTACTATCTGTAGGAAGTCCCTACACAAGGTTTGAAGATGAGTTCAGGTTCAGTATCTATAGGTGAGACCTGGCCTGGCCAGTATACCTAGCAGATTCAGTCAGATGGGATCATGACTGGGAGTCTGTAAGTTTCTTGCTGTGCTATGCCAATGCCAGGAGACATCTGGTGAGGAAATTCAGCCTGTTCATTTTTGAACAAGGCACCCAAAATTTTTTAGTATGTTTATTATATAGTTATTTTTGAATAAAGGACAAACAAAAGCTATATTTCAACATTAAAAAGATGTTGATGTATACTTTCATGTGTGCCAAAAGCAATAGAACATTCCCTTGCAAAAGTGTGTATTGGAGTGAAAAGAAACAAATGGTCCTTTATTTATTTATGTAAGACTAGTCATTGCGTATATTGCATCATTTAAGCTTCACCCTTACACTTCATTACCTACTAAAAATGAGCCCTGCTTCTAAGTATTTGGATAATCAGTGATGAGCTGTGCTTTGAAATGGAGTGTTGCAGATTAGGCATTAGAATTAAAAAAAAGAAAAAGAAAATTGTACTTGATGTTTTGGAACATCAGAGAATATTTGCTTCAAAATTGAAAATTTCCTAAACTTTAAGTTCAGAAATCTTGGAAATACTATATTTCTCTAATGCACTGACCCAAAAATCACATTTCCAGTTGTTATAACAGATTTTTAAAAGTTTGAGAAATAAATGAGAACTAAAAGTTCTCTTGAAGGCCTATATCCTTGGATTTCTTTCCTTCCTTCCTTCCTTCCTTCCTTCCTTCCTTCCTTCCTTCCTTCCTTCCTTCCTTCCTTCCTTTCTTTCCTTCCTTTCTTTCTTTCCCCAGTGGGATAAATTTCAAATTCCCTTTCACTTAACATTAAATGCCCACTACACTTTCTCTGGGCCTTCCCTGTTTCTTACTACTTTCCCTACCAAACCTCCACTGAGGCTGGAGTAGAATATGCATTGTTTCCTCCCACCTGCCCAAAATGAAGCATGCATTTTTATGGCCTCTATGCCTTTGTAAGAGCTGTTCTTTTAACCAACAGTTCCCTCCCTCATCCTCCCAAGACATTTATCAGGTTTAAGATTATCTTCTATATTTCCTGTGAAAGGTTCTCCTCCCCTCCAAATTACAGTGCTCTCTCTTGCATAAAACTCATAGGATTCACATAATGTATATTGAAATTGTTAAAAATTTTGCTATACTTTACCAGGGGCGTAGATCCTGTCTTTATGAGCACATGGTGTACAGCTTGGGACAAGAAGTGTGAATTTAACTATCTTCAGTGTGCTCATCTTGGTGTATTCAGAACCAAGGGCACAGAACATAGGTGAGGGAGGAAGGCGGCATTAGGGAGCTGCGCTCCACCTCTTCAGGTTTGAGTTTTAGTTTCAGCAGAGTATGGGCTCGCCTTCCTATGCTTCAGTGCTGGCTGCATGCTTCAGTACAGTTAATCGAAGAGCTCTGTGTTAGAATTTGGCAAGGAAGCCTAACTAATAATAATTTGGAGCTTAGCTTTCTTTTTGCCATTGCCCCTTGGGTTGTATTTTCCTAGGGCTCCTCCAGAGGATAGGGTTTTGACAGGAAAAAAGAAGGATTTAAGTATTTTTTATTCCTCTGGCTGTGTATCAGCTGATACCACCCCAATTTCTACCAGAATTTCTGACAGTGAAGGCTAAATATCCCTAGTCCCTTTTGGGGACTGAGTGTGGAATCATGTTGGGTTGGGAAATGCAAGTCATGGCCTACAGCCATGTGCTCCCTTTCTGCTGATAGAGTGTTGTTAAAACAGAAAGATTGCATCTGGACCGTTTGATGAAAGGCAATTTGGGACTTCAAATAGTCCAGAAGTGACCACCACTAACCCATACAACGCTTTGAGAGAATCAGAAAATGCCCCCGTCCTGCACCCAGTACCAAGGCTTAGAGGGCTAAACGTGGACTGATTTCAGCCTCTGCTCACACACAACTACTGTGGTGAACTCAGGCCAGAATGTATAGTGCATTTGAGCATGTTGGTTTAATATGCCTTTTTAAAAAGTCTATTTCCTCATGAGAATTGACATGTGTAAATTATAATGAAATATAAATATTATACTTTAAAATCTTATAATAATTTCCTGATAAATATACTCAATAAACTAGTCTGTAGCATTATATTACAGTCTTTTGCAGTTGGCTCTCGTGGTCTCCTCTTTGCTTCCCACAACTACCTTTGATCACACTTTTAGGTTGGAAATAACCTAGTCTTAATCTGCTCAATAAAAAGAAAACGGTTGGCAAACTTCTTTTATAAGTAAATGGAAAGGGTTTTACAAAGAAGCATGTATAAAAATGAAACTTTAATGCTAACCCTTCACTCTCTTAAATGGGAATTAAGGTCAGCATTCTTAAAGCAGCCAACTGAAGTGGTGCTAAGTTCAGAAATTCTTTGGAAAGGAAACCAAACAGCTGACTTGCACTAGAGAAAAAGGCATTTCCAGAGTTCCGTGCAAAGCACTGGTGATGTCTTTCCAAGTCAATTCTCTTTTACTAGGTTATGTCTTCTAAAAGAATGATGAGAGACCATAAAAAAATCATTACATTTATCTATTTCATTCTTTACTCTTAATTAGGTCTTCCTACTCCATTATAAGATACAGTAAATCAGATTTTTCCTGAAGGCTTGGGTTGTTCCCTAGGGGAAAGTGTAGCACATGGAGAAATCTAGCAAAGCTTTCAGCCCTTCAGAAATTAATGATGCATTAAAGATTTTCAAGAGAGCCTCTGAAAGGAAAAACTTCTTTCAGGGTACAACGTATCGAACTTTTTTTCAGGCTCAAGTGGTAAATAGTATCTTTTTGGAGAAGAAATGCTTCAATGAATGATGTCTCATGGACAACAAACTCACTTCACTCCTTAAATCTGTATTTCACTTCATCCTCCAACACATCAAACATACCCACACTCAGACACACCATCACTGCGTTTGCTATGCAGTTCCCAGAGCGGTCAAATGCCTACTTGCCATGTTCTGGCATATTTTACAGTTTAACCACTGAATTTTCAATGTGGTACTGTGACTTGGAAACACACTGGTGAAGGGATAAACCCCTTCAAAATGCGTATAATTTTCTTCATATCTTTTCAAATGTATTCTACTGTTGATGAGGAAATCTATTTTGTACTTGACTAAAAATAGTGTTGAAGTTAATTCCCACTTAAGAGAGTATGGAACTGAGATATTGAAAAGAACAGTTAGGAAATGGAAAAGGATTTACACTTTGTCAAAGAGGCCATTTTTAGCACCTTATCAGAGCAACAACAAAGCTCTTTGTAAATTCAGTTTTGACAGCGTTGGGATTATCACTTCTTCTGACTGAGGTAAACTCTAGTATGCACTTACCCTTTGTAAATATCTCAAACATCTTAGCATAACCGTAAGCTAATTCACATTTTAATCACACATGATGGTTATCCCCTTATTAAAGATGAGGAAACTGAGGCTGAGAAATTGCCCTTTACCCTGTAGACACCTGGCAGAGTCCACTGTCAAGCTCATGTCTGCTTGGTGCCTCTACATAAGTACAAAGCAGATGTAGTACACAAAATCAGAGAAAAATACATTACATATAGTATTGGTGAGCTACTAACCAAGAGGAAAGTGTCTTTTGTTTTCACTTCACTTGAGAGCAGAGACTTGGATTCTGGTCCCTACTACACGATTGAATCCCAGTGAGACATTCTGTCCTCTGGGCCATGGTCTTTAAAGAACAGAATTGCAGGAGACAACAACCATGATCCCTTCCAGTCCTCTGTGTCAATATGGGCAGTTTTCAGTTATCTGATAAGTTAAATGATAGAGTTAAAATAAAATTAATGTTTTCAATCTCTGCCTTTTATTAGAATGCAGGATAAGAATTAGACAAACACATCAGGTTCTATTGTTTGATTGTAATTTTAGGAGTACTAGCATTTCCTGAAACCATTTTCTTATATCCTCTTAGTAAATATATACACATACTTGCTAAAAAATGTAGCGATTGTTTATATTTGTGGTTCTCAACTGGACATGATCCTCAGTCCCAGTGGACATTTGGCAATGTCTGGAGGCATTTTTGATTGTCACAGCTGGGGACACTGCTGGCTTCTACAGGATGGAGGCCAGTGATGCTGCTAAACATCCTATAGTCTACAGATGTCCACCCACACATTCACACACAGCAAGACATTATCCTGCCCTAACTGTCAGTAGTGCTGGGGTAGAGAAACCCCATTCAAATGCATACATAATTGAATGACAACCCTAACATGGTAAAACAAGTTAAAACTTTTTTCTAGGAATTTCAGTTTTGGTCCATATGACACAGTTATGATACATTTATTTTCAATGATGAAATTTTCTTTTCTGCTTATAATGTTCACTGAATTCCACAAAGTCAGAATTTAATTGAGCACACAAGGGTCTTTTGGGAAATTAAAATAGGCAGAGAGCAATTATTTGGAAATTATTTATTCATGCTTTTGTATGTTCATGTAATAAGAAGTCATTGTAGGGGAAGGCAGACCCTGAGTGAATGCCATGGTAGAAAGGGTCAGGGAATTGGAAGATAGGATGAAAATCTTCTGCAACAGGAGCGGGTATTCAAGAGGGACATTGGTGCTCAGGTTTGCCTACTTTTCCAATTTCAAAGACTAGCGCCACATGAACCCACGAGTTGCAGAACTCACCCATGTGAGTTCCAATTCCCTTCTTTTTTCTACTTCAAGTGGGATGTGCCAGTGATTTTTAAAATAGCCAATGATTGGGGAGAAAAAGAAGAAAGGAAATGCTGGTTCATTATAGATTGGCTGACAAATTGTTATATTAACTTCTTGGGATTGGGGGGGGTCTCAATGATTCATAAATTGCATCACTAGCCTCTAGTTTAAACTATGTAGTTTGACTTGAAAGCCTAATGATAAGCAATCAGATTTCCTAAACCATTCACAATTTAGTTTTTTTCCTTAATTTTCCCACCTGAGTATTCTATTACCTTTGAACTGTGTTTTTGCTATTAATGGTGCTATATAACACATGCAGACAAAACCCTGTTGAGGTAGCATCCTATGAAGTTTAAGCTGTAACTGTTTGTATTAATTATCTATTGTTCCCTAACATATTATGCCCACATTTTCAAGCTTCAAATAGCAGTCATTTGTCGTATCACATTGTTTCTGAGAATCAGGGACCTGGAGACAGCTTAGTTGGGTGGTTCTGGCTCTTTTGTGAGGGTCCAGTCGAGCTGTTGTCTGGGGCTCCCATCTCTGAAGGCCTGATGGGCTGGAGGATTCATTCAGAGCTCATTCACCTGGCTATTGGCCAGAGGCTTTGATTCCCCACCACACGGACCTCCCCATGGGGCTGTTTACTAACATGGCTTCCACCAGAAAGCATGAGGAGAGAGAGCCCAAGATGGAGTCCTGGGGTCTTTTATCTAAAGTAACTTATCATCTGTTCTGTCATATCCTATTGATCACACAGACAACTCAGGCAGAACACAGGAGGGGGTGACATAATAATGTGAATATTAGGAGGAGGGGATTATTGGACCATATAGGGTTATTTAGGATTACTATACTAAAGTTGTCTTTGAAATCAATAACCAACTAAATCCATCCTATTGAAATGTCTGTATGGAATAAAACACAGAGAAGCCCTACAACTGGTCCCTTAAAAAAAAGACAACAAACTTTTTTGGAAAAACAAAGTGAACCCACGTGTGAGAACTATGTTGAGTTTATAGTACATATGTTCAATGATTAAAAAACATATATTAGGTTCTGCTGATTTATTTGTTGTATAGAAATAGCTTTTTGTGCTAATCTAGTCACAGTTCTGTCTAGTCTGTTCTGAAATATCAACTTCGGGCTTTTTGGTGGTATTGTATAAAGAGGATAATTCCGAGGAAGACTGACATCTAGCCCCTGCCCTTCCATCCCCTTGCTGCACAGCTGAAGCCAGGCTCTAACCTCAGGTGCCTCGATTATGAAATAGATATAACAGCATTCATCTCCAAAGGTTGTTTTGAGAACTAAATGCTATGATATAAACAAACTGTTCAGCACATTGCTTCACACACAGTGAGAACATAATTAGTAGTTATGAATATCAGCTTCTGCAATATTGTGTTTTGTAAGAAATGTATATTTGGTCATTCAGAGGGCCAAAATATATTTGGTCTTTATTCATAATTCCTTGCCCTTGGGGCCTTGAACTTGGCCCCACTGTCAACACTTGGGGTCTTTATCACTGTCAACACTTGGGGCCTTGGATTCCCAAGTGTTGACAGTGATAAAGATTCCTTTTCTTGTGTGAATAAAGTGACTTGGAAGCACCTGGGGTGGGGGCTGGTTGCCAGGAGGGTCACCCACTTGATTAGTTGAAACTTTCAATATCCCCCCCCCCCACAGGAAGGGGAGAGGGGCTAAAGATTACCATAATCCCTGGTGGCCCATGATTTAATCACCCATGGCCATATAATGAAGCCTCCAAAAACCCTAAGAGGATGGAATTTGGAGAGCTTCTGGGCTAGTGAACTCATGGAGGTTTGGGAAGAGGGGTACACCCCGAGGGCACGGAAGCTATACGCCCCTTCCCACATACCTTGCCCTCCGCATCTTCTCCATCTGACTGCTTCTGAGTTACATCGTTTCACAAAAAGCAACGATCTAGTAAGTAACATATTTCCCTGAGTTCTGTGAGCAGCTCCAGCTAATTAACTGAACCCAAGGGAGAGGTTGTGTGAACCTTTTATGGATGAAAATGGTGCCACATACTAAACCTGACAAGCTCAGGGGAGGCCTTCATGGCAGGCTCACAAACTCTGAGACCCAGAAACCAAAAGTAACCAAGTACCATGCTGGTTATAAAAAATTCCTAACTGAAAGTAGGTTGTGGCCAGTGGTCACGTCCTAGGCCTGTAGCTTCCTTGACCGTAAGTGATACTATCTGTTGTCTTTCTGCATCTGAGATAATACACCTTCGAAATGTCAGAGCAACATTCTTTTCCAGACCCCTCGGGGCCCATCCACAGCACCAGAACTGGAGACTACCAACCTGCTGGTTGTTAGTTATCATCTCACTCCCCAAATACCACCCCTCTGCGCTGGGAACATTAATTATTAACTATCCCACACCCAGCAGTGTAAAAGAAGTGTCTCTCCATTTAACTTTTTATCCAGTCCCAGTGATCTCCTCACTTTTCTTCTCCTGCCCGCTTCGTCTATCACCAATAGATTTCATGTCAACCTCCTTATAGCCCCCCCCCCTTTTTAATGTATAGAATAAGCTGCTAAACTGCCATTCTCTGGAGCATTTTCTCAATCCATTGAGATTTTGCTTCCCAGCAATGTTCATCAGTTTGTCTCCACAGGTTTGGACATTTCTTACATGGACACTGATTTATGCTAGTTGGTCAGAACTGCAGGTAACAACTTGCGATTGGCACTCTGCGTTCAAGGGGGTATGGGAACCTCCAATCTTTAACCAGTTGGTCAGAAGCACAAAGAGCCTGGGGCTGTGACCGGCATATGAAGTGTGTGTGTGTTTGGGGGAGCAATCTTATAGGGCTGAACCTTATCCTGTGGAATCTGATGCTATCTCCTGGTAGATAGTGTCAGAACGGAGTTGAAGTCTTGGACACCCTGCTGCTGAATGAGAATTGCTTCTTGGCCAGTGGACTTGGGTCTAGGAACCCAATATAGCTTCCAATGCAGTGTTCTGAAATGAACTTAATGACCTTAAGTTGTGCTACTCAAAAATTGGTTGAGTCCAACCTCCTCATATGAATGAAATGAAATATCAAAGCCCCAGAGGATCAAGACCTGGGTTTTCTTTACTGTGTCAGTGGACTAAATATTGCTGGATAAAACTTTTGTATTTGTGTGCACGTATAAGCTGGTGTGCAGGGGCGGGGGGTGTTTGTTTCTTGTCCTGATTAAAACTATTCTTCTTTAGGTCACAGCAATAATGGAAAAGCGAGAGTCACCGCTTGAACCTGACTTTGTTACATTTGTGTTTTCTTCAGCAGAGAACAAACCTTACTCAGTTCTAGTGATTATGCTTCCCTACATGTTTCAGAAGTTGTGGAGTATTTTAATGCCTCCT
Organism: Anoura caudifer; assembly: GCA_004027475.1. Classification (NCBI taxonomy): domain Eukaryota; kingdom Metazoa; phylum Chordata; class Mammalia; order Chiroptera; family Phyllostomidae; genus Anoura; species Anoura caudifer. The sequence continues at coordinate 340,456 of PVKU01000837.1, forward strand.
TGTTGGAGAGCCTCTTCCTGTGTAGAATCCCATTTAAAGATGAAATCCCAATGCACACAGAGCCATGACCTTCCTGTGTCATGTCATTAGATGCACGCCAGGCAAGGACAAGACAAGGCTCATTGCCTGCTGCCCGGTAGTTAGGTGGTTGCAAACGCATTAATGGTAAACATCATAGGAAGCTCAGAAGTCTCAATGGACTTAACTGTTTGGAATCTTTTATATAGCAAGCAACCACAAGGATTTTTTTTTTAGTTGTGTGGTTAAATAAAGAAGTGCTAAGCCCCTGAGGTTTATGAAATTCTAAACATCAATCTTTCTTAAAAGAGACACTGATTCTCATGGAAGAAAGAACCATCTGAGGCCTTTCACTGCCAAGTTTGCCAAATGTCCAATAGTAAACTATGTAAGATTCTCTTTTTACTGTTTCAATGTCATATTTGCTTTGTCTTAAATTTTTATTGATAATTATAGTCAGTGCCTTGAAATGCTTCATCTTCAATTTATTAGTCATTTTATCAGAAAACAAAACAAAACAGAAACTCTTGCAATATTGTTAATTTCCGAGTTCCCATTATCTTAAGTGATGAATACTTTTATAATGTGACTAGTTTTATACTTTAATTTATCAGCTTTTAAGTTACATGTTCAGCTAGTTGTATTTAACTAGAAATGTTTAAAATGTGTTTTTAAAGACTGTTTTTCCCTTTTTATAGTCTTTAACCAATCCTGCTCTCCCCTCCCCACCCCACAGTATTTTTGTGACAGACATCTGGCAACTTTATTCATTGCAGTCTCTCACTTTATTCACTGCCGGCCTAGCAATTCAGAGTCTAATCATCATCAGAATAATAATTATAGATTTTTCTGTGTTAACATTGCTCAAGGAGAATGTTCCCTCTGAATGTTTAAAACAGCTAGCACATGTCGTACAAGACTTTTTTTTTGTACTCTGTGGCCATAAAGTCTGGAAGAATTAGTGAATGTGTATAACAAATGGTTTCTGACATTAAATTAAAATACAATAAAATATTACTATCTGTTCCCAGACATTTTGGCCACCCTATTGTACATAGATTACTGAGTGCGTGTAAACAGGAAAGATACAATTCTTTAAGACTGAGGATTTGAAAAGCTCTTTAGCATTAGGCAGGCAAGTAGTATTACGGCTCAACATATGCTATCATAATTTTCTTATCTTTGGATGGCTATGGTTTACACAATGGTTTTATTTTAACTTTACTAAACTGCTTTGTCATAAGTATTACTGCATTTACTTTACAGATGAGGAGACTAAGGCTCAGAAAAGTTAAGTGACTGCTTCATAGTCATAATGCTGGTAAATGTTAGGAAGATAGGCCTCTAAGAATAAATCCCTCATTAGTGTATATTTTACTGTCCCACAATACCTCATATTTCCACAGCCAATGAGGAAGTTCAAACCCTGGTTTGTTTGTTTGTTTGTTTGTTTGTTTTTTTCTACTAGAAGCTTATTTTGTTTTTCAGCATAGGTATGTTCATGATTTTTCTTTTTAGTCCTCAAATAATACTATGATGTAGGTACATTTTTATTCCCATTTTCTAGATGCAGAAGCTAGAACACAGAGAGGGAAAGCAATTCACTCAGCATCATACAGTCACCTGCCCATCTAAAGATGTCAGAGTCCAGGGCTTCCTCTTCCGACCCATGCACCGCATTGCTTCTTCTCATGTGCTGCTTCTCATGTGCCTATAAATTTGAATTTGGTAAAATAAATAGTATGATGAGTAATTTCAACTGTTAATTCTTATCGTTGTGTATTTATATTTATACCAGAGAATTCTCACTTCTGATAGATTTTAAAACTGCTTCTCCTACTTTGGCTCCAGACCAATGTATAAGTATCTGTCATTTGCATAGCAACTTATACCTGACCCAGTGTTTCAACACACATTTCATTTGATTATTACAACAAACTTATGAAATACCTAGAATAGGTACAATTAACAAGATGATTTTTACTGATGAGAAATAGCTATCTCAGAGAGGTAAAATACTGTGAAGTTCACATGGCTGATAAGTGAAAAACAAATCACTCAAGTCCCCTGATGACACATTCTGGGAGCTCTCCACAATATGGCACTAAAGATAGCCCATCATTCCTCAGGATTCCACCTGCCTCTGCAAGTTCACCAAGACCTTTCCCCCACTTTGGAGGAAATCGGGTAGACCATGAGGAATCTCAACTTTTGATATGGGAGACCCTTCCAGCTGGGCTGACAGACATGGAGTGGATTATTAGCACAATCATAAACTCTGAACTTTGGCAAGGCAGGTGTCTTGAATTCTGGTTCTGCTGTTAGCCCTATTTAACTGTGTATCTTTGGAGAAATTACCTATAATCTCTGACTCTACATTTTTTTACAGATGAATTAGTTGTGAGAAAACAAGTGTGATTTCCTGCTATGATGGTGCTTTTCCGGCAAACTTGCTTGACTTTTTAATATAAGATATCTCATGCTATGGCATGAGGACCCTTGGTTTTCCAAAATCAAGAATGTAGCAGAGAGGTGAATCCTAGCATATATAATGTTTAGGCTTCATGGTTTACTGGAAATAATGATGCTGATATAATTTTAATATAGAAATAGTTGTGATGAAGCTGAATTTTGAGAGTAACCAGTCCTGGGTGGGAATGCACATCAGTGCAGAAAACAGGCTGATTAAGCATGTGCTTCTTCCAAATTATGTCTGTGCTCAGTCACGTTGAGTTAACTGAGATGATCTTCCAACTATTTCTTCTCTATGGGTATATGGAATGAAATTCTCATGGATTTCATAAACTTGAGGTATATGTTCCACAATCTGTACAGACAACATCTGTACTGACTGTTATCACATTATAATGTCTGTTTATATACTTGTCTTTGCCAGTAGACAGGGACTAGGCAAGAACTGTATCTTTTGCATTTTTATACCCCCATGGCACAAGGCCTGTTAACATAGAAAACATATAAAAGTGACTCAGTAGAGGTTTACTGAATTATGTTATAAAAGGTATATAAATGTATGTATTATGTAAACATACATAATTACACACCCACATCTGTGCATGTGCCTGTATATCGTCGTCGGTATCTCATCTCTTCTGTGATCTTACACGTACTTGATAAATCATGGCATTTCCAAAGGGAAACAATTATGGTCCTACTACTTTATCACGTGTAGGTAGGTATTCTATATAAACATATGAATCTTCAAAATTTCTGTAAGTATATTTATCTGAAAGTACATCTTTTAACAATTAAAAATTTTTGAGCAAAAATTATTTCAGTTCAGCCATTTCAATTTAGAAATAGTTTAGCATGTTTTAATTTAGTAACCCAGAAGACATTTATTTCCAAAATAAAGAGGGATTGTTTGAGGATTATTGATGAAGTGTTTTGGGTAAGCTTTTTTAAATATCATAATACTAGAGTACACTATGAGAAAAAGTTTTCAGTGTGTACATGAATATTAGCATATTCACCTGGAATTTTATTTGAAGGTGTGATGTTTTAATGAACAGGAAAACAAGCGTGATACTACCCATATGCCATATGAAGATGGTATCGCTGTTCTGGTTGAGTAAATGAAGGAAAATACTCATACTTTTCAGCAAGGATAATTAATGGGACCATAAATAGCACATCATCATGGAGCTGAGGAAAGAATAAGTCACCTTGTCATAATATAAAATAATTTATGCTTGGTTTAGTAAGGCCTCGAAGGGTCCACTCCTTACTGACCCAACCATTCCTTTAACATTCCTGAGTATGATAGTTGTGAAGGGGATTTTTCATTGTATTTGAAGGTGGGGGAGGACAAGTGAATGAAGAGGGTTTTTTTCTTTTAACATTGGAAAGTGATGGTCAAATGTTAGTGCCTTTATACCCCCTATGCACCCACCCAACTGGTAGCAACTCAAATGTCTTCTACTAGGGCAGCTTATCTTAATAACTAAAAGGTCCAGGAGTCTTATGTCCAAGAGAGGTAGGGACACTACTTGAAAAATAACACACCAGCCAAACAAAATCACTTCCACTGACCCGATCTGGGTAAGGAATGGCCTGCTTGCGATCCTTGCAATAACCAAGGAGCTGATGCTGACTAAAGTGGAAAGAGAATGTACTTGGGCATCAGGCAGACTTAAGTTTGAATACCAGCTCCAGCATTTGGGCTCGGTGACCCTGATCGCATTACTTAATTGCTCAGAACTTCTGCCATTTCATTGGTGTTAGACAGGAGCAATATCTATTCCAAAGGGCTGCTGTGAGGAATAATTGAAGGAAGTATATAGAAACCTTAACTCATTCGCTGACACATAGGAAGTGCTCAATAGACAATGGCTATTGTTACAGATTCCACAAATGGGACAGCTCTGGCTGAGAAACACAACAGAACGAGTGGCGAACGTCTATGATCCCAGTGGTGGTTTCCAGGTCTCCTCCAACCAGGCTGCCTCGAAACCACCAGATGTTTACAAGTTTCCACTTAGTGAGTGCATTCTAAGCACATTTCTGTTTTTCTTTTATGCTTTATGTTTTTTTTTTCTGAATATAAAATTAAATTCTCATTTTTTCTCAAAGAAATTACAAAATTTCTAATCATTTCAAGAAAAAAATAAAATTCACCTGTATTCCCATCAGCCAGAGGTAGCCACTGTTCATGATTCAGTGTTTTTTCCTTTCTTTTTTTCCAATGCATACAAATGTGTCTGACCCATAATTGAGAATGTACTAAATCTCACATTTTGTATGTTGAGCAGAAAGTTTTTTTCTAAGCTGCGTAAAGCTAATACTTTTTAGTCAGTTTGTACGTTAGAATCTAGGCTACACAATCTGTTCAGTGGAATGCGCCTAGGAAGTTGAAAGGGCTGCTTTATAATTGTGGCCATGGTTATTTTAAAATCTGAATGTAGTAATTTATGAGAAGGATGATGTAATTCATTTTTAGTTTCATTAACTGTTTTCTTGTTTCTTTCTTTCTCAAGCCCCTAGTTGCACTCCCAGTTTATTTTGGGAGGTAGCTATGTGCCAAAGATAAAAATTATTCATAGATTTTTGAGGTACAGCCTGTAAATGGGGGAAGATTCATCACACAGCCTTCCTTCTCCTTAAAGAAGAATTCCTAGGGGTTTTGTGGGAGGCTGAAGAACAAGTTATTCCAGTTGCAACAGAACCACAACTCTGAGTAATGGGTCTGCACTAGTTTGTACTCTTCCCTGCAGAGTAAGTCAGGCCGTTGGGTACAAGACTATTTTACTAGCAGTTAATTTTACTAACTCTATCCCATAATTCATAATGAAACTATACTGCTAAAACTTCGAAGTCTCAAAAACATAATTGTTGGTTTAAAAATGAAAGAGTTGAAGGAATCCTGCAGTAAGGCAGCGATTTTCGCCCCGGGTGCCACGGCACTCTGGTGTGCTGCTAGCACTTGTGACACATGCAATACCCGACTCTTCAGTCAGGGGTTCTGACCTCTTTTTTCCTTAGATTTTCAAATAAAAACATCACAATAACCAATACAACTATAGCCACCTGGTGTGACTAAATCAAAATCATACCTATTTTTATGTGTCAAATTGGCAAAAAATTTAATATATTTTTTGGTGTGCTGCTGAATTTTAGTAATTAGTTTAAGTATACCATGAGATGAAAAATATTGAAAATTACTGCAATAAAATAATGTTTTCGTAAGTTTTAAAAATATACTAAATGGTACAGTTAATTGTTTTCAGTAGATACCTATGTAGCCTAAGTCCATATCAACTTCAGGATAATGGTTAATTGTGGTGTGCATATGGAGTGCTTTGGTCATTTATGCTACTTTTTATTTCTTAATAAAAACAAAGCAGGTTCAAAGCAAATATGTCAAAAATGACATCTGCTAAATCTTTAATGGCAATGTCATAGTGTCTATTATCCATCTTTCATGATTTTAAAAATATTTCTAAGATTTAGACTTTTCAAAACATTAGATCAGTCTTATTTCAGTTAGTGAAAAATATGAGGTTTTGAGGGGTCATTGCTTGTTGGGGATGGGGAGGAAATCAGAAGGAGCACTGTGAGCTTTTTGTGCAACTCCCAAAACTGGATTAGTGACTCTTCAAAATGGGCTTGTACAAAATCCCTTTGTCCTTACAAGTGGTAGTGAGAGAGGTATTTCAGCATTCATGCTTAGTTTCATTCTGTCTTGTGGTGTGTGGTTGATTCTAAGAGACAAATTCATTGTAATGTTAATTTGGGCTCTCTTCTAATAGTACTTGAGATATAACAAGCATCACCAGGGTACCAAAATGGTCTTTGTAAAAGGAGAAACAATGCCCCATGGTGTTCGTAGTCCTTTGATCAAAGTGAGGAAAAACAGGGATTTCATTTCATTTATAAGATGTCAGCAATCATTATCCCTTTCTTATGCTTTGAATGACTATTTTCATCCTAGTAATCTTTCCAGTAGTTGGACAAAGGGTAATTTAAATAAGAACTACTCAACAAATATTATTCATCAGGAAAAATTAGTTAGACCTCACACATAATGCGTTGGAATGTTTATTATACAATGACATTGACAGTTTTATGCATATACAAACCTATGCGCATTCTATTGAGCAGCCCCATATTGTAGAGAACACACGCGCACACGCACACACTTTTACTGTTAATTTTGCCCTATGTAAGCAAATGAAAGAAAGTTAATTTTTAAAAAGCAACATGACTTTTAGAGATGTTACAGAAGAGAAGGAAGACTAATAGAGCAACTTTAGTTCATGAAAAAAAAAGCAGCATATATGGAAAATTAATAATCTAAAAAGTCAGAGTGTTGAACAGAGGGGTTTTGGGAGTAGAGATGAAGTTAGATTTTAAGTGCTAATACCTTGCAATTTCATGTGAAATGACAGAGTAAAAATGATGGCAATTTTGTATGTAGTAATGGTATTTCTGAAAAATCTATAAATCCCTTAATTATTAAGGCTCCGAATTTCTGTAACTGAGTACCTTGTATTATCTGCTGAGTATTTAAATTGCACAATTTCTCTACAGTGTTTCATTGAATGTATGGGGTTTTCTTTAAAAGCTTAACATCATAAGCTACTCATTGCATCACTGCCATTTGTCATATGAGAAAAAAAAGTAGTTTGCAAAGATGTTTCTTAAAATTATCCTGTGGAGAGTCTCTTTTACTGCATCAAACCCCCACAACCTACTGTCTGCTGCGGTGGTCTCTAGTTCAAATGGCAAATCTCCCTTCCCTTCCCTTCCCTTCCCTTCCCTTCCCTTCCCTTCCCTTCCCTTTTTTTCTTTCTTTCCCAGAATGTATTTGTATATAGCATTCAGAGGGTTAAATTTCATTTTAGAAGATAAGCAAGAAACTAAAAATCATTAAATTAAAGGAAGATATGTTTTTTCTATTTCCATTTTTCTATTGCAAGCAATTATCTTTTATTCAAAAACTATTACTTTCATTGATATAAAAACAATGTATACAGAGTTGCTTTGTGCTTCTCCAAATTTTTCTGTCATCAGAGTATAAATTCAGAATTTGGGGAAAAGGTTGTTCAGTTGTTAGGCAGAATACTGTTTAACAGCCATTATCTATAGCAATGATTTTCATCCCATGTGCCTCAAGAATTGTTAAAGCATGCAACACATGACTATTGAGTCAGGGGCACTGATCTCTTTTCCCTTAGATTGTCAAATGGAAAATGATGGCACAATAGCCATCTGGTGTGAATGAATCAAAATTACACCTATTTTTGTCATTTTGGCAAAAATATATTTTTAGGTGTGTTGCGGAAATTTAGTAATTAGTTCATGTGTGCCATGAGATGAAAAGTTTGAACATTGCTGATCTATAGTGATTAAGCTTGACATGAAATACACCTCCACCCAGAGGAAAGTGATGTGCTGGTTATTTTCAATGGACCTTTAATGAAATAAACTACAATAAAATGAACAAAATCACAGGTGTGAATACAGAACCTGGCACACATGGGTTGGGAATATGGAAATATTTGTGTGTGAGAGCATACATTTGCATGTATTATTAAAGGGCATTGAACTTTAGGCATAGTGTTTTGAAAATATTTTCAAGAAGTTATCTACCTAAGAATTTTATATGAATTTCATATTAAAAATTTAATAGCCCTGTGTGTATGGCCTCAATGACATGCCCTTGTTTCTCACCAATTTATGTGTCAGTTTCCTGAACAGCACATTCCGGGAGGTGTCAGGAAAGCGATCTCGCCTAAGCAAGCAGAGCTCCTGTGCACTGCCATAGTCTGCTGGCTTCCTTCTGGGCACCCCTTCCCCGCCCTCCAGGTTTTCCGGGCCACATTTTTGTGTATTAAGGCAGACGTAAGAAATATGTGCCCTCGCTGCTCTACTCATTTGGGACTTCCTCTGGGAAGACTTCCTTTATTTGCTCATTTAGAGGAGTCATTCTTTCCTTCATCCTGCCCAATCAGGTGCAGGCAGGCAGGCAGGCAGGACATCTGAATGTTCATTCCAGCACTTGTAACACACTTGCAGTATAAGCAGTCTCCATCATCAGAACCAAGTTTTAGTCATGCTTTTGTAGTTTTATAGCACAGTGATGAAAACATGATTAGCTTTCATGTGTTTGTTGGATTTTACTTAATCTAAATAATTATCCATAAAAGATATGAGTGGGGAAAGAAAAATAGGGAAGATACAGTAAGATAAGATGGTGGTCCAGTAGTAAGTGAGCATATATATCTTCATGCCTGTCTACTTTTGTGTCATTTACATTTTTCCCATTGACACTCAAAAAGACATCAATAATTGGTAATACAACAACTTGTATTTGCAGGAACAAATGTGACTATGCTAAGCTCACAATTAGAGACTGTTAGTATTTTCATAGACAGTTTATTCATTTGTGTGTTAATTTATTTATCTATGTATCCACTGCTGGGATTATATCCTAAAAACCCTGAAACACCAATCCATAAGAACCTATGCACCTCAATGTTCATAGCAGCACAACTTACAATAGCCAAGTGCTGGAAGCAACCTAAGTGCCCATCAGTAAATGAATGAATCAAAAAACCATGGTACATTTATATGATGGAATACTATGCAGCAGAAAGAAAGAAGGAGCTCCTATCCATTGTGACAGCATGAATGGAACTGGAGAGCATTATGCTAAGTGTAATAAGCCAGGCAGTAAAAGACAAATACAGTATGATCTCATATTGTAAGATCTCTAAGTGGAACCTAATCAACAAAACAAACAAACAAGCAAAATATAACCAGAGACATTGAAATTAAGACCAATCTGACAATAACCAGAAGAGAGGTGGGAGGGGATAATGGAGGGAAAGGGAGGAAGGGTTTCAGGGACAACTATATAGGTCACATGGACAAAATCAAGGAGGAGTGGGATCAGGAGAGGGAGGTGGGGATGGCTGGGATGGGGGTGAGTAGTGAGGGGGGAATGCAGACAACTGTACTTGAATAACAATAAAACAATTAAAAGAATTTCAGTAATTCCTACCTTATTATCAAAACAAACAAACAACCAAATAAATAAATATTACTGAGGAACCACATGTGCCAGGCACTTAGGGATACTAAGGTTAACAAGATAGTACTTGCCTTCAAGGAGCTAATGGCATACTGGGGTGGTGGGGGAAAAAAGAGACACAGGAAGTATAAAGCAAGTATACTTTTAGAAGGTTTTTTTAATTTTTATTTTTTATTGTTCAAGCACAGTTGTCTCCACTTTCCACCCACCAACCACCTCCACCCCACCCACCCCTACCTCCCACCCTCAATCCTACACATCTTTGGCTTTGTGAGAGGCAAGGGTTAAGAAAAGTTTTGTTGAGAAAAAGCTTGAACTGAATATTGAAAAACAGGGCCTGGCCTAGGAAAAGGGAGGATGAGATAGAAAAGGACCACTACAGTCAAAGCAAAGTCATGTGCAAAAACATGGGAGCAGAAGAAAATGTGTCTAGAAAAGTACAAATAATTTGATATGTCTAAAGCATAGGGTACAAGTAGAGAGAGTGAAGCTGAGTCCACATTATAAAGATTCTTCTGTGCTAAATAAGAAGTTGTGGCTTTATCTGCAGGTAGTGGAAGCTACTGAAAGAGTTTAAGCAATGGCATGATGAGGCCATATTTATGTTTCAAATAGATCCCCCTGGTTATGCCATGGATGATGGATTGGAGGAAGCAAGTCTGGAGTCGAGAGACCAGTTATGGAGCCATTAACAAATCCAGAAGAAAAATGATGAGAGTCTGACCTAAGTCAGTACCAGTGAAGATAAAGAAATGTGGTAGGGAGAAAGGGAAGGGGTTGGGGAGGGATGGGTCTAGGCACCTTTCAGGAAACACAAGTAACACAGTCTGGTGCTGAATGAATGTAGAAAATGAGGGAATGGACTAGTCAAGATGACCCCTGTGGCTGGGATGAATGGGTAGGTGGTGGTGGTGCTGTTCACTGATACAAGCAAGGTAGGAGAAAAGCCAGGTTGTGTTGATGAATGACAAGGAATATATTTTGGACAGAATGGTGCCTGGGGATTAAGGGAATCAGAAATTTGAGCTCTTTATCTTAAAACAGATGTGTCTGCCCTAGAGAGTTGATCCAGGGCTTTTCTACTGTGTTCCTATATCATTGTTTCCTAACTGCCATTAAGGATACATATGAGTATTATATATTTTGTAGACATAGACACGAACATCCATATTTTAATTTTCTATAATGAATAAAAATTAAAATTGGTGGACCCCTGTACTTTATAAAGGAGGGTTTTAATCAAGTAATTTGAGAGCTTTAAGAGAAACATTATAAATAGCCTAATCCAACCCTTCATTTTATAGATGAAGATCTGACACCAAAATTGCCTAAGTGACTTGCTCAATTTCATGGAGTAGATCAACAATAGTACCTAGATTAGAATCCAGATAACTTGGCTCCTGGCTGAATGTGCTTTTTATATACCATCTGTCTTTTAAAAATTTAAAGGAAGAAATTAAGCAGACACTTCGAAATACTTTCAAAGTTTCATGACTCTGACTTTTTCTGGGTGTGAGAAGGAAAGTATAAAAGAGGTGCCAGGCTAGTAAAATGTGTTTGGGCACAGAAAACATCCCTGTTGTTTATACGAAGAGAGAATGACTTTCTTGGGTCCTGGCCCAAATCTGGGACACTATATGTGATGGGCAGTTTTCAGAAGTCACCAAAAATATGGTCTTAATGGAGTCATAGCCAAGAAAAATGATTGCCACAAAAATGTAGGCTAAAAAGAATCATAACAAAGAAAAATGATTTCATAAGATTCTGTTCATATGGGATTTTCTGGTGTGCCCTTAATAGCTTAGCTTTGTCATATGCCTCAAAGGGAGTGTTGCTACTACTTCATTGGATGTGATATAACAAACATCCCCTCACATTATTAATGTCAGTCACTGAGAGCTTCTCCCTGTCAAACAGAGGTAAGAATATATGCAGGAAGAAATGTAGTCAGAGGTAAACTCCATTTCAGTATTCACCAATTCTATTAAAATGGCCTATTTATACATTTTCTATTTTCTACAAGACAACTCTCTCTACTTGCACTATCTGGCAGCAGGTTTAGGATGCATTTTTCTCATATTTGCTAGGACTAAATTGAACTGATGCAGGGTTAATAAGCCTGAATTAATTTCAGAGTCTGGTCCTGTGGGTGATACATAGGAAGAATAGAATCCGGGAGATGGTGAGGCTCAGTGATTGAGAAGCAGCTGGTGGGCATCAGTCCTGGGAAGCAAGAAGCAAAGTCAACACCCCCAAAACTGAGGGTGATGAATTGGTATTATAAAAATGGAGCTTCAAATGAGGAGCCATTAGAAGCAAAGCAAGTCGTAAGGAAAAGCAAGCAATTGAGAAACAAATGTGAGGTGGGCCAGCAATACTAGCAGCCATTGTTGTTGACTCAGTATGCTAATATAAGTCTGAGTTCTCCACGCACTGAGTGGCCATACACCAACATCTGACGTTAATTAGTTTTGTCACCGTGTTTTCTATCACCTCTCTGAACCCCAGCCACCATGTCTATAAAATTAGATCCTTGGAGCTTATAATATTTAATGTCTCTTCCAGTTCACTTATTCTAACATTCTTTCTTGTACAAATAGTAAGTGTTCCTTCATATACCAAAATAAGAAATGGGATTCACATCACACATATCAGTATAGAAACTATTTTAAATGTCAGCTAAATATATCTGTTGTCTAAAGAGACAATTATACTTATCCTTTTGATAGAAGAAACAGTATGCTAGGGAATCCAACAATGGAAATTCCTGCAAATAATATATTTGGCCTCAGCCATTTTTATTATAAAACCATAAACCTAGTGTTTCAGTATTGTCACTGATTTATGATACAATGATAAGGCATTTTTTGCATTGTTTTACCTTTTTATTGTTCTCTCATATTTACCCTGTTACTTTATTTCATGGCTCTTTTGCCGTATCTGAGTAATACCACATGTACCAACATTCAATGAAAGTCTACATAATCTACAACATATTTGAAGTGAACAATGCCTTTGTAAATTTTTATAGGGCTTAAAATGTCATTTTCTTAAGAATTGCATGGAGAAATTTTATTCTTTGTGCTTTAAGATTGCTCTCATGGACAAAAACTAGGGGGGGATATGGGTGAGAGGTGGGGAGGGTTGGGGCAGTGGGCTGGGATGGAAGTAAAAGACAGATAACTGTACAAGAACAACAATTAAAATTTTTTAAAAAAAGATCCCTTGAAGTGAAATGATAGAGAATGCATTTCACATGCAAGACATGTGATAATCTCACACAGATTTTGGTTCTCATGAACATGAATCAGCAAGAATTTTGAGGGTCCAGTAGAAGTTCTTCTAAAATTCTCTTACAATACAAAATGATAGCATTAACTTTCTATTAGCCATTGGGTGGAAGACATGGGTGAGCAATATATGAGTGAACTACAAATGGATGAAAATCTTGACTTCTTAAACATATTATTTTTCTAATTAACAATGTTATTTGTAATATGGTCAACTGTATATTTGCTTTCTCATCACCTATATATAACATTTCCTAAGATATTATAAACATCAATCAGTATGAAAATGATTAAAGGAAAGAACAAGAAATTATATCTTTGAACAAGTTTCACCTCATCAGTTCTGTAGTTTTCACTCTATGTGTTTCCTTCATGAATATTGTGTATCACCAGAATTTGTCTGTGATATTGGTTGAAGTGTGCTTGTGCATGATGAGGGACAATTCTTTAGAATGACCTTGTAATGTCATGTAACCGGTTTCAAATCAACATGCCAGCTCTTCCACTGATTTATCATGTGATCAAAGACAATTGATTTAACCTCCCTGAGCCTTTTTCCTTATCAGTGAAATGAGGGAAATGAACACAGTGCCTAGATTGTTATAAGAAGTCAATGAGCTACACATTTGTAAAATCTGGTATGTACCTAGCTTTAGTCCAAGGCTTAGTGTATTGTTGTTACTGTTATTCCTTTAGTTATATTTTACAATGGTTTATAAAAATAGAATGGAAATAAGTAAACAAACATTTTGTAAACTACATACTAAGAAAAAATGGTAGGATCCAATGAAAGGATTTTTAATGACCCATTGAATTAAAAGAGCTGGAAAAATATATTTTACATATCCTTGGCCATAGAGCCTCTCACCTCACCTCGAATCAACTTAGCCTTCAACTTGGTGAAGCAGAATGAAGTAATCAGCTTCTAATGATGCATGTTTTTCTTAAAGGAATAAGTAAATGAATTCTCAATGAGCTAGCTAAAAAATGAAATTAACCAATCAATTAATCAGTCAACCAGCCAACCAATCCATCAAGGGAGCAGTTCCCACAGCTCCAAGGTTAGTGGAATATCAGAAGATAGATTTGAATCCATTCTTTCATCTCTGTCAAATCACCTAAGGTCTCTGGATATCTATTTCTTAAAAAGAGCCCCCTCATAGGGTTGGTATAAGAATCAAGTCAATGTGTATGAGAGCTCTTTGTAAACACTGAATCACTTTAGAAATGTAACATTATTTTCCTACTTAAAAATCATCATTTATTGTTCCTTATTTCATTTTAAATCACATCCTGCATACTATTAGTGAATATTTTGGCCAATAGTTATAAAACTCTGGAGTCAAACACTGAGAGTAGCAGTATAGTCAAATAATTATATGATTCAGATTGGGAGTCTCCTGTCTTATAACCCATCAGCTCTTCTAAGCTTAAAATTTATATCTTAGAGACTTATAAAATATTGTAACTTGATGTAGCTATCATATTCTGTAAACATTTTGAAAACCAGTAGATAATACATGAAGACAATCAAATTTGTTGCAAAACTTTCCTGGACTCAGCTGACATGGCACATCAAGATGGATTTCATAGTTATACATCTACAGAGGAATGTTTAGAGATAAGATGAAAGTAGTCCTCCTTACTAATCACACATTGTATATTTGACTTCTGCCTGTCTCCTCAGCCTTTAAATCAACTACATCTGGGTTTTGCTACTTAACTGTGCCATTACCTTTTGCATTAAAAGGCAGTTACTCTTAAAGAAAGCAGCTCCATTTCATTAAAAAATAATTAACTAGACTTATATTCATGTTATGATGGCAGCTCAAATGAGAATTTTAGTATAGGTTGGAGACCTGCTTTATTTCTACAACTGAGCCAGCAGGATTGGGAGGTTCTTTGTGATGAATGCTGGCATAAAGCAGTTATTTTGCTTTGCTGGTGTTAACTTGTAAAGTTAAAACAGCACAGCATTACAGAATGATTGGCTGGATGGATAGATAGTAGATGAACAGAACCTATCATAGATAGGATCACAAAACAGCTGAACCTTGATGTAGTCACCCTATACAAGAAGTGTCATCCTCTATGGCACCTGGGGCACATTATTATTATTACACCCAGAGCAAGTCAAGCTCTGAGAACTGACTCCCACTAACCAATGGCATAAAAAAAATTGGTGTGTAATTATTAAGCAGATTGAATTGGAGCTCATTGATTAGTGAATTCTTTCTCAGGAGAGAAATCTACATGGAAGACAAATTGTTACTTGAAATTTCATTGTAAACGGAATCTGACATATCATAATACTAAATTACACTCAAGGAAATTTTGCAAACAATGTAAGAAGCACCACAATATAAATTAAAAGTGTTAGAACATCAGTTTCTTCATTTAGAAAGTTTTTGATGGATAGATAGATAGATAGCATAAATGAGCTCAATAGTGTGCTTAGTGACACTAATTTGCATTCTGGCACCAGTTCTTTGTCTCATGGCAGACTGTTCACAAATAGTTCTCATACAGGCAATTATTCTGTGGACCATACCTTGAGAAGCACTGGTCTTTGCCTGAATCAGAATTACAGTCAGAAGCCTTTGAAAATATATAGTTTCTTAATAATATTTCCTTGAAAATTCTGATTGAGAGTTCTGTTGCGTGGTGCCATTATCCGCATTTTTAAAACACTCTGCATGTAGTTTTTTGATGAACATACAAGGTTTAGGAGCTACATAATATAATACATAGAGCAGTTGAGTAGAGCCAAGCTGAATAGGTTAAGAACATGGGCTAGCACTTGGGGGTTGAGTTCTTGTTTCTTCTTGAGCAAGCTGTGAATTTTCTAAGCATCAATAATTTCACCTATAATGTGTCTGCAAAAAAGTATATATATATGAATGAGATCTGTCCAACAAAGTCCAGACATTGTTAATATAACAAGAATGGTTTGCATGACATCAGTGTAACTTGGTAGCCCAGGTGAATGGACTGGAATGTGCATGCATGAACAATGGTGACTTCACTGTAATAGTCAGTGGGGGTGGTAGAATGTATACTGTGTGGCCATCTCATTCAAAAAGACTGAGTGAGTAGAGCAATGAATCTGCATCAAATTCTGCATTAAACTTGAACATTAGTTTCTGTGGGAACTATTTGGATGATTCAGAATGCTTTTGGGTTTGATGCAATGAGTGCAGCACAAATGAAAGTGTGGCACAAATGCTTCAAAGATGGTCAACTTCTTTTGAAAGTGATCCGCATTGTGGAAGGCCTGCAACAAGCAGAACACCTGAGAATGCTGACTGTGTATGGGCTGCAATCAACAAAAATTGGTGACTGACAGTGAGAGAACTAGAAGCTGATCTGGGGATTCCAAGATCTGTGTCCAAGGTTTTGATGCAGGATTTTTGCATGAAACAAGTCATGGCAAAATTCATTCCACAGCTTCTTCTACCAGAATAGAAGTAACTTCATGCTGTAGTTGCTAATGACTTGATTCAAACCACTAACAATGAACTAGATTTCCTCAAGGTCATAACTGCAGATGAATTGTGGGTCTATGGCTATGATCCAGAATCAAAGGCCCAATGGAAGTTGCTTGGTTCAGAAAAAAACAGCAAAGTCATGGCGAGATCAAGAGCATGTTAACTGTGTTTTTTGATTGGGAAGGTGTTGGCCATCATGAGCATACCCCTCCAGGCCAAACAATGAGTACTACCTCAATGTTTTTCTTTGGCTGAGAGATGCAATACAAGGAAAACAGCTGTAGCTAGGGGCAACTGGTGGGTGGCAGCTTCATCATGACAACATACCCACCCATGTTTCACATCTATTGGAGTTTTTGGCAAAACATCAAATCACCCAGGTGATTCAGCCCCCCTGCAGCCCAGATTTGGTGCCCTCCAACTTCTGGCTTTTCCCCAAACTAAAATCACCTTTGAAAGGGAAGAGATTTCAGAACATCAATGAGAACAGGAAAATAGAATGGGACAACTGATGGTGATTCCAACAAAGCACTTTGCAGTGTCTTGAACAGTGGAAGAGATGCTGGGAGAACTGTGTGAGGCCCCAAGGTGCTTACTTTGAAGGGGACTGAGGCGCCATTGTCCTATGTACAATGTTTCTTGTATCTTGTATTTTCTTCAATTAATGCCTCTATTTTTCATATTACATTGTTGGTACTTTCTGGATTATGTATATTTTAGTCTGTGGCAGGCACTGAGATGTATGTACATATATTTTACCTCAGCACCTGATTAAACAATTGGTAAATATCAGCTATAAATGATAGTTATCATCTCCATGATGATTTACCTGCTATATTTGGGAATATATATAGCCCCAAATTCCCTGGACAAGCAAAGAACATACTGCTAATGTTTGCGGATCTGAGGCTTCCTTTGTTAAACATCTATCAAAAGCATTAATCTGGACTCTTGCTTGTGTTAGAAATCTAAGTCAGTATGATTAAAGGGAGAAGAAAAGTGGGCTGCTCAAGGGAAATTATTAGATCACACACTTTATAATGGAATGTCCAAGGGTGGATCTGGCTCAAACCATGACTGGATCCAGGTGTTCTAAAGATATCCTTCTACCTGTATCACCTGTCTGTCTGTCTGTCTATCATCTGCCTTTCTGAGCAGGCCTCATTCTTAGGCCAGGCATACAGTCAGGCATACATGTCACCAGCCTAATAAACAGAGGTAAAAGAAATTCTTTTGTGAAATGGTTGGATAAAATTCCAGAACTGAGACTTATAATCTTCTGCTATTTGTGAACTATTTGCTCTAAGTGAGAGCAGAAGAGTCCAGCTTTCAGGCTCAAACATGTACCCGCTTCTGAATCTAGGGTGGGACAACTCTACCTGAAGCACTTGTTTTGAAGGTGGAAAAGATAATTTCCCAAAAGAAATTTAAGGAGTGTTATTAGGAAAACAGGGAACATAATGCGGAATCCTAAACAACAGACATTGGATTCTCTGACCCTTCCACTGTTGTTTAAATGCATTAGTTCAATTCAAATAAAGCCAAGATTTGGCTTAGAGATGTTACATGCTATAAAGATAATTTGCATATATTTATTTTAACCTACTTTGTATTTACTTTATAATACATTTTTTGTAGGTTAAATTTTTTCTCCTACTTCTAATCTGGGAATAAAGGATGAAGGGAAGTTACCTTATATTGACCTTGAACAAAAGAATTCCTTAATAACAATATGAGTTTGGTTCTAACTTTTCATTATCTTTAGCTTGAGGCAGATTCACTCATATTTGATAAATGGAAATAAGCAACAGACGGTGTTAGAAACTAAGCTGCCAAAATTTCACAAAGGGGAATTTAGTCTTAGACTACATTTGTTACATGATAATAATGTTATTATGGATTATAAAATAATGGATATATTATGGATTACTAAATCAGTAAAAGTCACAAAGCTGTTAATGATTTGGAACTCAGCCTGTGCAACACGACTTGGCAGAGCTGTCAAGTGGTTAAAAGTGTTGGTGTGAAAATTAAGGACTTCAGCACTCAAATCCAAGTCTGGCTGTTTTTGTGGTGTGTGGCCTTGGACCTGACTTCTCTGGGATGCAATCTCCTCATATGTGTAATTGGGTCATAAAATGTAGTTACTATGTAGTGTTGGGGGGAATTAAGTGTGCTGACAGGGAGGTGCAGGCTTCTTCTGTGTTTTTCAAGCAGTGCGTATGCTTAGCTGTGTTCTCCCAGATGCCTATCAGATTCCCTCATAGTAAGTCACTGAGTAATCCTTGGCTCCTATGGTATACCATTTAGTTTATAACCATAGTATTCTCTAAGATGGCACCATAAATAAGACTAAGCATTACCCAAGGTGAGAAGGGCAAATGCACTTTTATTGGCTACCTTCAGTGCCTTCTTTTGGAGCTTCCAAAGGAGCAATGAGAATGGTTTTAGCTACCTCCAAGGCTCTGCAGCTCATTTCATATACTGTTGCCTATACTTAATATTCCTTTCAAGGCTTGTGATTTGGGCATCTGCCCTCTTCTCACTCCTCATTCTATTCCCCTAACAGCACAGTCTTTATTTTTTTGTTATAGAAATGGAAGAAGAAGGTTGAATTTTTCTGAGATGAGTGGTCAATATGGTATAATGGAAAGACCAGAGAACCAAGATTTAGATTTATGTTGTCTAATGCTAACTCCACTGCATTCTTTTTAGGTGACATTGGGCTCATTATTAACCTTCTCTTATTCTGTTTCCTCAGCTATAAAGTAAAAAGAACAATGAGACCATCTGTGCCTAACTCTCTTACATCTTTGCTCTGAGGATTAAATGAGATGATGTACAAACAAGAAAGCACTATCCAAGAGCAAATTTTTATTATGATTGTGATGATTACATATATGTATCAGTGTATTAGCAGTTTGTTAACAACTGGAGTTCTGTGTTCTCTGCTTCAATTTCCCTAACTCCCAGAGTTGCAGAGGATCCCTGCCAGATGGCTGATTTGCCAGCTGTGTCTCGTTTTGTCATTGTAAATATTACATGCTCCAACTGAGAGGCTTTGCTTATAATGTAGTATATTTTGTTCTTCATCTCTTGCAGATTGAGAATTACGTTGTGGAAAATATGAAGTCGGAAATGGCCCAGATACAGCAGAATGCAGTTCAGAACCACACGGCCACCATGCTCGAGATAGGAACCAGCCTCCTCTCTCAGAGTGCGGAGCAAACCAGAAAGCTGACAGATGTGGAGACCCAGGTACACCCCGAGGCCAGTCAGCAAACTCGTGACTAGGGAAGATTTTTCTTCCTTTAGCTTACTCCGTAAACACAGAATACATTGCAGCACTGGGACTGGGAATACATACACATTTGTGTGTTGGTAATAACAACGACTGCCTGATGTGCTGTGCATGTTTCTTTTGATTAAATGAAGTTTGGTGTATTTAGTTTTGTGTGTGTTTGTAGTAACAGGACTGGCAAAGGACTTAATCAGTGTTTAAATTAAAATAAACACTGACACTACCATTTGGATCAAATCGATACCATTGATGTACATTTTGGACCTGTCATGTTTTGTCTCTGGCAGTGCTCTGGCTGTAATGCTACCTGCAGAGGTTTTATGCATTCAGGGACTGGGAAGGAAAACCCCAAATAAACTAACCAGGAAGGTGTAGTTTGTTTGTTTGTTTGTTTATTCAGCATGTTTTCATAATGAGGAAATGAAAACTCTTTTTCCATTTATATGCATAGTGCATATATGTGCATGATCATATAATACATGTATTATATATATTACCTACCCTACTATGGGCAAAGAAATACCTATTTGTGTATAATCACACTTACCTGTGCACAAAGCAGTAAAATGCCTTTAATCATTGCTGTCACAAGCCTATCATTACTGTTTAGTGAACGTATCATTTTCTGATGACCAGGAGTTGATCTCCTGGTCTGCTTTGAACCATGAAAATGGTTATTTCAGTTACCATTGTGAAACCCAGTATAGTTGATTTCTGGAAACAAAGCTGAGATAATACTGTTAAACTGAGTCATATTAAAATTTTCAAGAGTTTATTTGATCAAACATTGGTTAGAATTGGACAGTGCCTAAATAAATTGGTTAGGAATGCTCTATCTCAGGAGCTGAGGGAAGAGTTTTAGTAGAGAAGATGTGGAAGCAAAGCAATTATTTGATTGGCTATAGTTTAAAGAATTGCCTTATTTGGGAAAGCCTTGTTGGCTGTTTGTGATTGGTTGTTTGATTCAAGTGCATTGACTCTGGCTTAGGTTTTGGTTTGCTTTTATGGTTTCAAAGCATTAGAGCCACCTGTCTAATGTCCTCCTTGTTTAATTATTTTAGTAATATAAATTTAAAAGTAAGATGTAACATTATTTCTGTTTTAGTTCATTTGTTTTAATAGTGTTACATTGTTGATATTTAAAGAAAAATAATAATAGTTTATATCTATAGAGCTGTTTATGTTACACAAACTGCTTTCTCATGTACAAATGATTTTTGAAAACCATTTAGAGAAAGCAGGAGGTCAGAAAGTTTGAGTGACTTTCTCACATTGATATAGCCAGTGAATCAAATCTGGGACTCCAACTGAGGCATGCTTATGTATTTCCTTTTCTGTCCAACTTGATTAATTAAGTAATTGAATGAGAACTTAAATATGGATTACATTGGGGTAATAAATCACATAGGCTTTGCAAAATATTCTTTGATGATAGTGTACTATCATCAGATAACTGCAGGGGTGGGGAAGGGAAAACTAAATGTAACTAAAACTACATGTAACTAAAATTTATGAGACTTTGTATACTGATTTATCATCACAGTAAGTAAGCTAGGTGATCTATGAACACTGACTTTGTGGTATAAATAATGTGAGTGTATTTTCTCTATTTCCATCAGAGCAGAATGCTCATCATCTCTTACAGAGCATTCTATATATTCAAAAAATGAAATATACAATTAATATTAACATACTTGATTGAACTTCAAAATTCATTTCCATTTCTGTTATAACATTATAACAAGTTTTATGACAAACATAGCAGGATTTTGTTTTTATTTTTTTCATCCCAGAAAACCTTGAGTTGTTTCTATTGTCTTTCTACCTAGGAACTGGACTGGTGTTGGGGGCAGGGGGAATCTCATTGTTAACACATGAATCACTTCAGACACATGCTATGTAAGATTTTAAGAAATAACTTGTTCTGCATCCTTAAGACTAAAGGATGTACTTTATGGAAAATAGTACAGAAAATTGATAAAGCAAAACCTACTCACTACGTTGAGTAGCTAAAATTACATAGTCATTAAAGGCCAATGAAAGATTAAGATGCACTAAGAATTTTAGGATAGCTAAAACCTTGAAAACATTACAACTCACCATGAGAGGAAGGCTTCAAACCCTTTTCATATGAATGTAGACTTATAAGGTGCTTATTTGAACCTTTGCAATGGGATATATTCCACTTAGGCATAACTATTCAAGTGCACTCAAGTCCTGATATAGAGCCAAGGTTACAAGATAAGCCCTGAATTATTCCTTAATCTCATATAGTCTATTATTTTATAGTAAGAGTTTATAAACCAATAAAGCTTTTTGTGCTATCAAGGAATGCTCCCAAGGTTTTGCTCCCATGTTCATTGTATTTTGTTTCATGGTTGCTAAGTGCTGCTTTTCCAAAACTAACTTCAGGTCCTCAGTTATCTTAGGAGATCATGCCAATGGTTTTGCAATATATTTTAGTGCCTTAGCTTTCACATGTTGATGTCATAAAGATAAGTAACACTGCTTTCCAGTCCTCTGCTCACCTTCCAGGCTTGAGAGCCAAGGCATTAGAGCTATGGTTTTATACAATGGCATTTAAAAATACTCTTGTGTTCAAAGCATCACGATTAGAAAGGAGATGTAATGAGCACATTTCAGTAACCCTGCTGGCCATGGTGGTGAGAATCAGGAACCCACACTATGCCTGTTTCTTCCTCTCTGTTCTAGCTTGCAATGTTTTTCTCACTCTGTTATCAGTTTATATCAATATCTCCTCTTCTTCCAGTTCCACTTTCCAAGTGCCCAATATGAAGGACTTAGTTTCAAACATTATTCATTATTCATACCCCTTCCTGTAGTGAGAGTCTATTTCTGACTTCTTCCTCTGGCCAATTGTGATTAGAGGCACAATAATAGACACACTATATTACAATTCACCTCTAAAAATATAACATGTGCTCAGCTCTATTCCAAGAAATTTTACATATATTACCTATTTAATAATTTTTTAAAAATTCTGTGAGGTAGGCACTATTGCCATCTCTTTTTTAAAGATGTGGAAACTGAAACCTAGAGAGGTAAAACAACTTGTCCCAGATGAAAGAGCTGAGAACTAGGAAATGTTAGAGAGAAGACTTGAACCTGGAGTCTATATGCTTTAGCGGCTCTCATCTCTACTGTCTCTCTCCTGTGATTCCTTTCCCTCTCTCAGGTCTGCACACTAAATGGATTTCAGCAGCGGGTAAGATGGAAATCAGATAAAGCAAAAGGGAGGCAAACCTAATGGCAGCCACTGAGTGTTTTCTATAAGGGATGAAGAAGCTACTGCTGCTTCTCCGTTGCTGCCGATGGTCCTACCAGTGGTTGCCATTTTACTATGTGACTGCAGAGCACCTCATGCAATCCTTGCACCCAATGTTTTCCCTGCTGGCCATGTAACTATTGGCTACTTCCTTAGGTACTTAGCCTAAGTTTCCTCCAATTTCCTATAATTTATATGGGTCCCATAGTATTAGAAATGGAATTTTATATTTTAAGTATCTCCTTGATGCAGTTCTTATCCTCAGTGAGTTTATTTGCTAAACTTTTCTAAACCATTTCTTTCTTAACATTTCATTAATGAAGGCTTTGAACAGAAGCAGTGTATTGCAGAGACATTTGACTAAGAACATTGGATGAGTATATTTTCTGTACTCTAAGGAACATGACAAATTTGTTCACCTACCTATGTACTCTGAGGAACATGACAAATTTGGCCACCTTCCTATCTCATAAGAGTTAGTTAGTGTTTGGGTGGAGAGGGAAGAAATTGGATGTCATCAGCCATGACAGGCAGAAGATCTCATGGTAATTTGACAGAAACCATTTTTTGAGCAGTTGTTGTTGACTGAGAGGAAGTGCCTTTCTTAGCCACAGGGAAGCTGCTTGTGCAAAGCTATGTGTGAGCCTGTGGGAAAGAACTCGGTTTCTTCTACCCACAATTTCTGTGTACAACATAAAATAGTAATGTAAGTACTATCTCTACTAAACTTCATAAGCCAGTGAGATTATCAATGTATTATAAGTATAATCTATATTTATAGATAATATAATTAGAAATATAAAATATTTTATAAAATAATCATGTAGCATTAATTATATATTATTAGATTATCATGGATAAAATTAATGATTATTCTGTAAGATTTCCTAATTTTTTTTTTCCACATTTTTTTATTGTTGTTCAAGTACAGCTGTCTCCATTTTTCCCATACCACTCTTCCCCACCCCAGCCATCCCCACTTCCCAGTTGTTCTACCAAACGTTTATGGACATTTTATTTTTTAAGATTAAATAGTTCCTATTTTTTGGAGCAACCTCCTGATTTCCATTTTTTTTGAGATTTTTAAGAAACTGGGTGAATTATTTTTTAATGTCCCATATTCTGAATTTGTCTTAATATTTTATAAAGATGCTTTTAAATTAATTCTTCTATTGCCTATGGTTTATTTAAGTTGGAAATTAAGCCTATAGGCTCAGGTAGACTGAGCTGAACATTGTGGTGGGGGCACTCTGTAGGACTGTCGGTCACCTCCTATTACGCCTCGTCAGCAGGCACAAATGCTAGCTCGCCACCCTCTCCGTGATACCATTTTAACCTAAGGTTAGTTAGAAACCTCTGTATCTCTTCATCCCAATCACCTACTTCCCCCTTGGGAATTAGTGAATAACCTATAGAGTGGCATTTTATCACATTGCCAATCATTGACCAAATAAATTATTTCATTGATTTTGTAAAGTGGTGATCTCCTAACTCTCATTCCTTGTACCTGCATCAGCTTTTATTCTTCTGTAAAAATCTAATTGCCAAGACATCATGACTTGTGTTATATTTTTCATTTGAAAAACATGATTAAAGTAAAAGGAAACACAAACCTACAAACAAGGCTGATTTCAAAGTTAATATGCTGGTGAATGAATTTTTTTTGTGGGAAATGTTCCTTTTAAGAAATATGAGAGGTACTTTAAAAGTATCAAAGGGAAGCTGGCTGAAATTCTCCAGCTCACTTTCACTGAGAAACTAGAAATTTTTATTTTAAATTTGTTTATTTTTAAAGAAAGAATTAAAATTTTATAGTCCATAAATCCTCAGTTTCAAGTTTAAAGTCTTCCTTATTGTCTGGTATATTATAGAATATTAAGCTTTGAAATTGTTTAGTGAGGTCTTACTTCATATACTCTTTCTTCTTTCTCTTTCTTTCTTTCTTTCTTTCTTTCTTTCTTTCTTTCTTTCTTTCTTTCTTTCCTATCATTTTTGCAGAGATGAGCTTTTGGAATGTGTTTAGGCTAAAGAAGGAAATATCTTTTGTCATTTTAATGGAACACTTAGATTATTGCTAAGCAGCAAGTTCCATAGACATAAGGCAAGAAAGTGGTCAATTTATCATAGTTTCCTGTATAGTTCTCTCAGTTGCTCACTTTTGAACTTCAGGCCTATTTTAAAACATCAATACAGAGAGAGAGCTGAAATAAAGCAGCTATTGGATCAAAGTGATGGGGAAAGAGAAGAAGGGATTAGCATTTTTGCTCAAAACTAGTGTGAGATGTCCTGACACTTAGCCTGGACTTCAGAGATTGCCTCCCCCCGACCCCCCGCTTCCACATTCAGATGCTTCATTCACTGAAGTCCAGCTTGGTAGTGACATGACCTGTTGCCCTCTCTCTGAGCATTATCCAACTGGAACAACTCACTGTCTGTTGTCTAGCCTATCATTCAACAAATAGCTCTGACCCTGTGCTTGTTTCTAGAGATTTGGAGGGCTCCAGGTGGAGCAGTCCCACCTTTGTACAGATGATGTCCTCATGGAGAAGAAAGACAGCAAATGAGTGAATGGACAGGTTGATTTCAAATAGTGATGATTCCATTAAAAAATAAAGTAAAGTAAAATAAAACAGGGGGAACTAATGGAGGATAATACTTCACAGAAAGTGTCCAGGAAGGGCCCCCCTGAGCAAGACCTAACAGATGAGAAGAAATTAGAAATGTATTTCGGAAGGGGTGGGCATTCCAGGCAGGGGAGACTTCAAACACAAAGTCCCTGAGGTGGAAATTAATTCAGCATATTGTGTTAGCAGAAAACAAGCCAATATGGCTAAAGCGTAATAAACGAGAAGGAGAGTAATCTGAGAATTAGGTTAGGTCCTGAGCATATAGGACCTTGTAGGCCAGGCTAAGAACTTCAGAATTTATTCTAATTGCAAAGGGAAGCCATCAGCAGATTTAACATAGGAAATAGCATGACCTGATTTGTGTTTTTACAAAGATCACTCTGGTTGCTATGTAACAGGTGGATTAGAGTTATGATGAAGTAAAGAAAAAATAGGAGCTATAGTAGTCTCTAAAATGAGAGTGATCTTAGCATCTAAGGTAGCATAGGCAGCTTCATTTTTAATTTTGGATCATTTCATTCTTTTCTCAGTGTTCTCTCAGACACGGAGAAGAACAACTCCTGTCCTTTGTAAAATAAAAATTTTAGTATTTGAGGATATTAGGAAGGATGATCAGAGTATGGTGCATAAGAGAGAACACATTTTATTTAATGGCATATGATATGCTGAATTCAGTGAGACAATGTACCTTTTGTTTATTTAGTAAGTAGTCTTCTCTGTGCCAACCTCTGCCACTGAAAAATACAGCTGCCTCATTCCCTATTTAATTTTTTGATAAATTATCATTCTAGTTAATAAATAACTGGTCTGTACAAAAATATGTTTAATAATTGAAAGTTATATTTTGTGTATTCAGTCTTTATATTCTCTTCCGGTTTTTCCTCTGGACTGCTCCTAACTCTATCTTCAAATCCCACATCTTTTTGCTCTTTTTTTCCCTCAATGGAATGACTCAGAATAGTAAAATATTTTTTAAAAATTCTAAAACACTCCACCAATAGAAGGTTTGATAGGCTTTAGTAGCAGTTAGACTGGCTTTCAGATCCATGGGCATGGCAATTGTATAAATGAATCATAGCCCTTGAATTTTTAAAGGACAAACACCCCATCTCACTACTCTCTTCCCCACTGCCCCCCATCCTGCTGCACCCCCACTGGAACTAGGGTGAGGGGAGTGAGAATAAGTGATGAGAAACTGAGTTATACATATATATCCAGAGGCAGATCCTTTTTTATTTTAAAATGATATTATGTTCAAAGTGGATCTTTTGCTTTAATTTTGATCTTTCAAAATATATTAAAATATTATTTATCTTGATTACTGAGTTTTTTGGCCCCTCTTAAGTTTTGCAACTGAAGTAATTGCCTCTCTTATCACCCTAGTCCCCATCCTGCTCCCCTGAAAATGTCCCCTTCCCCCACAACTTCCTGTAGCCCGAGCCCAGCCTGAATCACGTCAATCTATTATTACAAGGTTTTCTCTGTGCATCTGACATGCGTTTAGATCTGCTACAGAAAAGGAGGAGAGCACTGATGGTGACATTTTTAGACAAAGACACTTGACATTGATATTGACCCTCCAGGAAGTTTTCCAAGTCCCTTTCAATAAGCAGTTATAGCAAAAATGTGCTTGTAAACATTTTCACGTCACATGGGGAACTTTAAAATCCAATTATACCTCTTCTTTGCCCTTTTTACCTCTCTTAAGGAAGAAGGGTGGGGGCAGGGCAGAGATGGGGAGGTGCCAGGACACCGACACCGTTTGAAGGCATCTTCTAGGACTGGAGTATGTGATGTTTGTTCAGAGGATGATTGTGTTTGGGGTCACAGATCACAGACTCACGTTACAGCGAAGCTTAACTAGCAATGTGAGTCTTCAGGGTTCCAGATGAGTCGAATATTTAGTTTCTGGAGAACCCAGTGTAGTGAAATGAAAGGATACCCACAGTCTATCTTCGCTGTGATCTGGGTTCCTGGTTACTTCATCTTTTAAGATGAAGACCCAGAATAGGGTAGTTTGACTCTCCTTAGTTTTCTGTAGAGAACATTAGAATTAGAACTGAAAACCAGTCTTCCCTGAGTTCCTGTGTGGATTTGTCTCTTGCTAAACCTGTTTCCTCATTTGTAAAGTAATGGTGATAATTCCTCCTTCAACAGGAGCCCATGCATGTGAAATGATGTGACACCTGGAAGGGCTGACATGACCTAACATAGGTGTTCAATAAATGTGTGATCGTGAATATGGCTAAACTATGTCAGAAGCTATTTACACATTTCTAATTGGTTTATGTAAAGTGATGGATCCAGGCAAGCATATTTTACATACCTATTAGTTATTCTTAATTATACGCAATATCTTAAGAACTTATACTAATACTCATTTTTTCACTTGTAAATATTGGTGATAATATATACAAAACAAATTCGGGACACAAAAATTTAAATTTGAAAATGGATTTAACAACTCAATTTTCTCATTCAACTGCAACCTCAATCTCAAATGAATGTAATGTTTAACAGATATGTAAAGCATTACTTTGTAGAATGTAGACCATTTAATTAAATATTCTGGAGGAAATATTAATTTAGAAGAAAACACAACTAAATTTAAAAAATGCAAATAATTGCTTTTATTCTTTGTGATGGAAGTTTGAAATATTTTTATCTTTAACTTCAGATGCTAAATCAAACATCTCGACTTGAAATACAACTGCTGGAGAATTCATTATCAACATACAAGCTAGAGAAGCAACTTCTTCAACAGACAAATGAAATCCTAAAGATTCATGAGAAAAACAGGTGAGGATTGTTGTATTCCAAAAATATTTAAACATGACATTTGTATCTTCCAACTCTGTGCTCTTAAGGTAATTGAATTGGTTTGCAAAAGGAAGGAAGGAAGGAAGGAAGGAAGGAAGGAAGGAAGGAAGGAAGGAAGGAAGGAAGGAAGGAAGGAAGGAAGGGCCACATTAATTTTGAATATAAAAATCAAGGAAAACTGTCTTTCTCTTTTCCTCCTCCTTCTCATATTCATACTTTCATTTTTCTTTCTTAAAAATATATTCCCTCTACCCTAATTCTAGATCACTTTAGACTTTTCTTTTTTCCATCATGATTCTTGATATGACACTTGGTCTTATCTTGCCATGGAATTCTCAACACGGAATGTTCTCTTTTAAAGGAAACTACTTAAAAGTTGTTCACTCTGCTCCACCAGTAAAGCTAAGCCCAGGTTCTAACCCACTGCAGCCCAGGCAGGAAAGGCTTCTCTGTGTGCCCCAGCCTGTGGGGGAGTCCTACTCCCGGACCCAAGCATGATATCTGCTGCTGATGAATTCCTCCCTTGTTGAACTCTAATTTCTAAGGAAAATTCAGGTTTTCTTACATGTATAAATCACACCATTTATGTTTAATAATATTTTTCCAGGATTATAACCATTCCATTTTCCAGCAACAGAGGTATTTCACTATAAATTAAGGAATTTATGTTTTAATTTGAAATTTATCTCTGTGCTCATGCTGACAGAAGTATGCATCTTTTACCCCTACCCTGCACCTCCTTCTTTGTTGACCCCCAGTTGTGACATTACCTCACATGTGGTTCCAGGGAGTGTTTTTCAATCCACGTGCTGTGTCTCCTAGCATTGCCATTTTTCTGTAGTTGTCTGTGTCTTTCTATTGAAGGATTCAGTGTGTGTAGTGGAGTGTTGGTGGGACATCTGTTCTTAAACCAGGGATATTCTTTCATGAACCACTTTTAAAAAGTCTTTTTTATAGAAACCAAAGTACATACTTGTGATACACAGCATACTTTGCCTGTTCTGTTTATTGCTATTGTTTATTTTCGTATGTGAAATAGATTAGAGCAACCCTGCCAAGCACTTTCTAGAGCAACAAAGAAATGTAGGCCCTCAACCCATTTAAGGGGATAGAAAGTCAAAGTCAAACATGAAGCTGTTTTATATGTTTTAAAATAGTTTATTTATCATCCCCACCTATTCCATGAATGAATCTTAATTGTTCAAATGCAAAAGAAGCTATTCCTACATTGAGACATCTCTGAAATGTAGAAGCAATATGCCTTCAGACAGCCAGGTCTGGTTTGTATCAGCTAGTAGTGCACTTTGCAAAGGGGATTATCTAAATTGAGCTTTGCTTCCTCCCCAAAGAATGTGGTGGTTGTATCTGGGCGTGTGACTTACTAGTTTGAGTATGATGGGGTCTCCGCTGCCAGCGGGGTGAGCTGGCCCTTAGGAAGGTTCACCACTTCTTTGACAGAACAAGGAAGAATATTTTATTAACAAGATTATACGGCACAATCATGCTGAGAGGCCTTGCTGGTTTACATCCTGACAAATTAAATGCATCACTTGTAAGGTTGAAAGTGGATTTTTGGCCTTATTAGATTCACTTCATTATCCCCTAAATGACAGAAGGCACAAAGCAGGAATATGATTAACATTTGCTCTACTATTTGTTTTCCTAACAGTCTGGTATGGGTGACATCAAGAAGCTTCCAGTTTGCTTTCTTTAAGATATTTTTTTCTTTTGTTGGATGCTATCCTTAATGTCAAAACTTGGTTTTGTTCTACCTCAAGGAAACAGCACTTGGAAGTAAGAGATGAGGAACTCACCCTTATAATTAAAAGTATACAACCAAGCACACAAGAAATGGGAAGTGTTAATATTTACCCTGCACATAGGGGGTTGGCATGACCACAGAGACTGACATGTCATTGCCAACTTCCATTGGATTCCCCCAGTATGTCTTCTGCCACTTCTGCTCATAACAATAGAAAAGAAATAAACAGGGAAAGATGTCATAATGCAAATTCCTTCAGCTGAACCGAATATGTAAATGCATCTTTTGATCTAAAGATTTGGTCAGCTGACCAGATTTCAAGGTACCTGCCCATCTCTAACTTAACCCCAACTTTTTCCATTGTGGGAGCACAGCCAGGTGAAAAAATATGCCAGAAGAAGTTCTTCTGCCTCACTAGGATTTAGAGGAAAGGAAATCAACATTCCATGTATACAAAGATAGAACACTTGGGTTTTCTCGATGCTTGTGTTGAATATACACAGTGAGGATTAGGGAAATCTTTAGCAAGACCATCCAGAGAGAAGTGAAACTTCCACACAGCTTTAGCAAAGCTGTCTGCTGCCTTGCTACCTCATATCGGGTGAACAGCTGTGCCAGGTGTATTAACATAGTATATGCTTTACACTGTGTTAATCCTTCAACTAATTCTTCAAAGCACTTATTAGTATTTCCATTGTACATATAAAGAAACTGAAGTTCACAGAAGTCAAGCAACTTGCCTATGACCAAACAGCTAGTGTATGGCAATGTTAGAGTTCAAGTGCATGATGACTCTCTGTCTTAATTATTATAAAAATATTTTTCCAACATGATGCTGCTTCAAGATTAATTGATGTGGTTGTCAAGTTATCCTCTTAACACAAACAAGTATAAATTTGAGGAAAGGAGTGGGCCAGTTGTTTTTGGCATATTCCTACATAGATCATTATTTATTCCTCCTAATACTGGAGTAGGAAATATAAACTATTTATTTTACCTTAGGAATTTGCTGAAGTTCTTTGACAAGTCTCATCTATCTTCTAGCTGGAGTTTATGGGAAGTTATTAAGTTAATTAATTTTAAGTTATTGAAGTGTGTATAATTTCAAGATACTAAATTATACCTTATGAACATATTATAATGGCATAATAAAATATTGATATTTTTCATACTTAATCTGACCAAAGAAATGAAAAGTTAAATCAGTCTTATCAATTAAAGCTATCTTCCATTTGATAAATTCTTTAGAAAGTACTAAAGTAAAGTCTTTCTAGGTTCTAGCATAAAATGAAGTTGTATTAGTTATATATAGAAGGGATCAAGGAAAAGTATTTAAATTTAAACTACTCTATTCTATACATGGTAAATGGAACACCTATGGATACTGGTTGAATAGAACATTTTTCTTGTGTTTTTAAAACTGAATTTAATTTATATATTTTTTTAATTTAAATTTTGTTAACCTTACAATGTGACAGTAAAACACCTCTCAGTCAAACTGGAAATCCAGGGGCCTTAATACTTTCCTTTCCCTGATTTCTCACAATCATGAATGACTATGGATGCTGTCAATTTCATTTCCTAAATGTTGTTTTCCAATTTATCCTGTTATTTCTGTTTCTACTATCTTTTAGCTCAAACTATTAATTCTTGTTTTAGCCTTTGCAGCAGTGACCTCTGCCTTAAGGCTTCATGTCTCTCAAACCTTCCCCCCGGAGCACTGCCCCAGCCTACTTTCTAAAATGCAAGTCAGATCACCCCCCCTTCTGTTTAGGTACCACATACACTAACTCAGCCCAGCTGTTAAATCTCCAGGCAGCATCTGCCCAACCCGCAAATGATGCTCCATCCTGCCTGAGGAAACTCAAGTTCTTTAGCAGAGCACACAGTCCATGATCATCATAACCCTAATGTGCAGCCTCACTTCTAGAAGCCTTCTGAAAGTTTGCAGTCTGGTCTGATAGCTAAGAGCATGGACTCTAGGACAGACTGCTGAAATTTCACTTTTCTTTGTTTGTGTTAAAACCGACTCTGTCACATATTATTTGTGTGACTTTGAGCAAGTTACTTACACTGTCTGTGCTTAGTTTTGTAATTTGTAACACAGGGGTGATAAAAATAGTAGTGAACAGAGTTGATGAAAGATTGAGTTAATGACTATAAAGCACCAGCAACAGTGCCTGACACACATAGTACGTATTCAGTCCGCTAGTTGTTAGTGTCCCACTGAAAGCTTGATGTTATTTCAGACATATTTGATGTTTGACTTGAAATGCCCTGTGGTTCTTTATTCAACTCACACATTTCTTCCCATCCTTCAAAACTCAGATGTCACTGCAGACATGACCCCTCCAAGACCCCTTCTCTGACTCTGACAAATAGACTTACTCATGACAACTTATAACACTGTACCTTGTGTTTGCCCCATTATTTCACTTATCCCATCACATTGTAGTGTGTATGGGTATGTGTGTATTTATCTGTTTCTCTGCTATTAGGTGTGAACTTCTGGAACACAGAGACTATTTTAATTATCTTTGTCTTCATGCTCTTAGGCACAATTCTCCACAGAGAGTATATTTAGTACTTAATGCTTATTGAATGGTGAATGAATGATGAACTGGTAAATATCCTAGTAACTCTATCCCAACAAATGCCTTTTCTATGTACACACACACACACACACACACACACACACGAGTAGATGTGGCTGAAAAATATTTTTAATATGAAACACAAATTACATAATTTGCATTACATATCATAAATATATTAATTGTTCTTCACATAGATAAAGCATAGATGATGTTTAACCACTATTCTACAGCCCCAAAAGCTCATTGCATGGAACCCCAAATTATCGGTCCACATTCTGAGGTTCACTAAATCAGCCTAACTTTTAAATCTCTAGGGAGCATCTTCCCAGACCACTCTAGATCCAAAACTGCTTACCACATCTTTCTGATCAATAAACAAAGTAACACAAAGTTGATATAGATATTTAATTATATGGAAGTGTAACACTGAAAATCAAAGTCTCCCTAATTCCATATCCTCTACAACTACCACCCACTCCCCTGCAAAAAATCATCAACACATCAACAATTCAGTGCTTCTTCTTTCAGACTTTTTCTATGAATACTACGATATACATGTGTATAGAGTGTGCACACTTTCATGTGTGTTTTCATGAACACACACCCCTATACAATTGTACACATGCACAAGTACATCTTTGTATG
This sequence comes from Anoura caudifer, assembly GCA_004027475.1. NCBI lineage: Eukaryota > Metazoa > Chordata > Mammalia > Chiroptera > Phyllostomidae > Anoura > Anoura caudifer. The sequence continues at coordinate 373,843 of PVKU01000837.1, forward strand.
ACAATGTATATAGATTGTAACTATTTTTAAATGCTGAGTTCATTTCTACTTCGTAACAATTTATCATGGATATATTGCACATGTAACTATATACAACTATTCCTCATTCATTGGTATAGATGTACTATAATTTTATATTCTCCTCAAGTGCTCATAGGCTTGATAAGTTCTCCAAACCTTGCTAGCCATCTTATTAATCTCTTCTACCTGAAAGGTTAGCTTGTACATCTATTCATATTTACAGCCACTTGCATTTCTTTATCTGTGACTAGCCTTATCTTTGCTTTATCAACTCATATAAGCTCTTTAATGAACATTGAAAGTTTTTCATATATGTTGCAAGTAATTTCTCTAATCTATCATTTATTGTCCAATCTATTTTTTAGAGACATATTGCATTTTTATGTCCCAAGCTATATTTTTTCCTTGGTTTCTGGCTTCTAAAACATATTTAGCTTATTCTTATTTACCCCATACTTTAAAACATTTGTTTGCCAATGTTTACTTGTAGTGATCTACCCTTCTGTCCTCATTTGAATTACAAAAATATTTAACTTCATATTTTGAGAGAAAATTTGTTCTGTACAGATATAAATTGAAAGTATAAATTTAACCTGAACTTACTATACTTTTATTTGAATAGGGAAAAATCACTTTTTAAAATCATAATTGCAACAAGTTGACATTTTATATGTTAAAAATAAAATTTAAGGGCTGAAACATCAGTAAGTAGGCTCAGACAGATAAAAATGAAAAGATCCCTATATTTTTAACATCTTCCTCCTTGTTTAAGAGCTATATTCACACACATAGTGCTTAGACAACTGTCACCACTGTGAATTCATTGGCTGCTCTGCTAAGGACTCTGTTGTGGGAAACAATTTGAAAGGGAGAGCTTTTTCTGTGAAAGCTTCAAGATGTATTCAATGATTTGAAATATTTCCAATAAGATATGTTGGATGATGCAGACTGTGGAATTGAGGGGAAAAACTTAACCAAAAACTTTAAGTAAGGCTTGTATACACTCAGAAACTTTTGCTGAAGTCCAGGACCTATACTATCTTGTTTACTTTATTCTTCATTCAAGTACACCTCTGCCTCAAACTATAAGTTAAGTGCCAAAATTCTATATATGTCTCTTCTCAAAGTGTTTCCAGAAAGATGGGAAACAGGAAGTATGGAGATTCCTGTGAGAAACTCTTGTCTTTGGATTTCTATCTCAGTTTGTGTATCAAGATGTAAATGCAGTTTCTTAAATTATTGTTCCATGGAACACTAATTCTAAAAGATGCATCTTAATAAAAATTGTTTATGTAATCTAGGCTTCTTAAAAACTTGATAATGGAAATCTTAACTAATAAAAATACTGAATGCACTCTTAAAAACTGTGTGTGCCCTGGAGTTTGGAATCAGCATCTAGGTTTTGGATTATGCATATAAACCTAAACTAAACTTTTTGCCGAAGGCCATCATCTCAGGAAATGTGGCTACTTTGCTTGTCTACTTTTAGGACAATGGAGCTATAATGTCCTTCAGACCGAACTTTGCATATAGAGGTGTTTTTGCCTGTGTGAGACGGCCTCTTCCAAGTGACTTCCCCTGAATGGGGAAAATGCAAGAGAACCAATGAAAGGCTTCAGGACAAAACAGGATATGATTGATCTGTTGAGTAAGAAAATTAAATTTAATGGCAGAACTGTTAAGGAAGAGTGGCACTAAGAAAATATCAGTTGAGATTAAAAAGGAAACCTCATTTGGCTAAGACATTTGTTCTTTATACATGTAAAAGATAGATTGGTTGAAATATTGTGAAAGACAAACTCCCACAATAACCAGATGGAGAGCAACAAATACTAACGAGACGCTCCTAAGATAATGCCTTGATTCTTTATAAAATATAAATCGCTGGAAGTCGTAGAGATTTTATCCGAAATCAAAGAGATGAGACTCCAATGTCAGCTTTCACTGCACTGGGATGTTATAGGAAGCTTTCTAATTTGACAAGTTAGAAGACGTGGCTTTTTCTTTTGGTTCTGAATCAATATGTGCACAGTTTTGGACAAGGTTTTTAGATTCTTACCTATAAACTGGGGCGTATAATATCTACTCAGTCTATATCATTGTATTACTTTGTGAATCAAAGGACATAAAAGTTTTGAAATGCTACACAATTATAATAGTATATTGCAATGATGGAATTAATAAGTAGAGATAGCATATGAATTTTTTTGGCAAGAAAGTTTTGGATTCAAACCAGTTTAGAAATAGTGGGGACAAAGGTCTGGCTTCCCAAGTAGATAATAACCAAGAGATGTGAAGTATCAAAGAAAATAGAATAATTTTTTGGAAGCCAAATATGAAAAGAAGATAGGAGGGAGGGATGCATAGTGTCAAAAATCCAGAAGGGTAAAGAAGAAATCAGTCTTGCCTGAAGTTTAAAAAGTAATCTTTAATATAAAGAATATACTTCATAAATAAAGTTTAGTAGACAATTACTAGAATAAAAAAGTTATCAACATGATTCCAAGTGAAGAAATGAGGTGAGAAAAATGATGAGAAGTGATAAATAACTAGGAAGACCTGCCATTCAGGGAAACATTTGCTTGTAGTGTTCATGCATATTATTTTTATGCATGTATTTTATTCCACATTCTGTAAGATGTCTGTGATGCTGAGCAGGCTTCTTACCTGCATGAGCAGCCCCTTCTTTACACAAATATCTATTTTTAAGATGACAGCTATGCTGATATCTTTTGATACCTGTTAGTCATGGTGCATTAAAGGGTATTTTGAAAATTATGAAAATTAATGTTCTTTCTAACATGCTAAGTGTGTATTCTTTTTACCAGTGTCCAAAATTGTTTTCTGTGGCACCAGGACTTCTTTAATGGACTTTCTAATCATAGCTCTTTTCAGAATATCCTGAACAACGAAACAACACAGACCAAACTTCATTGACATCTCAGCTCATGGCCATCCTTGTATGTCCTCTGGAGCAAGAAATGCATCAAAAGTGGAAAGTGGAAAAGCATTGATTTCTTAATGTATTAGATCTGAAATAGAAGTTTCTCGTAGCTGCTGTTGTTTTATTTGAGGTTTTCTCTCTAAAAATAAATCCTTAGAGTAGGGATAATAGAGTTGTTTTATATTTGACATAGTGCTGAGAGCACTATTGGCACTTAGAAAGTAACAAATACAAGTTGTAACGATGGTGTGTCTAAAACACAGTGTTACCTACTGAGTAGGAAAAGTGAAAGGCCGATGCTCATCTTACTTCAGGAACAAAGCAGTAACTCAGAATTTTCATCTAATAATATATGACTAGTAATATATCCAGATTTTGATCTTTACATTGTCAATTTAATAGTTAATTCCGAGGCTTCTTGGTAGTATACTGTAACTTCTGAATTTAAAATACAATTTTTTATGTCAACTAACTCTGTATTATGGACATCTTGTATCTTATCATTATCCTAGGGGAAAGAAAAATAATTCAAAAGTAACCTGAGAATGAATTAGGCATCAGTTATGGTTAATTCTCAGATCTGAAGGCAAATATTAATAGGCACAAAGAAAATGTCTTCTGACATCCACAGAAGTTCACTAATCACTTAACCCGTGGGTGGGATGAACTTTTTAGCCAATAGAGAAGGTTTTTCATTTTGTTTGTTTTTTAACCACCAAGTTCTCCAGAAACAAGTTACTGACACAGAAGAAAATGCTAAAGGGCTCTGAATCATACCTACTCCTTAGAGATACAGTCCTTCATCTTGCTCTGACTTCCTTGTCTAAATTTTTCATTTCCAAAGAAAACATTTTAAAAGATACTAAGGATCATCACATTTCCCCCAAATCACTCTACCCTAATCTATGCAAATTGAATTTGCTTAAGGATCAGTCAGGGCAGAGCTCCTTTCGCTGCTGGAGTCCTGCAGAATGAAAGCAACTCAAAATAGAGGCATGGCTTTTCTTGTCTTGCGCAAGTCACAGAGCTGCCCTTACCGGCTCTCACTGTGAAATGTTCATATGTGAATCCAGGCACGGTACCAAAGGCGTAAATTAACAGGCTCTTATACTCAGAAGCATCCAGGTGTTTGTCGGGCTTGGTTCAACAGGCTGCTTTCCTGCCACATTCTGGGCCACATTCTCTTGGAGAACAGATTTGCTGGCAAAGGTCTGGAGTGCCCATGAGCACTGCTCTTCACACTTAATCAGCGTAGAAGATAATCAGATATTCCAACTTGTCTCCCACTACATGGAGTTGGAAAATTTGGCTCTTCAAACATGCTCTATTCTTTATTATTTAAGTATTAAATTTAAAACACTCCCTAGTGTCCCTTTTATGAAAACTTATAGAAATGATTCAGTGCTCTATTTCTCCAAGGTAAATTAAGTGCCTGGTCTGGTATGTTACATTTGAATAGCACCTTGTAAACTAACGACTGGTTGAACCTTCTGAAAACAGAACTGAGAAAAGTGAATAAGGGTTTCCTCTGAGGAATACCAGTGCATTATACACTCTATAAAACGTAAATACTTTTTATTTCCAGTCAGTTGCTAGGGTCCAAGAGTGCTTCTGCCTTCACTATCATTTTTAATGTGCAATCTGCGATGGGAGTATCCTTTGAAGCGCTCTGAGAGAAGGCAGGTTCTCAGCTGAAGACTGCATCACCCTGAGCAAAGCATCTCAAGTCCTTTTGTGAGACCAGCCTGTGGTCTTCCTTTTTGGAACCATTTATGCAGTGATTTAGGAATTTGTGGTTCTTTTAGGCCTCATTGCGAAGCTTAGGTTGAGAGATAAAGTAAGCTAGTGGTTATGATAGCGGACAAGGTATCAAAAATCCCAAGAAATCTAATTCATTGTGATTTTAACATAGCTCCCTCCCTGGTCTTGTGGTTTCTGTGCTGAAATGCTGTTCCCTTATCCCACAGAACTGTTGTGAAATTTAACCACTATTAATGCTTTAAAAATCCCAAATGAATGAAGCGAAGTACATATAAAATAGTTTCGATAGTTTGTTCCTACTCATCCAGACTGTAATTGTTTGGGTCCCAGTCATCTACCCTGGATATAAGATACACCCCTAGGATTTGAATTATGTGTGTATATCCTGAGTCTCTCCCAAAATATTCCCATGGTGAAATATCTACTTAAACTTTCTAACTTTAAATAAACTCAGGAACTAGTTGAATCACAATTTTGTATATAGCATTTTAAAAACTAAATCCTATCTTCATTTCCTTATAGTTTATTAGAACATAAAATCTTAGAATTGGAGGGAAAGCACAAGGAAGAGTTGGACACCTTGAAGGAAGAGAAAGAGACTCTCCAAGGCTTGGTTACTCGTCAAACTTATATAATCCAAGAACTAGGGAAACAATTGAACAGAGCGACTACCAACAACAGTGTCCTTCAGAAGCAGCAGCTGGAGCTGACGGACACGGTGCATAACCTCGTCAACCTTTTCACTAAAGAAGGTGGTAAGAATTTCTTTCTCACGTTGGGATAGTTAATACTTTATTTAATGTGAAGCAAGTAAATATTGAACATAACTTTCTATGTTGCATCGATTGCTGTGTGAAAGAAGCAAAACACCTTGATTTTTAGAAGCATTTCATGAAGTTTGCACTGACAATTTTCTCATATTTTTAACTTCAGAGTGTGTTTGTATAAGTTTGAATTCATGAATTCACAATATCTTTCTAAAAGAAACTTCTTGTTCCTTCTTTCTTTCTTGATCTTTTTTGCCTTCGATAAAATTTATGATACTGTCACAGACAAATATTTGGTGTTATGGTGTTAGATACTTAGTTATATAGGACAGGGATTTGCCAGTGTTAAAGATTAGTTCAGAATAACAGGGAGAGTTTCAGGGGGGTTCCCATTTTAAAACTAATATTACTGTTTCTTTTGTGGATGGGAGAGGGAAGAGTTCCCACAAAGAAAAGGAAATATAGTAGTTTCCGAAAGCTATTATGAGAGGAAAACTTTGTTATTAAAAGTTTTTATTGAGACCTATTAAGACTTTATATATAAAGTCCATATCGCTAATCCTTAGTTCAGTGTGGAAAAGACCTTACCAGGGCATCCGGGTGTATGTATTCTGGGGTGTCTTTGTGACAGTGGAAATAGAGAATCTTAGTATCATTAGAATATCTGGAGCCGTTTAAACACTGGAGAGATTGCAGGCGTGCGTCTCTTTAGAAAGCATTCTTCCGTCTGTTTATCCAACCACCTAACAATTGTTGAATCAATGCCCCAGTGTGTACTTATCCACTTCAAGCAGAACCTCTCCTGGGCCTCAGGAGAGCTCTTCAAAGTTGAGAGCTTAAGGTCATTACTGTAGTTTTGCTTGCTAATCAGCCTTTCTCTGAGTGAAGATGGAATGGTAAAGGGTGATGAGTGAAAGAGAACACCACTTACATCTGAAAGTTATGATTGTCATTAAGTGTGGCTTGTGTGACCATTCATGTAATGGTTCAGTGTGCATATGCACTAGACATAACGTGGAGGCTCCTTTAATTTAATAGTGGACTTGAGCTGTATGAAAAATGAGCTCAATTCCATACGTTCAAGTGCAGATATGAATGTAGAGGGCAACTCCGCATTAAGTGATCCTGTTTTAAAGACATTTTACACTTCTCTACTCTACTCTGTTACCTTGAGTTATATTGCCTAAAGATAGTCAAAACAAGCCCTGAATAGCCTCTGTAAAGAATATTTTTTTAAACAGTGAGTTCCCAGAGCTCCATTTGGGTGTGCTCAGAAATGTGACTGGGAAGGAAAAAACCTGCTAATGAGTCAGAGTCTGCCAAAACCTTGAGTTAGAGTCCACTGGAAGGAAAGCATGGTAGGATTTTGCCAGAGAATTTTAATAGAGCTCATGAGTATTTAGAAATTAAGTATTAATATGAGATATATCTATTCTCATATTGAACTGAATGCATTTGGGGAAAGATTGAAAACATATTTCTCTTATCATCCTGAGACTTAAAGCACATGGAGTTAAGTTGTTCTGTTTTTTTCATGATGTTAGAAGCATCAAGCCCTGGTGATTCTCACAGAGCTCATATGTCTGCCTACTTATCATAATTGTACTTCTTCTCTAAGTATTTGTCTAATAAATGTGTCTTTAAACTTTTAGAAGCTGGGGGGGTGACTTCAAAATTAAAATTCTTGGCTAGATTTGGAGTTTGGATACGGCATCAGGCAACCAAACATCTGTTCGATTAGAGAAACATTTATTGAACAATTATGATGGCACTTTGGTAGATGCTATCCATTATAGCCACTCAGGGTATGAGAAAATGTACTGTGTCTACTGCATCTGTCTTATGATATAACATACTAAAAATAGCAGTAATGGAGACAGAAATTGTCTAATACTTCAGGCCTCTAAATATTTATTTTTAATGATATAATCCTAAAATAAATTCTGATTGAACTACAGGACTTGTGGTCCTAATGTAGGGTTATTGCCTGATTTCCCAATGGGTTCTCTGCTTTCATAATAATAGATTTTATTTGCTTTTTGTTAATCTTTTTTCTCTAATCACACACTTAATTATTCTAACTAAATATCTGGTCATTTAAGGACTCTTACGAGACACAAAAATGGAGAGTGCCAGGATTTTAATTTTCTGTATATCTTTATTTTCACTGATACCATTGTTCCTGGTTATGGTAAATTTAAAATTTTAAATGACTAATAACACAATGCTGGCTAAACATCAATTACTAAAATTAACTTTTATTTTATTCTAGTTCTAAAACACATAAGTAAAACTTTTACAACCAAAACTTTATCAAATGGATTTATTATTTATCAAGATTATATATAAATATTCTACTTTTAAATTTAAATATATGTAAGTATGCCTAAATCAGAACACCATGACAAATGCACTAGTTTTCCAAAATGTGTTTCAAAGAGTAGTCTTCTGAAAGTTTTCCCCAAAACATCATAAATTATCTTTTAATCCAAAAAGTAAAAGTTTTAATTGACCCTAAGGGTCCTCCAGTTCAGACTTGACTCAGTTATTTATGGAGACACCTGAATGTAATACAAGGCAAAGGAAATTTTTTTTTTAGTTTTCTCTGTCCCTGGCAACTAATTTAACCTTTATGAAGCTGTTTCATAGTTTATAAAGTCAGAAAAATTGGTTGACTTCACAGTGGCAGGGGAAGAATTAAATTAGATATTGCATATAAAAGCAAAGAGGCTTTAGGTACTTCTTTCCCCTCCAAGTAACAAGATTCAATTAAGCACAAATTTATTAAGTACTATCTATAAGTAAATTTTTTTTTCATGTAACATGTCTGAATCCAATGCTCTAGAGAATATCTGTTGTCATCCTAGCATTTTCTTTTAGCATCAGTGTTGTTATCTCTAAAGTGGGGTCATAATACATAACTGATGAGCTTGCAGTAAGAGTTAAAAGGGGCTTGTGTAAACAGTGCCTATCTATAGTTAGTTATGTGCTGCCTAATGACGTTTCAGTCCACAATGAACCCCATATGACCATGGTCATATGAGATTATAATAGAGCTGAAAAATTTCCATTGCCTGGTGATGTTGTAGCCATCTCATCATCACAGCGCAACACATTACTCATGTTTGTGGTGATTCTGTGTAAAGAAACCTGCTGTGCTGCCAGTATATTATACCACATACAATTATGACACTACATAATATTTGATAATGACAATAAATAACTATGCTACTGGTTTTTATACTTACTATACTGTACTCTTTATCATTAGTTGAGAGCATACTCTTTCTACTAATAAAAAGGTTTGCTATAAAATAGTATGTCATGTTATGCTAGCAGTAGCCCCACATAACGTGTGTTTATGGAGTCTCTTGATTGCATCATTTTCTATTGAGCTTGATTTAAGCTCATGTTGTTTTATTTATCATAGCCTGTAATCATACAAAATCCACTGCTAATGTTGCCAGTAAAAGACCACACTGAATGGCTGACATAGAAATGAACTTAGGAGTGAATAAGGACTACCAAAATGGAAAATCCATGGTGCTCATTGCTCACCAGTCAGGCATGTCATAATCCACCATAGCCTAGACCTTGAAGAACAAGAATAAAGTGACAGAAGCTATCAAAGGATCTACTACTTCATCAAAGGCAACAAGACTAACAAAAATTTTAAAAAGACCTATATCAGACATGGAGAAACTTCTAATGTCCTGAACTGAAGACCAGACACAGAAGCATATCTCTTTAAGCACCACGATGATCACAGCCAAAGCAACAAGTTTGTTGAAAGAAAAGGCTGGACCTGACTATGATGTTGAATTTATTGCTAGCTCTGGGTAGTTTAAACCATTCAAGAATCATTATTTATTACCTAATGTGCAAATGAGTGGTGAGTCTGTGAGTGCTGATGTGAAGGCAGCTGAAGAATGTTTGGAAACTCCAGATAAGCTGATTGTGGAGGAAAATTACTTGCCAGAGCAAATATTCAATATGGATGAAATTTCCCTATTCTGAAAACGGGTGTATGAAAGGACTTGTATTCATAAGGAGGCAAACCCAATTCTTGGTTTTATGCTAACAGTCTTATTTGGGGGTAATGTTGCTGGCTGGCTACAAATTGACACCCTTTGTGATCAGGCATAGTGAAAACCCCAGGGCCTTAAAACATATCAATAAGCATATATTGCCAGTGTACTATAGGGCATAAAAAGTTATACATGACTCAGTTCCTCTTCCAAGCTATCCTCTTGAATTGCTATGTCAGCCAAATGGAGAAGTACTATTTGTAGAACAACATACTTTTCAAGACTATGCTTATCGTTTATGTTTCCAGACATTTTCCTTTTATTAAGGATCTTTACCCCAATCCCAATGTGGTTTTTTGCTGTCTAAACATCACCTCTTTGATCCAACCAATGGTTCAAGGAATTATAGAAGCTTGTAAGGAGAACCTTTGCCCAGGCTACTGATGCAAGTGAGAAAGACCCTGAGAAGACGCTGATTCAGTTGTGGAAGGATTACTACAGTTATGACTGCATCAGAAAGCTTGCTTGAGCTTGTGGTGATGTCACCAAAGAGTGTATGAATGGCATCTGGAAGCGGACACTCGAAAGGTTCATCCATGACTTGAAAGTATTTGCTATGGATGAGGTTACACAAATCAGGAAGGCTGTGGTTGAGGTGGCAAACACTTTATCCTGGGTGTGGATGCGTGTGACATCAAGGGTCTCCTAGAGGCAGCTCCTGAGGAATTGGATAACAAGGAGCTGTTGGAACTGGGCCAGAAATACAGTGGCTGAAGAACAGGCAAGAGAAAAAGGAAACTGCAGGAGAAGATGAAGAAGAACCCCAAAGAAATTCACAGTGCAAGGTTCAGCAGAAGCTTTTGCAGACCTCAACAAGCTTCTTAAGAAGTTTGAAAAAATGGACTTCAACACCAAAATGTTTTTATTATTGGGAGGAATGTTTATGGTACATTATCTGTTCCCAAGCAAATATATGATGAAAAAAATGAAACAAATCAAACAAACCACCATAGACATATTTCTGAAAAGAGTGACACATCCTCAAGAAGGGCCTTGGGCAGGTCCTTCAGGAGGTGTTCCAGGAGGATGCATGGTTGTTAGGGGATGACAGCTGCATGCATGTCATGGGCTCCTGAAGAGCTTCCAGTGAGACAAGACGTGGAGGTGGAAGAGAGCACCCAGCACTGACGGACGATCCTGACCGCATGTAGACACAGGTGTGCTTGTGTCTTATTTTCAGCAAATAAGTTTAAAAATAAAAGAGAAAAAAAACTTTTAAAAAAGAAAAAAGTCTTATAAAAAGAATGAGTGTAAAGAAAGAGAATATTTTTGTACAGCTGTGTTTTTACAATGTGTTTGTGTTTTCAACAGTTACTACGAAAGAGTTGAAAAGTTAAGTAAAATGTAAACGTTTGTAAAGTAAAACAGATATAGTAAGCCAAGGTTAGTTTACTATTGAAGAAAGAAAAGTATTTTCTACAAATGTAGTGTAGCCGAAGCTCACAGTGTTTATAAAGTCTACTGTAGTGAACAGTCACATCCGAGGCCTTCACATTCACTCACCACTCACTGACGCCCCCAACTTCCCGTCATGCGAGCTCCAGTTGTAGTTAAGTGCCCCATACAGGCGTACCATTTCAAAACTTTTATACCATATTTTTACTGTATCTTTCTGTGCTTAGATATGTTTAGATACATGAATGCTTACCATTGCCTTACAGTTGCTTGCAGTGTTCATTACAGCAGCGTACTATACAGGTTTGCAGCCCAGGAGCAACAGGTTCTACCAGTTAGCCTAAGTGCGCGGTGGTCTATACCATCTAGCTTTGTGTAGGTGCACCGCGTGAAGTTCACACAAAATATCCTAAGGACACATTTCACGGAAGGCATCCCCCTCATTAAGCTATGTACGAACGTAAATGCTCAAAAAGTATAGTTATTTTTAATTTTATGCTAGCTGCAGTGCTTATAACTAACTAAAATTATATGATAAAAGCATTCCTAGGAAGTGATAACTAGAAATTTATCTTTCCCCAAATATGAGTTTGGTCCAGGAACTATAAATCTATCTTTGCATGTAGGGAGTATTTTTGTTTAGTTTTACAGAATTTCTCCTACCGAAACACCTGTGTCATTTAAGCTAAGCACAGTTTATATACACTTTTTCTGAAACAATTCACCAAAGCTGCTGCTTTTTGTTTCGAACAAACAATGGTAGTGTCTTCAGTAAACAATCATTTCAAACTGAATTGCATCTGCTTCGTAAGACGCGCGGTAACATTTACTTCTGCCTGACCTTCCATGGCCGACATTTGGTCACACTTATTCTTGGGAACATTGCCTCATTAAAGAAGTATTGCCTGTTGCCCTCAGTGCTACCATAGTGTCAAAGCTCAGCTCGTTGCCTCATGCTTTTGGCAATTCACAGCTAATGTGGGAATTAAATAGTTTAAATTGATAATGACATGGAAACGAGGGTTGGACTTCTTTGGGGAAGGATAACGACTGTCAAACATTCGCTAGTCATCTATGCTCAGAGGTGATTAACACATCATCCTATATGTTGAGCACACACAAGGCAGACATCTGATCATGAATTTAATTACTAGCAAAGCATTTAAAAAAAGAAACAATTTTAAAAAGTAAATGGCATTTAAGCTCCATCACAAAATTATGTGAGCTGATTCTTTTACTGTCCAAATCAACTCAGAGAATACTCTTGATATACCAAGATATGATTCAGAAATTTATCCACTCATGCAAAAAAAATAGTTAGACAGTGAATGTTCTGTTCCAGATTTCCTTCTGGGGATAAGGATATACATCCATTTTTATTCACCAAATATTTGCTGAGTTCCTAAATATGCCAGATACTGTTTAGAATACTGGGAAGAGAGAAAAGATGTAATGTAGTCTTTGGTTTCAATGAAACTAGAACTTGGTGGGGAGAAAGGTAAACAGTTATATTCTGTAACTGTTTGCTAGAGGTAAAGCCAGGTGCCAGGGCACTAGCAAAACACACATGAGAGGAACACTGAAATCATAGCAGAGACAGAAGGATGAGGGCAGATTCCAACATCTGCAGAGGCTTCTAAAGGAGTTTTTTAATGCTTATTAGAATTTGGGCATTGCTTAGGCTTTGTATATTCATTTAGTTTGTCTTCACAACAGTATGAAGAAACTGCTATGGTTAGTCCAATTTTATAAATTTCACAGGGAACTTGAGTAGTTTGCCCAAGGTTACATAGCTGGAAAAGGTCGATCCAGGATTAAAACATAGGCAGAGTGGCTTTTATGGGGAGGTAATAACTAATTCTTCAAAATAAAGAAAGCAGAGTATATTCAGAGTTCAAACGATGTAGATATTTGCCAGGAGTTATGGGAGCAGAGTGAGTGTTGGGGAGGTACAGAGACTAGGCCTCAGAGTCAAAGGTAGGTGAGCAGTGAGAGGTTAAGTTAGAGAGGTACACTGAGGGAGAGCAAGGAAGTTGCATTTTTTTCCCTTAAAGCAATAGTCATTGTTGATATACAAGGACAATGGTGACATTTGCATTG